>OY728130.1:1612153047-1612753047 GCA_963277665.1 Viscum album | reverse complement strand
AACAAGGTCCTTTTTAACCTTTTTGACAGAATTAAGGTAAGAATGTTTTTTTTAACTTATACAGCGGGTGTGGCTATTTTCCGCTGTTATAAAATCTTCAAAGCTTCCCATACAAGCTTATAAGATTATTTTCAAAGAAAATGTTTTATTTTATATGGATCTTAAATGATTTCAAAATAAAAGTAGATATTTCTTTAAAAAGAATTTTGATTTCATCTATGTCAACATCCTTTGATGGATTTTAAGATTATTTGAAGTTGATTTATTATGATACAAAACTTCTATATTGTTTTGAAGGTTTTGTGATATTTTTGGCCGTTGATGTGCTATTTTTATACCATTCATAGTTTATGGTGAAAGTATTGACATTTTGTATGCTAGTTCCAATAAGAATTTTTATGTTATATTTCAACCTTTACTTCATATGAATGTGTTGGACAAGTATGTTCCAGGTTGGGGACTGGTTAAAGTAAGCCCTCCAGGTTGGGGACTGGTAAAAGTAAGCCCTCCAGGTTGGGGACTGGTAAAAGTAAGCCCTCTGGGTTGGTGTCCGGTTGTTAGAGGCACTCCGGGTTGGTGTCCGGTTATTAGAGGCACTCCGGGTTGGTGTCCGGTTATTAGAGGCACTCCGGGTTGGGTTCCGGTTACAGTTAGCCCCAAGGTCTTGGGACGAGGCCTTGAAAAGAAATTAAAGTTTAGCATTATGCATTCCATCGTTATGAAAATGGTTATTGATTTTGCATGTGATTATTCGATTAGTAGAATATCCATGTGAGTAAGTAAATGGAATTATTTCATTTTACCTTTGCCATTTTATGCTGAAGTTCAAGTTTGAAAGGCTTTTGTTTTAGTTATACATTGCCTTAAATGTTTATGCTTATTTTTGAATGTTCCTTTATATTGTTATCCTTACTGGGCATTTGAGATCACCCCTTTTCTATGTTTTATTTTTTCCCAGGATGTGAAGATGTAAGTTATGAATGAACTGTAGGGATATTATGAGGGGATTATAGTGTGGACTGTGGAAACAATATGTTGTTGTAGTAGTTTTTCATTTTATGATGTAATGTAAAACTTTTGAATATATCTAGTGTTTCCAAGGATACTAAACCAATCGGTCTTTCGAGATTTGATCTTTCTTGTGATCATGACAATGTTACGAAGTAATGCACCGACTCTGGGTAGCTGGGGTCGGGGCGTTACAATGCCTTATCGAGGGGACACAAACTCTAAGTAGAGAACTAACACCCGAGTTCATTAGGGGGTCCCACAATGATAGTATCTATAGAGTAATTATACCAATGCGTACGGGGGATGAAATACTAGTGGCCACAAGGTGTTGTTCCCTACCCAATAAGGGGTTTCACATGAAAGATAGAGGAATTTCGTTTGTACCGAGGGGGGGAGGGGTTCGAATATATTTGTTGAGGACCTGAGCCCTGATACACTAGGGAGATTCCAATATTGACATTGAGGAACCAGGCCATATCTAATATGGGACTGGAATAAAAATTTGAGGACCCATGACCATTTAAAATTGGGGGTTCCACTAAGGTCATCAAGGACCCACACCCTATCCAATATGGGGTTATCACTTGTGTATCAAGGAATCACACCCTGGTTCAATATGGGGTTCCACTATACACATTGAGCAACCTCACTCTACCTTTTAGGGGGATTCAATCAGAAGATAGTTATAGAGGACCTATGACGATACTGATGGGGTGTTACACTCTAATGTTTGAGGATTCCACTTCACAGATCTATTGGAGGTTACAACTTGATGGCCTCTGATGATTCTTTCTTATCACTAACATCCTCAGGCATCACCTATATAAGTTCCATGCTTTTAAAATTTTATATTTTATCTCTAAATCTACAAGTAGAGGCTCTATCACATTATATATTGAAAAAAAGTAGGATATGGTACTCACGAGATAAAATCTGAGTTCAAACACAGGAGATACAAAACCTTTAATATTCCTCAAAAGAGGTCAATAGGTGCATGACATGTGAGGGACCTGCATGGCATGTGGTCCTACTCCACCGCCTATCTTTGTCCCAAGCCAATACATGTTTCACAAACCATGTAGTTTTAAATGCATTGTAGGTGGACTATATGGAATGTCCATAATAACTAGGACAGAGTTGTGTCCATGTATCAGACCATGAATATGTGTATTGAATCACATGTCTCTGTACTCGGGTACACAACCAAGTACCTAGACATGTAATTTTACATGGATTACTTCCTTTGTGATCCATTACACAGGTTTTATGCCATTGGAAGGGAACTATGTTATTTATGATGACTACATGATGTTCCATCCTTATGTTTTCCAAAATCATATCCACCACCGCTGAGGGACTTGATGCCATGTGTTCACACTTGTACGCATCATGTAGTAATTATTTTAATAGTTCTCAATGATCCAAAAATTTTCCTATAATCTAGTGTTTATCTTTTAGATCTAGCTATATCTCCACGCAAAACAGGTGGATATGTCTGTACACCATGGTTTTCGAAAATTGTTCATCATAAATTAGTCTCCTGTAGACCATTGAAAATCATCCTCACCTCCCACACACCATCATTCATTATTTAATGAAATATTTTTTTCACTAATCATAAAAAATATCATCCTCAGCTCAAAAAATACCATATAAATTCCATTTTTTCAATCAATGATTTTTTTATCAAGCCTTCACAGTTTCGTGGGTCCGATCGAGCATGGTATAATAGGGTAATGTCAAAACATGACTATGGGGTCCTACCCACAATGAATGCAAAGATAAAATGGGATCAAATGACCATAAATATGGATTACATGATCTTTGGTCATCTATTATTTCCTAACAATCACAAATGATGATCTGGGGTTAAAAACCAATGAAATAAATTTTTATTTTAAAACACGAGTGTATACAATTGGCTACAATTCACTAAGACCCATGAACAGGCCTAGATATGCTTAATAAATTTCATCTAAGGGAATAAATAAAAATTTGATGAGTCTTAGTTTTTTTTATTTATTTATGTGGAACATTCCCCAAACGATTGAGAGAAGGTGTTGGGTTTGTTATGACCTATTATGCTCTTATTTATCATTTTGTGACCATCTAAGGTGATCTACCAACTGAAGGAAAATGAGAGAAACAATGGAATTTGTATGATTATGAAGATAAACCATGATAATTTTGTGCAATAATATATTTTTAGTAACAATTTTTGTTAAATGAGTTAAAATAATTAATCTATTCGATTAATTAAAGCCACTAAACGTACTACCAACGGTCGAGGGATTTGAAAATTCCAGGATGACCTATTTTATTTTTCTCATAGGGTAAACGCAACATTAAAAAATCAAAGGAGGTCTTATATTTTTCATCAAAGCATGCGTTTAATTGTTATCATGTTTCCTTTAAGAAGTTTCATGTGTGAAATATAAAATATATTTAATAATTTTATAAAATTAATTTGGTTCACACTAGGCCTCAAAATTTTAGTTCCTCTAAGTTCATAGCATTGGATATATATATATATATATATATATATATATATCTAGGTCATACAAGAAAAAAATCGAGAATCCAAAAAATAATTTGGATAATGAAAACATATTTAATAATAAGTTTATAATTTTTCAGATGATTAGTACATGATTCAAAAATATTTCTTAACTGAAAAATAATTTCATATTATTTTAAAATAAAATAAGATAATTTATTTATCCATTTATTAGGTATTTTATATAAAAAATTAAAATATTTTTAAAATATATCATATCAAATCTATCTTGGATAAATTTTTTTCATAACTTTATAAAAAGATTTATTTCTTTGTGAATATTGAAAATACTTTTTTTACCTATCTTTTAATTTCACATACATAAAAATATCCAATTTCTGTAAAATAGTTTGAAATTTAAAATTTTTTCCTTTATATTATTAATAATACTATTTATTTAACTAGGATGAATTCTATGAAAAATTTCAGTGGAAAACCATTATTATTCTTCTAAAAAATATCCTATAAAAATAATATTCATTCAATTTGTCATGATTAATTTTAAATTAAATTTTAACACATTCTAAAATTGAATATATTAAAATAGAATATGTATTTTGATTTGGAAGGATCAAATTTGGTAAAGAGGTACTTGTTTTTTTTCATTATAAATATTAATATTTGTAAATAATTGTAACCTCAGTGAGGGTAAAACTTTTAAAATATGGTTATACACTTTTGATATTGAATTAAAATTCATAAAAAAATATTATTTATTAAATTTTATGTGTTTCTTTTGTTCATTTACAACCAACACTCTAATATATGGCCACATGCTTATACATTATTTGTTTGTGTTTTTGTAGAGACCCAAAGCTTGACATACATGGACATTACATTACTTAATCGTAATACTTAATACATAACAAAAACAGACACACAAGGACCGTAATAATTTATTGTCTTAGGAAACATGGAACATAATCTTCTAATCGTGGTGAAAGATCATCAACATCACCAATAAAGACCTTCCCCTTTTTTTCTTACCTAAAACCTTTCTTTATATCCTGGGGAAAAGAAAACATAAAAAGGGTGAGATCAAATGCTCAGTAAGGGTTAGCATGGATAAAATAAAACATACCATATACATTTGAACTTAAAAACATGAACATAATGTTTAAACATCAAAAGCTTGAAAAATGACATAAAACATGGAAGTACGTAAGGCATAGATCATAAAGAAACATTAATAATGATAAAATAGCATGGGAATAAAACATGTAATGGTGTAAACCATTAAGCACATGATATGATTTCCATAGTAGCCAAGGCATTGCTGTCAAGACCATCTTAGTGGACAAAGTCCCTTTCTGAATTGAGATCACTCCTCGTTCTAGTCCGGTATTACTGAACCAGTTTAACTTTTCGTTCCAACAATGTCTATATCATGAGATATAAATCTTTACCCAATGAATTGGAGGGAGATATAGGTCCCACCCATCTCATAATGAAATCATTCTTACTTGTGCCACAAAATAAGCTTAAAACATTCATCATAACCCAAAGAATAAAATGGGTTTCATAAACATCTTCCCATCATTTCATAATCCATATAAAACAAATGGACATTTCTTCATAAGAAAAGTGAACCATATAAATCATAGAGACATTAATCTTGAATCATACACATATCAAATAATGTCATCTTAGATGGAAAATGGTTTTGATAAAACATCTGAAATGAATTCTTGAGGAAAATATCCTTTCTTCGTCAAACTCATTTTCTTTTCAAAAAATGCCATGAACTTTTAAAATAAAAGTTTTTTGTTGAAAGTAGTCATAAAATCATGTAGAGAAAGCTTCATGAAAATGAGGCGTTTTGAAACCATAAAAATCCATTCACGCCATATAAGATAAAAATAACATTCTCCTCGTACTTTTGTCGGAAAAGTCAAAAAAGTACCTCGTAATGAAAACAAAAGAATGATTACTTACGTACCATGTAGTAAAAGTAAAAAAATGGGTAAAAAGGACTTTAAACATACATTAAAACACTTTTATAAAACATGGACATGGATGATAGAAATAACCCTAGTAAATACTTACGAATAAGCAATCTCGGATGAAAATGAGATTTGCAAAATTATCCCTTACCTTAGGTACGATATGCTTTGTACATATCTGAACCTCCTGTATAATGATTAAAATAATGTTATTGACTTATTACAGAATCATATTTATTGTTATTATACATATATGGTTCACTAATGACTTTATATTACCCGTTCTTTTGTAAATTCAATGTTAAAGAGCGTTTTGGGTAAAATCGTTTCATTTGTCGTCCGTGTTTTGACTTGTAATTATTCATATGATTTCTTAGATCATGATTACTTACATCCAGAATGTAAAACATGATTTATATATAATATATATTCAGAATATACATATATATAATAGATTGATAAATGGAAAGAAATACACCATTCATGGAGACGGTGGGTCGTACGTATGCATGAACGTTGTTTTCGTTTCCTCATTGAATTGAATGGAATAAATTGGATGACATACATATATATATACATAAATCCAGTATCATTATTATGTCTTATATTTCATGATTACTTATTATATATACTTTATAATCATTTATTAATGGTTAATCATTGAGAATGAATCTCATCGCGTCATTGAGACGGTATTCCGTACGTACGCACGCACAGTGATTTCGTTTTCCGTAGGATGGATAGATGGTGAAATAGTGTTGTTTCATACTTATAATAACATATCAGTATATGAGTGATACTGATGTTATTACTTCATGATGAAACAACCTAAGAAGAATAAGTGGAAGAAGAAATAAAGGTGAAATAATCAGTAACGGAAATTACCTCTTCTTTGATGCGCCTCTTTGAGACCTCCTCTAAGGGCACTAAAATTGGTTTTTGAAGAAGACCAGGACCTCTAGGATGTTTCTAGGGAAGTGTATAAGAGAATTGGGCAGGGTTTGGCTGATCGTGAAGGCCATAAGTTGTGTGTGGAAGAGAGGGAGGAGGTGCCCTTTTATAAGGGAGGAGAGGGGCACCTTTGGAATTCTTAAAAATATTAATTTATAATAAATCTAAACACACTTAAAAACCTCCAAAAATGACTCATATTCAATGATTAGATAATATAGGGTTGTATTCTCATCAACCAATAAAATTTAGTCATGTTTGGATCTTATTTTAAACCTTATCAATTTGATTTATCCTTATTTAATCTATTTAAGTTTATTTGTGATAATAAAATTATAAATTTTAAATTATAACAAATAATTACTTATTTGTTGTGAATTTTCCATAATTGTTTAATTTATAATATTATAGACCATATAAATTTAATTTATAAATTTTAAATTTTTTTGTGATTTTGAAACAATTTTATAATATGATATTCTTATAAAATAGCAATAGTGTCAATTTTGACACTATTCATTTATTTGAATTTAAATAAAATATATACAGAAGATATGTTCGAACTAAAAGCTTTAATAGATTCATAAATGTCATATTTATCTCTAAAATTAGTGGATCACATTAAATAGATCATATAATATTTATTTTATTATTTTTAATACCATCTATTTTGTTTATCTCTAAATAAAATAATTACTACAAAAATTTTGTATAATTATTTAATATACTGATATGTTGCATAAAAAATAAAAATAAAATCATATGATGAAGATAAATCTATTAAATTTGACAATAATACTTTTACTCGAATTTATCATCTTAGAATCACAATATTTAGATTGTAATATTTATTAAATTATGAAGGTGACAACTTTGGCATCATTTAAAATAAAATAATATAATTGTCATTATCACTTTTATAAGGCTCCAAACGGTTATATATTAGGTCATTGGATGATTAAGGTGTAGATATATAATAAAAATAAGTTTTGGTCAGGTTTGTGGGCCTTTTAATGGGTATTATTATTTTAATAAAAACTATATTACTTATTTTCCACTTAATAAATAATTTCTGTATCATTAATGTATCACCATTAATGACAATTATTTAATCCCTAAAAATTCTAAATAAATTATCATGATGTAGATAGTTTTACTATCTTTCTGGAGACTATTCATGTTCGAAGTTTTATGATGTTTAGCACTAAATTAAAATTATTATACTTATAATATTTAAGAGAGTGACATGTTGTCATTGTCTTTCGTTTTAATAATAATTAAATTATTTTCATGGTCAAAAGTCCATAAAATGAATCTAATCCGACCCTTAGGTTATATGGGTCTACTTTTATCCATCCAATAGAATTTTGGCATGTGTTAGGGTAATTTTATTTTATTATATTTACCCTTAATTACCCGATTTACCTTTAACTATGGTAAATAAAATTTATCGAAGTTACTATTCATAATTCCCAAAAATAAAATGTAGCTTATTAACATAATCTGGAACCACTGATTCAAAATATGGAATCCATTTTTCCAAATTCAATACACAAAAGTTGCAGAAAATAAATTAAAATTAATCCCGTTGTCGAAAGAAAACGGGTTGTTCTTTTAAACATTACAAAAGATTGAATTGATTTAACCTACGAACTTAATGTAAAATAAATTCTAATGACATAAATTATATTAAATGGTAAAAATATATTCTATTCATACTTTAAAACCATTCAATATTATAATTTAACCAAATAAATTATTGCTATGAAAGAAGTTGTTTTTAATTAAAATATTGCATGTTTTTACTATTCATCAAAATATGAAAGTTACCAGAATAATATGAAAAATTTATCCAAAGTAAATTTTTATTTATTGATTCCAAGGAAGAATTTTATTTTGTCAAATTGAACTTATAAACATTTCAAAAACTAGATTTAAAGTGGGTACGCCATCAAAAGGTGGAAAAAACTGCATTTTTTGAAAAATATTGATTTTACCCGAAAAATATTGATTTTACCCGAAAAATTTATTTTGTTCTTATACCATGTTATAGAAAATGTGTAAGATGAATTATAAAGTTATAAAATTAAAAATTTATTTAATACTATTCATAACGGCTAGTTCATAATAATATTATAATAATATATCGTTATTTAGAAAAACTCGGTATTGCGTACAACACACGCTATCGAGGAAGGTTGTTATTGCGTGTAATGCAAGCCAAGTCAGGGTTGCGTGTTGTGCAAGAATCATTCATTGTTTCGTATAACAGAATCCAACCATATTTCATTTATACATTGAATATATATATATATATACTCAATGTTGCGTAGAATAACTTTTATCAAAATTGTGTGTAACACGATCCAAGAGTAGCGTTGCGTATACTGCAAGCTAATACGGTGTTGCGTATACTGCAAGGTAATCTTGGTGTAGCATAAAACACAAGAAGTTAATGAAATTAAAATTATATTTTTCAAAAAAATCTTTGGGTGTTACATTCTACCCCCTTAAAATGAATTTCTCCCTTGAAATTCGTCGGGGTTATAAATGGATTACTACTCGAAAGTTTGTTTAATAGAAACCCACATCATAAAAAGGAATACCAAAACATGGCTTTAAAAACTAAAGTATGAAATGTAACGGTTGCCCAAATTAACTCATCACTGGGTTTCCACGTAGGATAACATAGGTGAAAATATGGATATAGAAGAAAAATCTAACCATCAAGTTCTGATGGAGAGTGGTAGAGAACATGGCTTTGAAAAAGCCAACAATCACAAAGCAATAGATTTGTGATGATCTAAGCTACCATCTGATTCATCGGATATAAGGGATCTAGGAAAACATTTTTGGTTTTCAAGATCATTTCCCTAAAGTTGATGAATTAAAATAAATACTTACACGATTTTGGTACAATCTCACTGTTGTTTGTGAATTGAACAATTTCCTCTTCATCCCTTAAAGAAATGAAGTTGAATGTGTTATTCGTGATGTGTTAACAGATCATGTGATAAAATGATGGGTCATTCCATCTCTTTCAAAAAAAAATTTAGCAAAAGTTATAAGTCCATCTTATGGTTAAATTAATCATATATGGTTCCAAAAATGAACTTATACTTCATATATCATACCTCTTAATAAAATAAAACTAGTTTCTACTAACCAGGGACTTCCTATAGGCCAGTTGTAGGCGATAAAGGCCAGTCGCACTTCGGTTGTGGGTTCGATTCCCACAGCCTTGTCCGACACGATGGGTTGTCGCCCGTCCTGCAGGTTGTCCTTTTTTTAAAACTATATTACTATAACATCCCATCAATAGTATCGAAAAAAATTCTATCCTTAAACAATACTAACTTATGTCCAACATAACCCATTCCAATCTTTAGGCTTATCTAAAATACTGTAGTCCGCTCTCATAATATAGTGAAAACGATTACCAGAGACTTAATACCATCGTTGATCCCCATATATCATAAGATATGTCTTGTTGGTAACATTCCAAACATTCGAAGGC
Source organism: Viscum album (assembly GCA_963277665.1). Classification (NCBI taxonomy): domain Eukaryota; kingdom Viridiplantae; phylum Streptophyta; class Magnoliopsida; order Santalales; family Viscaceae; genus Viscum; species Viscum album. The sequence continues at coordinate 1,612,743,068 of OY728130.1, read as the reverse complement.
CTTAATAATGTACTCTATTGAAAAATTAATACCCATTGAACCTTAGTGAAAACATGAATGCAGTTAAAAGTTAACACTTTCCACATACCAAAATTCTCAAAATTCTATATAATCAAACCATGATATCACTTAGTCCATATATCAATCATGAGGTCATGAATACAATCAAACATCTCATTACCTTCTTATTCCATTATTATGCGCATATCATCTACTTCACAAAAATATCTGAATAACCTTCAATGGTTACTGGTACCATTTAACATATACGTTCAAATACTTTTAGTAAAAACAGTAGTGTAAGTATACAACATAACTCTCGATAAACATACAATCATTCCAATAACTTGTAAAACAACTGACTGAGCTTCAACACTTCATTCAGCTCATATATCATTTGTAGTCTCCCCATCATCATCCACATAAATACTACCCATATTACAATGCTGATTCTCTTCGTGAGATTTTCCATTAGGGCATTCGTTTGCATAATGCCCGTACATTCCACATTTAAAACATCTATTCATTGTTGATGTCATAGCAATACCATTATCCGTGTCTATAGTGTTAACTGAACCTTTTCCTTTGCACTTACTGGCTTTGTGTCCTTCTTTTCCACATCCAATGCATCTTCCAGTTCCTTTGAAACAATCTCCCTGATGCCTCTTCCCACCTGATTTACGTGAGGGAAATTGAACTTTCTTTCCTCTAGGATCATAATGAAACTCCATCTTTCTCTTATTATCTGAGTCGGGAAACTTACCAAAGTTGAGAATGTTTATCATATTATGAGATTGTTGAATAGGAATAATAACGATGTTTGGACTTCCAGATCCCGTTTTATTTGGTTTCTCATGATGAAAATCATTCCATTGTCTATCATATCCTCCATTATCGTGAATCTTCCTATTTCCAGCCTTTTTCTAAAACCCAAACAGAATTGTGTGAGAGGCAAAAATGATGCTAAGAAAAACAACATAGTAAAGGGGGAGTATTCTCAATTTATAAAATCTTAGGATAAATTCTATGATCATTACCGTATTTCTAGGACTATATCCTATACGTATACTTATCCTTAAGGACATCCCTAGACATACCTTAGAAATATCTCTAGGGATCTCACTAACGTTTTCGCATCCTAGTTTCCAAAGGTTGACTAAACCTTTCCTCAGATACCAACTGTAGAGACCCAAAGCTTGATGTACATGGACATTACATTACTTTAGTAGAATACTTAATACATAACAAAAACAAACACACTAGGACCGTAATAGTTTAGTGTCTTTGCAAACATTGAACATAATCTTCTTATCGTGGTGAAAGATCTTCAACATCTCCCATAAAGTTCTTCCCCTTTTTTTCCTTACCTAAAACCTTTCTTTATATCCTGGGGAAAATAAAACATAAAAACGGTGAGCTAAAATTCTCAGTAAGGGTAAGCATGGATAAAATAAAACATACCATATACATTTGAACTAAAAAACATGAACATAATGTTTGAACATCAAAATCTTGAAAAATGACATAAAACATGGAAGTACGTAAGGCATAGATCATAAAGAAACATTACTAATGATAAAATATCATGTGAATAAAACATTTAATTGTGTAAACCATTAAGAACATGATATTATTTTTATAGTAGCCAAGGCATTGCTGCCAAGACCATCTTAGTGGACAAAGTCCTTTTATGAATCAAGTTCACTCCTCGTTCCAGTCCTGTATTAATGAACCGGTTTAACTTTCCATTATATCCATGTCTATATCATGAGATATAAATCTTTACCCAATGCATTGGAGGGAGATATAGGTCCCACTCATCTCATAATGAAATCATTCTTACTTGTGCCACAAAATAAACTTAAAACAGTCATCATAACCAAATGAATAAAATGGGTTTCATAAACATCATCCCATCATTTCATAATCCATATAAAACAAATGGACATTTCATCATAAGAAAATTGAACCATGTAAATCATAGAGACATTAAACATGAAACATACACATATCAAATAATGTCATCTTAGATGGAAAATGGTTTTGATAAAACATTTGAAATGAATTCTTGAGGAAAATATCCTTTCTTCGTCAAAACTCATTTTCTTTTCAAAAAATTCCATGAACTTTTAAAATAAAAGTAGTTTGTTGAAAATAGTCATAAAATCATGTAGAGTAAGCTAATGAAAATGAGGCGTTATGAAACTGTAAGAATCCATTCACACCGTCTAAGTTAAAAATAGCATTCTCCTTGTACTTTTGTCGGAAAATTTATAAAAGTACCTCATAACTTAAACAAAAGAAAGATTCCTTACATAACATGTAGTAAAAGTAAAAAAATGGGTAAAATTGTCTTTAAACGTACATGAAAACACTTTTATAAAACATGTACATGGATGATAGAAATAACCCCAGTAAATACTTACGAATAAGCAACCTCGGATAAAAATGAGATTTGCAAAATTATCCCTTACCTTAGGTCCGATATACTTCATACGTATCCAAACCTCCTATATAATGATTTAAATAATGTTATTGACTTATTAATGAATCATATTTATTGTTATGATATCATATATGGTTCACTTATGACTTTATATTACCCGTTCTTTTATAAATTCCATGTTAAAGAGCATTTTTGGTAAAATTGTTTCATTTGTCGTCCGTGTTTTGACTTCTAATTATTCATATGATTACTTAGATCATGATTACTTACATAAAGAATTTAAAACATGATTTATATATAATATATTTTTAGAATATACATATATATAATAGATTGATAAATGGAAAGAAATACACTGTTCATGGAGACGGTAGGCCGTACGTACGCATGAACGTTGTTTTCGTTTCCTCATTGAATTGAAGGGAATAAATTGGATGACATAAATATATATATACATAAATCCAGTATCATTATTATGTAATATATTTCATTATTACTTATTATATATACTTTATAATCATTTATGAATGGTTAATCATTGAGAATGAATCTCATCACGTCATGGAGACGGTATTCCGTACGTTCGCATGCGCGGTGATTTCGTTTTCCGTAGGATGGATAGATGGTGAAATAGGTTTGTTTCATACTTATAATAAAATATCAGTATATGAGTGATACTGATGTTATTACTTCATAATTAAACATCCTATGAAGAAGAAGTGGAAGAAGAAATAAAGGTGAAAGAATCAGTAACGGAAATTACCTCTTCTTTGAAGCGACTCTTTGAGACCTCTTCTTAGGGCACTAAACATGGTCTTTGAAGAATACCAGGACCTATAAGATATATCTAGGGAAGTGGATAAGGGAATTGGGAAGGGGTTGGCCGATCTTGAAGGCTCAAAGTGGTGTGTGGAAGAGAGAGAGGAGGTGCCCTTTTATAAGGGAGGAGAGGGGCAGCTTTGGAATTCTAAAAAATATTAATTTATAATAAATCTAACCCCACTTAAAAACCTCCAAAAATTACTCATCTTCTATGATTAGATGAGATAGGGTTGTAATATCATCAACCAATCAAATTTAGGCATGTTTGGATCTTATTTTAAACCTTATCATTTTAATTTATGCTTATTTAATCTATTTAAGTTTATTTGTGGTAATAAAATTATAAATTTTAAATTATAACATATAATTACTTATTAGTTGTGAATTTTCCATAATTGTTTACTTTATAATATTATAGACCATATAAATTTTAATTTATAATTTTTAAATATTTTTGTGATTTTTAAACAATTTTATAATATGATATTTTTATAAAATAACAATAGTGTCAATTTTGACACTATTCATTTATTTGAATTTAAATAAAATATATACAGAAGATATGTTCAAAATAAAAGCTTTAATAGATTCATTAAAGGTCATATGTATCTATAAAATTAGTGGATCACATTAAATAGTTCATATAATATTAATTTTATTATTTTAAAACCATCTATTTGGTTTATCTCTAAATAAAATAATTACTACAACATTTTTGTATAGTTATTTAATATACTGATTTGTTGCATAAGAATTAAAAATAAAATCATATGATGAATATAAATCTCTTACCTTTCACAATAATTCTTTTACTCGAATTTATCATCTTAGAATCACAATATTTAAATTGTTATATTTATTAAATTAGGAAGGTGACAACTTTGGCATCATTTAAAATAAAATAATATAAGTTCCATAATCAATTTTATAAGGCTCCAAAAGGTTATATATTAAGAAATTGGATGGTTAAGGTGTATATATACACTACCAATAAGTTTTGGTCAGGTGTTTGGTCCTTTTAATGGGTATTATTATATCAATAAAAACTATATTACTTATTTTCCACTTAATAAATAATTTTTGTATCATTAATGTATCACCATTAATGACAATTATTTAATCCATAAAAATTATAAATAAATTATCATGATGTAGATAGATTTATTATCTTTCTGTAGACTATTCATGTAAGAAGTTTTATGAAGTTTATCACTAAATTAAAATTATTATACTTATAATATTTAAGAGAGTGACATGTTGTCAATTTCTTTGGTTTTAATAATAATTAAATTATATTCATGGTCAAAAGTCCATAAAATGAATCTAATCCGACCCTTAGGTTATATGGGTCTACTTTTATCCATACAATAGAATTTTGGCATGTGTTAGGGTAATTTTATTATATTATATTTACCCTTAATTACCCGATTTATCTTTAACTATGGTAAATAAAATTTACCGTAGTTACTATTCATAATTCCAAAAAATAAAAAGTAGCTTATTAGCATAATTTGGACCCACTGATTCCAAATATGGAATCCATTTTTCCAAATTCATACACAAAAGTTGCAGAAATTAAATTAAAATTAATCCTGTTGTTGAAAGAAAACGGGTTGTTCTTTAAAACATTCTAAAAGATTGAATTGATTTAACCTACGAATTTAATGTAAAATAAATTCAAATTACATACATTATATTAAATGGTAAAAATATATTATATTTATACTTTAAAACCATTCAATATTATAATTTAACCATATAAATTATTGCGATGAAAGATGTTGTTTTTAATTAAAATATAGCGTGTTTTTACTATTCATCAAAATATGAAAGTTACCAGAATAATATGAAAATTTTATCCAAAGTAAATTTCTATATATTGATTCCAAATAAGAATTTTATTTTGACAAATTGAACTTATAAACATGTAAAAAACTAGATTTAAATTGGGTATGCCATCAAAAGGTGGCAAAACTGCATTTTTTGAAAAATACTTATTTTACCAAAAAAAATTATTTTGTACTTATACCATGTAATAGAAAATATGTAAGATGAATAATAATGTTATAAAATTAAAATTTTAGTTAATACTATTCATAATGGCCAGTTCATAATAATATTATAATAATATATCGTTGTTTAGAAAAACTCGGTATTGCGTACAACACACGCTATCGAGGAAGGTCGCGATTGCGTGTAATGCAAGCCAAGTCAGTGTTGCATGTTGTGCAAGAATCCTTCATTGTTTCATATAACAGAATCCAACCATATTTAATTTATACATTGAATATATATATATATATATATATATACTCAATGTTGCGTAGAATAACTATTATCAAAATTGTGTGTAACACGATCCAAGAATAGTGTTGCGTATACTGCAAGCCAATACGGTGTCGCGTATAGCGCAAGTAAATATTGGTGTAGCATACAACACAAGACATTAATGAAATTAAAATAATATTTTTCCAAAAATATCAGGGTGTTACATTCTACACCCCTTAAAATGATTTTCGCCCTCAAAATTCGTCGGGGTTATTAATGCTTTACTACTCGAAAGTTTGATTAATAGAAACCCACATCGTAAAAAAGAATACCAAAACATGGCTTTAAAAACTAATGTATAAAATGTAATGGTTACCCAAATTAACTCATCACTGGGTTTCCACGAACGAGAACATAGGTGAAAATATGGATATGGAAGAAAAATCTAACCATCAAGTTCTGATGGAGAGTAGTAGAGAACATGGCTTTGAAAAAGCCAACAATCACAAAGCTATAGATTTGTGATGATCTAAGGTACCATCTGATTCATTGGATATAAGGGAACTAGGACAACATTTTTGGTCTTCAAGATCATTTCCCTAAAGTTGATGAATTAAAAGAAATACTTACATGATTTTGGTACAATCTCACTGTTGTTCGTGAATTGAACAATTTCCACTTCATCCCTTAAAGAAATGAAGTTGAATTTGTTATTCATGATGTGTTAACAGATCATGAGATAGAATGATGGGTTATTCCATCTTTTTCAAAAAAAAGTTTAGAAAAATTTATAAGTCCATCTTATGGTTAGATTAGTCGTATATGGTTCCAAAAATGAACTTATACTTCATATATCATACCGTTTAATAAAATAAAAATAGTTTCTACTAACCAGGGACTTCCTGTTGGACAGTGGTAGGCGATAAAGGCCAGTCACTCTTCAGTTGTGGGTTCGATTCCCACAACCTTATCTGACGCGATGGGATGTCTCTCGTCCTGCTGGTTGTCCTTTTTCTAATACTATATTACTATAACATCCCGTCAATAATATCGAAAAAAATTCTATCCTTAAACAATAATAACTTATGTCCAACATAATCCATTCCAATCTTTAGACTTATCCATAATACTGCAGTCCACTCTCATAATATAGTGAAAACGATTACCAGAGATTTAATACCATCGTTGATCCCCATATATCATATGATATGTCTTATTGGTCACATTCCAACCATTCTAAGGCCTTAATCATGTACTCTCTTGAAAAATGAACACCCATTGAACCATAGTGAAAACATGAATGCAGTTAAAAGTTAACACTTTCCACATACCAAAATCCTCAAAAATCTATATACTCAAACCATGATATCACTTAGTCCTTATATCAATCATAAGATATTGAATAAAATCAAACATCTCATTTTCTTCTTATTCCTTGATTATGGGAATATCATCTACTTAACAAAAATATCTGAATAACCTTCCATGGTTACTGGTACCATTCAACATATACTTTCAAATAATTTTAGGAAAAACAACAGTGTAACTATACAACATAACTCTCGATAAACATACAATCATTCAACTACCTTCTAATACAACTGACTGAGCTTCAACACTTCTTTCAGCTCATATATGATTTGTAGTCTCCTCATCATCATCCACATAAATACTACCCATATGACCATGCTGATTCTATTTATGAGATTTTCCATTAGGGCATTGGTATGCATAAGGCCCGTACATTCCACATTTAAAACATCTATTCATTTTTGATGTCATAGCAATACCATTATCATTGTCCATAGTGTTAACTGAACCTTTTCCTTTGCACTTACTGGCTTTGTGTCATTCTTTTCCACACCTAAAGAATCTTCCAGTTCCTTTGAAACAATCTCCCTGATTCCTCTTCGCACATGATTTACATGAGGGAAATTGAACTTTCTTTCCTCTAGGATCATCATGAAACTCTAACTTTATCTTATTATATGAGTTGGGAAACTTACCAATGTTGAGATTGTTTATCATACTATGAGATTACTGAATAGGCATAATAATGATGTTTGGACATCTAGATCCCATTTCATTTGGTTTCTCATGAAGAAAATCATTCCATTGTCTATCATATCCTCCATTATCGTGAATCTTCCTGTTTCCAGACATTTTCTAAAACCCAAAAAGAATAGTGTGAGAGGAAAAAATCATGCTAGGTAAAAAAACAGAGTAAAGGGGGATTATCCTCAATATCTGACATCTTAGGTTAAATTCTATGATCATTACCGTAGTTCTAGGACTATATCCTATACGTATACTTATCCTTAAGGACATCCCTAGACAAACCTTAGAAATATCTCTAGCGATCTCACTAACGTTTTCGCATCCTTGTTTCCAAAGGTTGACTAAACCTTTCCTCTGATACCAACTGTAGAGACCAAAATCATGACGTACAGGGACATTACATTACTTTAGCGGAATACTTAATACATAACAAAAACAGATACACAAGGACCTTAATAGTTTAGTGTCTTTGGAAACTTGGAACGTAATCTTCTTATCATGGTGAAAGATCATCCGAATCTCCCATAAAGATCTTCCCCCTTTGTTTCTTACCTAAAACCATTCTTTATATCCTAGGGAAAAGAAAACATAAAAAGGGTGAGCTCAAATTCTCAGTAAGGGTAAGCATGGATAAAATAAAACATACCATATGCATTTGAACTTAAAAACATGAACATAATGTTTAAACATCAAAAGCATGAAAAATGACATAAAACATGGAAGTACGTAAGGCATAGATCATAAATAAACATTAATAATGATAAAATATCATGGGAATAAAACATGTAATTATGGAAACCATTAAGCACATGATATGATTTCCATAGTAGCCAAGGCATTGCTGCCAAGACCATCTTAGTGGACAAAGTCCCTTTCTGAATCGAGTTCACTCCTCATTCAAGTCCTATATTACTGAACTGGTTTAACTTTCCATTCCAGCCATGTATATCTCATGAGATATAAATCTTTACCCAATTCATTGGAGGGAGATATAGGTCTCACCATTCTCATAATGAAATCATTCTTACATGTGCCACAAAATAAACTTAAAACATTCATCATAAACCAAAGAATAAAATGGGTTTCATAAACATCATCCCATTATTTCATAATCTATATAAAACAAATGGACATTTCATCATAAGAAAAGTGAACCATGTAAATCATAGAGACATTAAATATGAAACATACACATATCAAATAATGTCATCTTAGATGGAAAATGGTTTTGATAAAAGATTTGAAATGAATTCTTGAGGAAAATATCCATTCTTCGTCAAACTCATTTTCTTTTCAAAAAATGCCATGAACTTTTAAAATAAAATTATTTTGTTGAAAATAGTCATAAAATCATATATAGTAAGCTTCATGAAAATGAGGCTTTATGAAACCGTAAAAATCCATTCACGCCGTATAAGTTAAAAATATCGTTCTCCTTATACTTTTGTCAGAAAAGTCAAAAAAGTACCTTGTAACATAAAAAAAAGAAAGATTCCTTAAATACCATGTAGTAAAAGTAAAAAAATTGGTAAAAAGGAAATTAAACATACATGAAAACATTGTTATAAAACATGGACATGGATGATAGAAATAACCCCAGTAAATACTTACGAATAAGCAATCTCGGATAAAAATGAGATTTGCAAAATTATCCCTTACCTTAGGTCTGATATGCTTTGTACGTATCCGAACATCATGTATAATTATTTAAATAATGTTATTGACTTATTATAGAATCATATTTATTGTTATTATATCATATATGGTTCACTTATGACTTTATATTACCCGTTCTTTTGTAAATTCCATGTTAAAGAGCATTTTGGGTAAAATCGTTTCATTTGTCGTCTGTGTTTTGACTTGTAATTATTCATATGATTACTAAGATCATGATTACTTACAACCAGAATGTAAAACATTATTTATATATAATATATATTCAGAATATACATATATATAATATATCGATAAATGGAAAGAAATACACCGTTCATGGAGATGGTAGGCCGTACGTACACATGAACGTTGTTTTCGTTTCCTCATTGAATTGAATGGAATTAATTGGATGACATACATATATATATATATATACATAAATACAGTATCATTATTATGTCATATATTTCATTATTACTTATTATATATACTTTATAATCATATATGAATGGTTAATCATTGAGAATGAATCTCATCGCGTCATGGAGACGGTATTCCGTACGTACGCACGCGCTGTGATTTCATTTTCCGTAGGATGGATAGATGGTGAAATAGGGTTGTTTCATAATTCTAATAACATATCAGTTAATGAGTGATACTGATATTTTTACTTCATAATTAATCAACCTATGAAGAATAATTGGAAGAAGAAATAAAGGAGAAACAATCGGTAACGGAAATTACCTCTTCTTTGAAGCGCCTCTTTGAGACCTCCTCTTAGGGAACTAAAATTGGTATTTGAAGAATACCAGGACCTCTAGGATGTTTCTAGGGAAGTGCATAAGATAATTGGGTAGGGGTTGTCTGGGATTGAAGGCTCAATGTGGTGTGTGGAAGAGAGGGAGGAGGTGCCCTTTTATAAGGGAGGAGAGGGGCACCTTTAGAATTCTTAAAAAGATTAATTTATAATAAATCTAACCCCACTTAAAAACCACAAAAAATGACACATATTCGATTATTAGAAGATATAGGGTTGTAATATCATCAACCAATCAAATTTAGACATGTTTGGATCTTATTTTAAACCTTATCATTTTGATTTATCCTTATTTAATCTATTTAAGTTTATTCCTGGTAATAAAATTATAAATTATAAATTATAAAAAATATTAAATTATTTGTTTGGAATTTTCAATAATTATTTACTTTATAACATTATAGACCATATATATTTTAATTTATAATTTTTAAATATTTTTGTGATTTTTAAACAATTTTATAATATGATATTTTTATAAAATAACAATAGTGTCAATTTTGACACTATTCATTTATTTGAATTTAAATAAAATATATAAAGAATATATGTTCTAACTAAAAGCTTTAATAGATTCATAAAAGGTCCTATGTATCTATAAAATTATTGGATCACATTAAATAGTCCATATAATATTTATTTTATTATTTTTAAAACCATCTATTTGGTTTATCTCTAAATAAAATAATTGCTACATCATTTTTGTATAATTATTTAATATACTTATTTGTTGTATATAAATTAAAAATAAAATCCTATGATAAAGATAAATCTATTAAATTGAACAATAATACTTTTACTCGAATTTATCATCTAACAATCACAATATTTAAATTTTTATATTTATTAAATTATGAAGGTGACAACTTTGGCATCATTTAAAATAAAATAATATAAGTGTCATAATCACTTTTATTAGGCTCCAAACTGTTATATATTAGGTAATTGGATTATTAAGGTGTAGATATACACTACCAATAAGTTTTGGTCAGGTTTGTGGGCCTTTTAATGGGTATTATTATTTCAATAAAAACAATATTACTTATTTTCCACTTAATAAATAACTTCTGTATCATTAATGTATCACATTTAATGACAATTATTTAATCCCTAAAAATTCTAAATAAATTATCATTATGTAGATAGTTTTATTATATTTCTGGAGACTATTAATGTTAGAAGTTTTTTGATGTTTATCACTAAATTAAAATTATTATACTTGTAATATTTAAGAGAGTGACATGTTGTCACTTTCTTTGGTTTTAATAATAATAAAATTATATTTATGGTCAAAAATCCATAAAATGAATCTAATCCAACCCTTAGGTTATATGGGACTACTTTTAGCCATCCAATGGATTTTTTTCATGTGTTAGGGTAATTTTATTATATTATATTTACCCTTAATTGCCCGATTTACCTTTAACTATGGTATATAAAATTTACCGTAGTTACTATTCATAATTCCCAAAATTCAAAAGTAGCTTATTAACATAATTTGGACCCACTGATTCCAAATATGGAATCCATTTTTCCAAATTCAATACACAAAAGTTGCCGAAATTAAATTAAAATTAATCTTTTTGTCGAAAGAAAACGGGTTGTAATTTAAAACATTGCAAAATATTGAATTGATTTAACCTATGAATTTAATGTAAAATCAATTCTAATGACATAAATTATATTAAATGGTAAATATATATTCTATTTATACTTTAAAACCATCCAATATTATAATTTAACCATATAAATTATTGTGATGAAAAAAGTTGTTTTTAATTAATATATAGCATGTTTTTACTATTTATCAAAATATGAAAGTTACCAGAATAATATGAAAAATTTATCCAAAGTAAATTTTTATTTCGTGATTCCAAAGAAGAATTTTATTTTTTCAAATTGAACATATAAACATGTCAAAAACTAGATTTAATGTGGGTGTTCCATCAAAAGGCGGCAAAACTGCATGTTTTGAAAAATACTTATTTTACCCGAAAAATTTATTTTCTTCTTATACCATGTTATAGAAAATGTGTAAGATGGATAATAATGTCATAAAATTTAAAATTTAGTTAATAATATTCATAATGGATAGTTCATAATAATATTTTAACAATATATCATTGTTTAGAAAAACTCGGTATTGCATACAACACACGCTATCGAGGAAGGTCGTGATTGCGTGTAATGCAAGCCAAGTCAGGGTTGCGTGTTGTGCAAGAATCCTTCGTTGTTTCGTATAATAGAATCCAAACTTATTTCATTTATACATTGAATATATATATATATATATACTCAATGTTGTGTAGAATAACTGTTATCAAAATTGTGTGTAACACGATCCAAGAATAGTGTTGCGTATACTGCAAGCTAATACGGTGTTGTGTATAGCGCAAGGTAATCTTGGTATATCATAAAACACAAGACGTTAATGAAATTAAAATAATATTTTTCAAAAAATCCCGGGGTGTTACATTCTACCCCCCTTAAAATGAATTTCGCCCTCGAAATTCGTCGGGGTTATAAATGGTTTACTACTCAAAAGTTTGTTTAATAGAAACCCACATCGTAAAAAGGAATACCAAAACATGGCTTTAAAAACTAAAGTATGAAATGTAATGGTTACCCAAATTAACTCATCACTGGGTTTCCACGTAGGAGAACATAGGTGAAAATATGGATATGGAAGAAAAATCTAACCATCACATTCTGATGGAGAGTGGTAGAGAACATTGCTTTGAAAAAGCCAACAATCACAAAGCTATAGATTTGTGATGATCTAAGGTACCATCTAATTCATAAGATATAAGGGAACTAGGAAAACATTTTTGGTTTTCAAGATCATTTCCCTAATGTTTATGAATTAAAAGTAATACGTACAAGATTTTGGTATAATCTCACTGTTGTTCGTGAATTGAACAGTTTTCACTTCATCCCCTAAAGAAATGAAGTTGAATTTGTTATTCGTGATGTGTTAACAAATCATGTGATAGAATGATGGGTCATTCCATCTCTTTCAAACAAAAGGTTTGCAAAAGTTATAAGTCCATCTTATGGTTAGATTAATTGTATATGGTTGCAAAAATGAACTCATACTTCATATATCATACCGCTTAATAAAATAAAACTAGTTTCTACTAACCAGGGACTTCCTGTAGGCTAGTGGTAGGAGATAAAGGTCTGTCGCACTTCGGTTGTGGGTTCTATTCCCACAGCCTTGTCCAAAGCGATAGGTTGTCGCTCGTCCTGCAGGTTGTCCTTTTTCTAAATCTATATTACTATAACATCCTGTCAATAATATCGAAAAAACTTCTATCCTTAAACAATACTAACTTATGTCCAACATAATCCATTCTAATCTTTAGGCTTTCCATAATACTGCAGTCCACTCTCATAATATAGTGAAAACGTTTACCAGAGATTTAATACCATCGTTGATCCCCATATATCATAAGATATTTTTTGTTGGTCACATTCCAAACATTCAAAGGCCTTAATCATGTATTCTCTTCATAAATGAATAGCCATTGAACCTTAGTGAAAACATGAATGCAGTTAAAAGTTAACACTTTCCACATACCAAAATCCTCAAAATTATATATACTCAAAACCATGATATCACTTAGTCCTTATATCAATCATGAGCTCATGAATACAATCAATAATCTCACTATATTCTTATTCCTTTATTATGCGCATATCATCTACCTTACAAAAATATCTGAATAACCTTCCATGGTTACTGGTACCATTCAACATATACTTTCAAATACTTTTAGGAAAAACAATAGTGTAACTATACAACATAACTCTCGATAAACATACAATCATTGCACTACCTTCTAACACAACTGACTGAGCTTCAACACTTCTTTGAGCTCATATATCATGTGTAGTCTCCTCATCATCATCCACATAAATACTAGCCATATGACCATTCTGATTCTCTTCTTGAGATTTTCCATTAGGGCATTGGTTTGCATAATGCCCGTACATTCCACATTTAAAACATCTATTCATTCTTGATGTCGTAGCAATACCATTATCCTTGTCCATAGTGTTAACTGAACCTTTTCCTTTTCAATTACTGGGTTTTTGTCCTTTTCCACACCCAAAGAATATTCCATATCCTTTGAAACAATCTACCTGATGCCTCTTCCCACATGAATTAAATGAGGGAAATTAAACTTTCTTTCCTCTAGGATCATCATGAAACTCCATCTTTCTCTTATTATCTGAGTCGGGAAACTTACCAAAGTTGAGATTGTTTATCATATTATGATATTTCTGAATAGGCATAATAATAATTATTGGCTTTTAGATCCCGTTTCATTTGGTTTCTCATGAAGAAAATCATTCCATTGTCTATTATATCCTCCATTATCGTGAATCTTCCTGTTTCCAGCCATTTTCTAAAACCCAAAAAGAATAGTGTGAGAGGGAAAAATCATGCTAGGGAAAAAAATAGATTAAAGGGGGAGTATCCTCAATATCTAACATCTTAGGTTAAATTCTATGATCATTACCGTAGTTCTAGGACTATATCCTATACGTATACTTATCCTTAAGGACATCCCTAGACATACCTTAGAAATATCTCTATGGATCTCACTAACGTTTTCGCATCCTAGTTTCCAAAGGTTGACTAAACCTTTCCTATGATACCAACTATAGAGACCCAAAGCTTGACATACATGGAAATTACATCATTTTAGCGGAATACTTAATACAAAACAAAAACAGACACATAAGGACCATAATAGTTTAGTTTCTTTCGAAACTTGGAACGTAATCTTCTTATCTTTTTGAAAGATCTTCAACATCTCCCATAAAGATCTTCCCCTTTTTTTTCTTACCTAAAACCTTTCTTTATATCCTGGGGAAAAGAAAACATAAAAATGGTGATCTCAAATTCCCAGTAAGGGTAAGCATGGATAATATAAAACATACCATATACATTTGAACTTAAAGACATGAACATAATGTTTAAACATCAAAAGCCTGAAAAATGACATAAAACATGGAAGTACGAAAGGAATAGATCATAAATAAACATTAATAATGATAAAATATCATGGGAATAAAACATGTAATTGTGTCATCCATTAAGCACATGATATGATTTACATAGTATCCAAGGCATTGCTGCCAAGACCATATTAGTGGACAAAGTCCCTTTCTGAATCGAGTTCACTCCTCATTCTAGTCCTGTATTACTGAACAGGTTTAACTTGCCGTTCCAGCCATGTCTATCTCATGAGATATAAATCTTTACCCAATGCTTTGGAGGGAGATATAGGTACCACCCACCTCATAATTAAATCATTCTTACTTGTGCCACAAAATAAACTGAAAACATTCATCATAACCCAAAGAATAAAATGGGTTTCATAAACATCATCCCATCATTTCATAATCCATATAAATTAAATGGATATTTCATCATAAGAAAAGTGAATCATGTAAATCATAGAGACATTAAACTTGAAACATACACATATCAAATAATGTCATCTTAGATGGAAAATGGTTTTGATAAAACATTTGAAATGAATTCTTGAGAAAAATATCTTTTCTTCGTCATTCTCATTTTCTTTTCAAAAAATTCCATGAACTTTTAAAATAAAAGTATTTTTTTTAAAATAGTGATAAAATCATGTATAGTAATCTTTATGAAAATGAGGCGTTATGAAACTGTAAAAATCCATTCATGCCGTATAAGTTAAAAATAGCATTCTCCTCGTACTTTTGTCGGAAAAGTCAAAAAAGTACCTCATAACGTAAACAAAAGAATGATTCCTTACATACCATTTAGTAAAAGTAAATGAAATGGGTAAAAAGGACTTTAAACATACATGAAGAAACTTTTACAAAACATGGATATGGATGATATAAATAACCCCAGTAAATACTTATGAATAAGAAATCTCAGATAAAAATGAGATTTGCAAAATTATCCCTTACCTTAGGTCCGATATGCTTCGTACGTATCCAAACCACCTGTATAATGATTTAAATAATGTTATTTACTTATTAAAGAATCATATTTATTGTTATGATATCATATATGGTTCACTTATGACTTTATATTACCTTTTCTTTGGTAAATTCCATTTAATGAGCGTTTTGGGTAAAATCGTTTCATTTGTCATCCGTGTTTTGACTTGTAATTATTCATATGATTACATAGATCATGATTACATACAACTAGAATGTAAAAAATTATTTATGTATAATATATATACATAATATTCATATATATAATAGATCGATAAATGGAAAGAAATACACCGTTCATGGAGACGGTAGGCCGTACGTACGCGTGAACGTTGTTTTCATTTTCTCATTGAATTGAATGGAATTAATTGGATGACATACATATATATACATAAATCCAGTATCATTATTATGTCATATATTTTATTATTACTTATTACATATACTTTATAATCTTTTATGAATGGTTAATCATTGAGAATGAATCTCATCGCGTCATGGAGACGGTATTCTGTACGTATGCACGCGCAGTGATTTCATTTTCCGTAGGATGGATAGATGGTGAAATAGGGTTGTTTCATACTTATAATAACATATATGTATATGAGTGATACTTATTTTATTACTTCATAAAGAAACAACCTAAGAAGAAGAAGTGGATGAAGAAATAAAGGTGAAAGAATCAGTAACGGAAATTACCTCTTCTTTGAAGCGCCTCTTTGAGACCTCCTCTTAGGGCACTATAATTGGACATTGAAGAAGACCAGGACCTCTAGGATGTTTCTAGGGAAGTGTATAAGAGAATTGGGCAGGGGTTGGCCGATCTTGAAGGCTCAATGTTGTGTGTGGAAGAGAGGGAGGAGGTGCCCTTTTATAAGGGAGGAGAGGTGCACCTATGGAATTCGTAAAAATATTAATTTATAATAATTCTAACCCCACTTAAAAACCTCCAAAAATCACTCATATTCGATGATTAGATGAGATAGGGTTGTGATATCATCATCCAATCAAATTTATACATGTTTGGATCTTATTTTAAACCTTATCATTTTGATTTATCCTTATTTAATCTATTTAAGTTTATTTGTGGTAATAAAATTATAAATTTTAAATTATAACAAATAATTACTTATTTGTTGTGAATTTTCCATAATTGTTTACTTTATAACATTTTAGAGCATATAAATTTTAATTTATAATTTTTAAATATTTTTTTGATTTTTGAAAAATTTTATAATATGATATTTTTATAAAATAACAATAGTGTCAATTTTGACACTAATCATTTATTTGAATTTAAATAAAATATATACAGAAGATATGTTCGAACTAAAAGCTTTAATAGATTCATAAAAGGTCATATTTATCTATAAAATTAGTGAATCACATTAAATAGTCCATATAATATTTATTTTATTATTTTTAAAACCATCTATTTGGTTTATCTCAAAATAAAATAATTACTACAACATTTTTGAATAATTATTTAATATACTGATTTGTTGCATAAAAATTAAAAATAAAATCCTATGATGAATATAAATCTATTAAATTTTACAATACTACTTTTACTCGAATTTATCATCTAAAAATTACAATATTTAAATTGTTATATTTATTAAATTATGAAGGTGACAACTTTGGAATCATTTAAAATAAAATAATATAACTGTCATAATCACTTTTATAAGGCTCCAAACGGTTATATATTAGGACATTGGATGCTTAAGGTGTAGATATACACTACAAATAAGTTTTGGTCTGGTTTTTGGGCCTTTTAATGGGTATTATTATTTCAATAAAAACTATATTACTTATTTTCCACTTAATAAATATTTTCTGTATCATTAATGAATCACCATTAATGACAATTATTTAAACCCTAAAAATTCTAAATAAATTATCATGATGTAGATAGTTTTATTATCTTTCTGGATAATATTCATGTTCGAAGTTTTATGATGTTTATCACTAAATTAAAATTATTATACTTATAATATATAAGAGAGTGACATGTTTTCACTTTCTTTGGTTTTAATAATAAATAAATTATTTTCATGGTCAAAAGACTATAAAATGAATATAATCCGACCCTTTGGTTATATGGGTCTACTTTTAGCCATCCAATAGAATTTGGGTATGTGTTAGGGTAATTTTATTATATTATATTTACCCTAAATTACCCGATTTACCATTACCTATGGTAAATAAAATTTATCGTAGTTACTATTCATAATTCCCAAAATTTAAAATTAGCTTATTAACATAATTTGGACCCACTGATTCCAAATATGGAATCAATTTTTCCAAATTCAATACTCAAAAGTTGTATAAATTAAATTAAAATTAATCTCGTTGTCGAAAGAAAACGGGTTGTTCTTTAAAACATTGCAAAAGATTGAATTGATTTAACCTACGAATTTAATGTAAAATCAATTCTAATGACATAAATTATATTAAATGGTAAAAATATATTCTATTTATATTTTAAAACCATTCAATGTTATAATTTAACCATATAAATTATTGCGATGAAAAAATTTGTTTTTAATTAAAATATAGCATGTTTTTACTATTCATCAAAATAGGAAAGTTACTAGAATAATATGAAAAATTAATCCAAAGTAAATTTTTATTTCTTGATTCCAACGAATAATTTAATTTTTTCAAATTGAACTTATATACATGTAAAAAACTATATTTAAAGTGGCTGCGCCATCAAAATGCGGCAAAACTGCATTTTTTTAAAAAATACTTATTTTACCCAAAAAATTTATTTTGTTCTTATACCATGTTATAGAAAATGTGTAAGATGAATAATAATGTTTTAAAATTAAAAATTTAGTTAATACTATTCATAACGGCTAGTTCATAATAATATTATAACAATATATCGTTGTTTAACAAAACTCAGTATTGCGTACAACACACGCTATCGAGGAAGTTCGCGCTTGTGTGTAATGCAAGCAAAGTTAGGGTTGTGTGTTGTGCAAGAATCCTTCGTTGTTTCGTATACCAGAATCCAACCATATTACATTTATAAATTGAATATATATATATATATACTCAATGTGGCGTAGAATAACTATTATCAAAATTGTGTGTAACACGATCTAAGAGTAGTGTTGCGTATACTGCAAGCTAATACGGTGTTGCGTATAGCGCAAGGTAATCTTGGTGTAGCATACAACACAAGAGGTTAATGAAATTAAAATAATATTTTTCATAAAATCTCAGGGTGTTATAGTTTTGGTTGTAAATGAACAAACAAAACACATAAAAGTTAATAAATAATAGTTTTTTTTGAGTTTTAATTCAATATCAAAAATTTATAACCCTATTTTAACAGTCTTACCCTCACTAAGGTTACTATAATTTACCAATGTTAATATTTATAATGAAGAAAAGTACCTCTTTACCAAAATTGATCCTTCCAAATCACAATAAATAATCTATTATTATATATTCATTTTTAAAATGTGTTATAATATAATTTAAAATTAATCAAGGAAAATGGAATGAAAGTTATTTTTATAGGATATTGTTTTGGAAGAATAAAAATGTTTTTCCACTGAAATCTAGCATAGAATTCATCAGAATTAAATAAATAGTATTATTAATATTATGAAGGAAAAAATTTTAAATTTAAAACCATTTTAAATAAATTGGATATTTTTTATTATTGTGAAATAAAAAGATTGGTAAAAATAGTATTTTAAATATTCACAAAAAATAATTTTTTTATAATGATATAAACAAATTTAATCTCGGATAAATGTGATATGATATATTTTCAAATTAACTTATTTTTTAAAATAAATTTCCTAATAAATGGATAAATAAATTATAATATTTTCTTTAAAAATATTCTGAATTGATTTTATAGTTAAAAAAATATTTCTGAATCATGTAATAATCATTTCAAAAATTATAAACTTATTTATAAATATGTTATAATTATCCAAATAATTTTTTAGATTCCTGGTTTTTTTCGTGTATGACATTGAAATATTAATATACATATATATCTAGATCTATGAATTTAGAGGACCTAATATTTCGAGGCCTAGTGCGCATCAAATTAATTTTATAATATTATTAAATATATTTTATATTTCACATATGAAACATCTTAAAGGAAACATGATAACACTTAAACACAGGATTTGATGAGAAATCTAAGACCCTAATTGATTTTGTAATTTGGTGTTTATCAAATGAGAAAAATAAAATAGGCCGTCTTGGAATGTTTGAATCCCTTTCCCATTGGCGGTACATTTGTTGGCTTTAATTAATATAATATATTAATTATTTTTAACTCATTAAACATAAATTTTTTATAAAAATATGTCATTGTGTAAAATATTCGTGGTTTATCTTCATTATCCCAGAAATTCCAATGATGCTATCATTTTCCTTCAGTTGGTAGATTACCACGGATGGCCAAAAAATGAAATATAAGAGCAAATTAGGTCATAGCGAACCCAAAACCTTCTCTCAATCGTTGCAAAAACGTTTCCCATCAAAAAAAACAAACAAACTAAGACTTGCCAATTTTTTATTTATTCCATTAGATTATATTGATTTAGAATATCTAGGCTTGTTCATGGATCGTCGAGAATTGTGGCCAATTGCATGCACCTGTGTGTCGAAATCATTATTATTTCATTGGTTTATAGCCCCAGATCACCTTTCTTGATCGTTGGACAAGAACGGATGACCAACGATCATGTAATCCATCGTTACAGTGCTTTTATCTCTTTTTATCACTGTATTCTTCGTGGTTAGGACCCCACAATCATGTTTTGACATTACCAGGTTATACCATGCTCGATTGGACCCACAAATCTATGAAGGATCGATAAAAAAATTATTTATTGAAAAAAATTGAATTTATATGAGATTTTTTGAGGTGAGGATGAAGTAAATGTTTGTAAAAATTATAATATAATATTATTCTCATTCATTACTGTTCCCTAATATTTTTATAGATTAATAAAATAAATTATCAATTTTTGAAATTTTTATATTCCATCTAAGTTGGTTTCATGTTTTATTCAATTATAAATTATTTGAAATGTTTTAAATTTAATATGAACTTTTATCTATAATAAAAAATTATTAATTTATGTGAAATAAAGAAAAATTCATTAAAGGGGACTCTTTGGATGTGAATTTTTCTAGAATTTCATATAGTTTTCATTTATGATCTAATCATTAACTTATATGTAAAATTATAAACCTTTAGGAATAAACAACATATTACCCTGAATGAGATTAAAATTGGTGAACCATGATATTAAACAAAATTAAAAGTTTAAAATGACCCAAAAAATCTATTTAAATATCATGATTTATTGATATTTATAGCATAAATAATTTGTTACATAATTTATTGGTAATTTTTAATCATTATACTTGAGAAAGACAATAACTATTTTTAAATATTTTATGTAAACCCAAGTGAGTTTTTTCTCTCTCTTATAAAAGGAAACCCATCCATTCTCTTATTTACACCACATTAATCATTTTGTATAAATAAATACTTATAAAAATATCTCTACATGAATTATTGGTAGTTTTATTTTTTATGTCCATTACATTGGTCCTTATGATGAGATCTAGAGGATTCATTCCAAGGAAGAGGTAATCTTCATTCCCAACCACATTCAATTTATTTATTTTTTATCATCTCTAAATCTATTTTATTAATCATTAATTAATATATCCATCATACTAAATATACGAAAATTTTATTTTTGTTATGTAAGTACCATTATCCTTTTTCATTACCAATAATTTTCTTGTGAATGTATCTCTCATATGTATGTGTGGACAACTACCGTTATGTTGTCATAAAATTAGTTTTTCTTTAACAATAATTAGATTATGGTTATTATTATGTTCTCAATGGGTTTATATTATATTTATAACATAAATATTCTTCAAAAATTATAATATCATATAACTACTCAAAAAACCCTAACCATTCAAATAGGATATCGTCGATAACGCATATATGTGTACTCCCACCTCCATGAAGTGACATTATTCATTTTTCATTTTTTATTTACATGGATGGTAAAAAGGATATTATTAATGAATATATTATATCTATTATATAATATTTATTTTTTAATTGATAATTATTATTTTCTTTTTATCATACCATCCATTGAAATGTGAAAACAATGCTCATGTGTACGTATGACGTACCTTCTCCTTGAATGGTTCCATTTATTTCTTTATCTTTAAACTTTATAGATGATTATAAATATATATATGAAGAATATATTTTATATTTATAATTTAAATAAAATTATTTATATGATTCCCAATTAAAAAACATCCAAGACTGAAATTAGTATATATAATTTGAACTAAAAATGAAAAGTTAAACAGAAAGAATCAATAATTTCAGTAAATAATTATTAATAATTAGTTCGTGAAATGTCATAATTGGATAATATATGATATTATGTGAATTTAAATTATTATAAAATTAATTTATAATAAGTTTAAATTCATTATATAGTAATTTAATGAATTATTATGCAATACAAACTCGATGTAAGGGATTTTTGTTACAATCACATTGTCTATCATGATTATTTGTGATTCGGTTTCGTATAATGAAATTTTAGGACATATCATAGAAAAATCACATTAATTATCTTATTGTCAACATTCTATCATTATGTACAAAAAATAATGAGGAATTTATTTTAAATAAATCTGGATCTATTTATCTATTTGGTCGAATATCCTTTTCAATCCATGTGAATGTTATCTAAAACCCAAATGATACATTACAATGACCCCATGTCAGTTAAATCCATTATTATCCTTGATTTAAAATATAGAAATATATATTTAAACTAATAATTTTCCCATTTTTCTAATGAATTAATTTTGACTTATTTTACAAAAAAAATTGTAAAACGATCATTCTTTTAACCAACAAGAAATGAACAAAATTTCTTGATATAATTCCCATTGATTGATATAAATATTTATTTACTATTTTCATTAATTATATTGTGATAAAATAGCTTTTATTTTTTATATTTTAATAATATTATTTCAATATGAATATGGTATTTTCATCAAAAAATATTCTATATGATTTTTTAATGAAAATTAATATAATGGTAAATATTTTGATGTTAATTATGATTTATTAACGATATGATACAATTATTTCAACCTTATTCATTACCTTGATGGTTTACAATTACGGTGATGATATTTTTTTGAATCCTATTTATTTTCACTGGGTTTTTATATGATGAATTGTTCAAATGATTATAAAACTTGTTTCTATTACACATGTAATCATTTTGGATGAATGATTCGTGAACTTTTAGAACACATATGAATCAATTAATATTTTGTATAAGGTTTTCCTAGAATCATATATCTCTATAATTCATTAGTTAATGATAAATATTGTATGAGATAAAAAGGACTAGAATGGGGAATGGACCTAGTGCGGTAAGGGACACTATCCACTATGATATTTCTGAGAGTGAACCTTGAATAAGGATAGAATAGAATATTGAGTGGACCAAGTCCCTTATGATAGTCTTAGAAATAACTCCACCAAATCATCAATGTGTAGATCATTAATTCCATTTCCTGGTCATGTTTTGGGTAGTTCTTCAATGAAACATTAATTATTGTGACATATATTCTATTAAATTATAATATTTCATTAGTAAAAAAGACAATGAATCTTTATATACATCACTATATATAAAAAATACTTCGTCTATTATGGGTAATGTGATGTTAGGTGAAATTATTTACAAGAATTTTAAATCTACACAACTCTTATCACATTCACCAGTCCAAAAACCTTCACTCCCCCATGATACATCTTATATAGTGGGACTTTTAATCATGATAATTTTCTCAAAAATTGATAATAGTATTTGGATAATCCATGGAAACTATGAATCATCATCATATATATTGTTACATCCCATATTTTAATTTTCCTTGTCCTCAAATATCCATATATACTCAATTTATTTTTATAAAATTACATTCAAATGATTCAATCTCAATCAAAGACAATTCAACACAACCAATTCAAATTTTCCTTTTGAATGTTTTTCTACACAACATCGATTTTAACCACATTTTCCTTCTTAATTTTGGAGTAGATAATAATTTCATCTATAAATATTACTACAAATATGTCGATGTTATCCCTAAATGATGCCTTTATTTTTTCTATGAATATATCCCAAACATTAGTAAGTCTAAATGTAACATCCCAAGTAAATAGAGAATAAAGCATTTAAATATTTATTAATATTTACAAATTAAATATTAATTTTACTTTAAAGGGGTTTCTATGTTCGATAGCGTTCCTGATATGCAACAAAGAGTTTCTTTGAAATCTTACGTTGCACACTAGTAATAAAATAATATTATTTTAAATGGTAGTTAACACGTAGCCTTTTTATTGGAGGGAATGAATATAAACAACTAAAATATGATTATATATGGTTGTTAAATTGTTTTACATTTGTCCAATAAAATATAAAGTCTTAAAATAAGAAAAGAATTCAATTTTAGGCATAGATACTCTAATATTCACTAAAGTTCGACTTATCGCCTTTTCATGGAGAACCTTATTTAAATATAGTTTTGGTCACTATTATACATTCTATTGGACCAAAAAAACTCTTCTTTAGAATCGGGACATCAAAATTTACTTTGTGTAAATTTTTGGTATTTTTCCAATAATGATCATTTTTAATGAATAGTGAAAAATGTTGTATTTTAATTCAAAAAATATTTTTAAACTAATTTATTAATATGATTAGATTATCTTTTGAATTGGTTTTAAATTGAAATTAGAATATATATTTACCATTTGATCCAATATTGGTCATTTGAATTAATTCCACTTTGAAATTGGACTTAAACTAGTGTCAATATATTGATACATATTTTTTCATAAAAACACGCTATTTGTTTTGACAGTGGGAATTAATTATTAAATTATTTAATGCAACTTATATGTTTTTTAATTTTTTAAAATATACATCATTTTTGAATTCGGAATATCAAATATATCTTAGGGTGAATTTTTGGTATTTTTCTAAAAAACATCAATTTTTGATGAATAGTGAAACCACTAAGGGGTACTTAAAAAACTGATTTTTTGTTTAAATGAAAATTTACCACCTATGTGTTTTGAATTTCCAAAATTAGAAATACATGGCTGTCATTAAGATGTAAGATGTGGTTCAATGGGATTAAAATATTTTTTTGTGAATAGTAACTTTTATGTTTTTAATCGCAATTAGAGGTAATTAGTGTAGTTTAAGGTAAAAATAAAATTTTAAAAATATTAAATGACCTAGAAACATGTCCTACACTTATTGGATGTTCCATGTCCGACCAAAAAAATCCATGGGTGAACTTGGGGTCCCCATGGAGCCTCTTTGCTAGGAAAATGACATTAATAACTTTTTATTTAATGTTTAAATAAAAATGTCACAAACAAGAGATGTTTTACTAAAACCATTTTTAAATGGGGTTATACAAGTCATAATTTTGACTATAAATATTAATTATAAAGATAAAAAGATTTCATACATCACGATTTTTTTTTTATAATTTATAGACATTAAATAAATTAAATTATTTATGACACCATGATGATGCAGCGATTAGCTCATTATTTAATGATTTAAATAAAATGAGACGATAATGTAAAATCTAAGACCTAAACTTGTCAAAAACGTTTTGTATTACTAGATTTAGAACCCTTATCACATTATCCTCTAAATAGATAATTGTGGGACCCTTTTTATTCGAAAATCATTTTATAATAAAGTATCTTTTCTTAACTTTCCATGAGTGTCCCTCCTCTCCTCTTATAAAGGGCTCCCACCTCTACCTTCTTACCCACACCTCTCAAGCCTTTGGCTCGGCCAAACCCTTCCCATTTGGTCTCTCCACATCCCTCTCTTACTCCTAGAAGCCTCACTTTGGGATGAAGTCTTCCCAAAGAAGCCTTTGAGCTAAAATAAAAAACAGTTACCCGTTTTAAAGGTAGTGTTTTCTCTTGTGCTCTTGTGTTTTATTTTGATTCTCGAACCCCCTAAACTATTTTTATTCCTTTATTTTGTAACAAACCCAGTATATTCAATATACTAGGATGTTTTTATCTGATGTATTCAAGCTAAACATACACACACCTTAATCTAATGGTTAAAGAGAAAACTATTTTCATGGATGGCAAATTTCTACCTCACGAAACAATGATTGTTCAATAATCTTCTAACACCTTCAAAGGTGGCCATTAAGATGTCACACTATTTATATATGATATATATTATGTTTAGTTTTTCTTTATGCTTCTTTATTTTTCATTTGTGGCATACCTTTATGGTTTCCATTGTGGGTAAACACGATAATTTTATTTTAGGAAGTGCAGACTACCACCCCCTCAAAGTGATTTGATTCGTCAATGCCAAAGGTGGGACGTATAAAGGATGGATTTAATGATATTATATATGATATTATAATGGAATTATAATATACCCTCATATCATTATGATTTCACTCCATTAAATACAAAATATAAATGAAAGTAGCGTTCATGCGTACATACGACTTACCGCCTCCATGAACGGTGTATTTCATTTCTTACCTCTAAATGTTATTTACTATTATAAATACATGTATATGCTGGATATATATGATATATATGGCATATACATAATTAATATCATTCTTGAGATAATGGATATTTGACTACGTCAACAACTTCTAAATATAAGAAGGTCACTTTTGACTCAAGTACCAAATATCGACAAAACGACCATTATTAACTTAAATGATTACATAATGTTCATAACAATGTAATAAGTGATATAAAAGGAAGAATGAACATGAAAAAGGTTCTTAAGCAAGTATACATTAACTCAAGTTTACTATTCAGGACATTACAGAACGATCGAGTCAAGTCGGACCCGAGGTAAGGGACTTCGTCTCAATCTCTTTTCGTTGAGGCATATTTTGTTTTATATACAACTTTCTTTTATACGGTGTATAAACCCCATTGAAATTTAATTTAATTCAAAAGAAAGATTTTTATTTGAAGCGTTTTACAAAATGACAAAAAGGAATTTTTCTTTTAATGCACATGGTGACAATGACCCTTTCCACCGCCGTGAGTATTATTTGGTCTTTGGCTTCCTCAACAAGCCATAATGTTTTTAATATGAAATAAATACAACATAATCCATTATATATTTTGGTATCGAAAATGATTTTTATAATGGATTTGTTATGTCAATATATTTAATTGATATATTGTGATCAAAGTGTTGAAATGTTTTCTTCCTATTATATTTGTTTTATGTCTTATGATTTTATAATGGTACTTGGATATTTGACGGGTGGTTACATGATAACCCATATGACGGGTGGTGCCGTGAATACCAGGACGGGTGGTTACGTTATAACCTCCAATGCATTGGGTATGGAAATCAGCCGTATGGATATTCCATTTAGTGGTATGTGTGGATGTTGACCGTATGGTTATTCCATTTAAGTATGTTTATGTCCCAAGTAACCTTTATATGTTATGTGATCTTTATATGGGTTTTATGGTAATTGCTTGGTTACAAAAGGGTAAGTAATGATCTTTTATTCAGTGAAAAGTTTTTAATACTTCATAAAGGAGAAAAGTATTACTTTTATAAAGTATACATGGCTTACTTGTTGTTTTGAAAAACAAATAGTTTTCAATCATTGTGTATGCCTTACTGAGATTTTTATGCTCACCCCAAGTTTTTTTGAAATGTTTTTCACAGGACTTAATGTGGAATAGGGTCAAGGATGGGATCAAGGAAAAGTTATTATATTTAAAACATAGAACTAGACATTTTTTAAAGAGTTTTTATTTTATGGAAACTTAGTAGAATTATATACTTTTTAATCTTTTGAGATTTAATAGTTATGTCTAATTCCCTAAAACTCTAAACCTGAAAAGATCCTCAATGTGAATTATTCATTTAATTCAATATTAAGTAAGGTTTAAGGCCAGGGCCTTATACTAAATGGAATCTCTATGTACTCATTATGCCAATACATTTAAAAAAATAAATCCTTTGGTATATCCTTCATATTCACTTTTACTTGATAGTAGATATAATGATATAATCCATATATAAGTATTGAGATTCATCTAGCTAATTTAAAAAGTTATCAATATGTGAAAAAAGTTACTTGTTCATTATATTGGTCATGTTGTGCTTAACATAATGAATCCAATGGTGCGTTGAGATGTACTTATTCATGATTAAGAGGAATGTGACACATTTTGGTGAAACACATTGAAGTATAAATTCAGTATCCAGACTAACTCATAGTTACATATACATCTCTTAATGTTCAACAACGTCCATTCATTATGTATTCTTTATATTGTAAAATTTTGGATTATATGTTTTCTTCATAAATAAATCTATTATCTAAGAGGATGATAGTGAAATTATTCATGAAATAAATTAGCACATTCTCTTATAACGGGACTGCAATCAGGGATTATATTTTCCTCATTCAAAGAGTATGTTCATTTACCATAAATGAGTAACTATAATACCTATCAAAACATGATTATACTGATCGAAATCAGCAGTTATGATTCAATAATATTAATAATTCTCTGTCACACATGGAGTTTTTGACATCATTTATCTTAAAAAAATAGAACAATGCATTTATTTGTGCAGGTCCATTACATTTTTGGGTTTTTCCAATCATCAATCAGTATCTAGTTCCCACCCACAACAAAAATATTTCCAAATCCACTTTAAGAAACTTATATGAAACCTATTCATATAGTTTTTACAAGTGGGGGTGTTCCACTATCTTTCAACTATGATATTTTTCCATCACTATTTAGAGTTTAATCCACACACCACTTCCTATATCAAGATATCTGATAACATAGAGATTAAATAATAAAAAATTTATCTTTTAGCTCACATTGAACTATTTATTCCAAGTTCTTAATGTCTTGAATTGAAAATTATTATTATAGAAAATAATTTAGCTAGATAAATAAATGTTAATCATTAAATTCAAGGTAAATTATATAGT
Organism: Viscum album; assembly: GCA_963277665.1. Lineage (NCBI taxonomy): Eukaryota > Viridiplantae > Streptophyta > Magnoliopsida > Santalales > Viscaceae > Viscum > Viscum album. Next base: position 1,612,713,870 of record OY728130.1, on the reverse strand, counting down.
AAATGAGGTATAGTTAATGTTATGTAATGTTTAACTTGTATGCACTGAAGTACTCATTATCCTTTTTATTGATACTAAGGAAATTCCCATCAATTTTATATTAGAGAGTGTGGGGGAAAATACTAAGGGGAAAATCTATAATTATTTCCACTCCATCACATCATTATCTTAATTATGTTTCTTTTTTTGATTAACAAATATCATTTATTCGATTCTAAGTCCATAATATAAATAGGAAACATGAGCTAACCATATATAGAGAAATGAAAGATGGATAAAATTATATTAATTATTTTTATCAATTTTCCTATAATTAACTGAACAAAAGATCCACTGAATTTCATATTCATTTTCCATATAAGGGTCCCAATTGAAAAAATCACTTTCATTGGGGGGTGTTTATTTTCTATAGGGTTCCCAATTCTAATAAAAACATGCTATAATTTAGTATGTATTATCGTTATGTTTTTAATCTTCCTCCAATTGTGTTGACCATCAAATTTTCAAAGACGATATATTTCCCATAAATTGTTTTTTTATCAGTTTTTCCAATTTACCACCATTAGATAAAATAAAATAAAAATCAATTATGAGATTTTCTAAACTCATAAACACATTAAAAGAAAACAAGAACATTGACTTGATAAATCATAAAGTAAATTGTTTCCTGAACCTATTATTTTTATGGATTTATTCACGGCTATTCTTGATATATTTACTAAAATATAACTTTATTGAATTTTTTTCCCCATAATAATGTTTCATAATACCCATGTGAATTAACTAATCCATATCCCCCTGATGTGTCAAACTATCTAGGACATAAGGCCTATTTTCCAAACACTAGTTTATGATCGATTTAATTCCCAACCCACCATTTCCAGGGTAATTACCCCCATATAAAACTTTGTCATATCTATATCCTCTCATATTATACATATAGGAATTTTTTCTTAGAATCATATTAATATTCAGTAAGAAAATTTAATGAAGTTTTTCAATTATTTTTTTATCCCTAAATAAATCATTATGTTATTCATATCATAATCCACAAAAAATAACTATATCATCTTCTAATACCAATTATGAAAACCCATATCTTTTTTTACAACTTAAGACATCTTTTATTTAAAAAAATTATTACAATCCAAAATGATTGAAATTCCTATTGTATTAAGGGAATTTTATACATATCACTGTAAAATGAAATATAGATAAAAAAATTTATTTAAAAATCCCATAATATGTTCTCATGTTTCATTGACCTTCAAAAATTTCACTAGATAAACTAAGATACAATTCTTGAATGTAGTGATCTATAATTTAAAGTAAGAGAATAATTAAATAAAAAATTGTTTAATGTATAATTTTTTATTCAAGTGTAATTCCACTGTGAAATAAAACTGGATATGATCATACACATGAAACTTTAACCATGATATAATCATAATACATCAAGGAATCATAGGAATGCTGAAACAATATAAAGCATGACATGATAAGAATAATTAAAGGCTAAAAAATGAGACATTAAAACATTTTGTTCTTAGAATAACCTACCATAATTGATTTATTTTATCTCATGGAATAAAATAAATTTGAAATAAATTTTAGGGAAATATCATTCTAAGACTACCTGTCACGTTTAGATCATGTACATGAATTTGTGTTACACATATATCATTCAACATATGAAAAATATTTCATAAATTTTTATCCCAAAATTATGTATTATAGGTTACATAAATGTATTTATTCAAAGGATATAAAATATTTTAATTTATTTAAATACAATTGAGTGGAAATGAGGATGGTTATTCACAATATAATTATTTTTCGTAGTAAATCACTTGATAATTTTGGTAGTATAATAGGTGCACAAGATGCTTTGAAGAAGGGATGAATAAGGGTGATATATGGTATCCCATTAATTTATAATAGTAATAAAAATAAATATATTTTTAAATACTTTTGAAAAAATGAAAAATAATAGATATCAATAAGCATAACTCTAATACGGTTATTTTAATGATTGGATAAGATAAACCATTTAACATATAAGGGGGATTATAAAAGATTATGTGACCTTTTGAGATAATGTTTATCAAATTATAGGGAATTAGGGATGGATTAAGAAATGTATATAAATATCGATTGGATTTTTTATTATATTGATGTATGAGTTTGTGTGGTTATTTATAAAAAAATAGTGGGTAATTTTTTTATAAATTTCTAGACATTTGTTTTTGACACTATATGAGAAATTAATCAAGACTATATACCATTCCATGGTTTTTTCCAATGGTTTTGAACAATGAGGAATGGTTTTAAATAATTTGTATGCCCATGTACAAAACATATTAAAATTACACCATTGGTGATATATATGAAAATCATGTTAACAACGTATTCAGTTTGAAACCCAAAAATGTATTGTATGTTATGAAAGATTCATTGATGGTTTATAAAACAATAAAATAAATTTAAAAACATATTTTCAAAAATTAAATATCTACTTATCATTCTTCACCATTAAAAAATTAATTACATCACTTTTTTGAAATTAATATTTCATAATACAGACCTTATTTTTATATCATATTTAACTCTTACCCAAAAGTTGACTATTTGTGAAAGTTTTTAGAAAATAACAATAATCGATGTCTTATGTGAGGATTTCAATTATAGAAAATATTTTATTCACATAATTGTTTAATATGTTCATTTCTTTTATAAAATCCTCATTTATTTAAATACTAGTTTTACAATAGAATTTTTTTTGACCCTCATATAATATAAATTAGAAACATTTAAATTATATTATAATTTATATTTAAATTATAATGTTTTAATAATATTATATTGATAAAATAAATTTTTAATTAGTTTTTCAATTTATAAAATTACTCTCTTAATTGTGTCTATAAATTTCTAAAAAAATAAATTTTGATTCCCTTAGAGTATATTATTAAAAGGTGCTGATATCTTTGGGTGGTTCGGCAGGCATGGTTTGCATCATGATATAATGATCTTGAACTCCTCCAATAAACACTTTCCCATATTAATTAGTTACTGAATATTACATTTGGATTAGTTAATGGTATTGTTGATATATCCCTTCTTCCATGGAAATGATAATAAATGGGATTCATAGAGTATGATCCTACAAGACGAGGACCTCGATTCAATTATCATTTCCAATTGGACATTATAATAAATCATAATACATACAAATATTATATGTAAATGTTAGTTGGATGCATTATCAATGATTATGATTGTAAAATAAATTCTAAATTCCATAGTATATATCATTCGAAGCAATAAAAGTTGATAATGTGTTTTCTATAAATATATTACGTAATAAATAATTAATTAACTCAAAAAATAAATTTTATTAGAATATGTTCAGGTCATTACAATCAATTTTATAATTTAAATTGATTCCCAAAAAGTAATGGTGTCGAGGTACGCCTTTATGGTGTCATTTTTATGTTTTTACACTCTACCCATATTCATTTTAGATCAAATATTTTGATCTTATTCATTGTAACACCGGTTTATAATTTCTTTATTCTATTATGGTATTTATAAATAATTTTCCATGATATGATAATATTATGATTAGTTTTATCAATTTATACTACTGTTAACTTTTAATTAATTTAAAATAAATTCTTTTTCATCACATTAATATAAAAAAGATTCTATCATTGTATAAAGTGACTTACTCCACTTAACTTTAGATTACTCATGAGTTCATTCATTTGATGAATATTATGTCTACTAACACTACAAAAATCAAAGAAAATTATATCAATGATTCAATATTTTTTAAATATATTAATTTTATTTTTATGATTTTTTACCTTTATTGATCATTTATTTTCATCTAAGGGATTAATCAACATGGATTGTTTTGTATAAAATAGATATTATTTACATTGTTTTTCGTTTAGCTGATGTAAAATAATCACAATAATGGCGAATGATTTTATTTTATCTATTGAATATAATTTTAGAGTTTAATCATAAAAATATATCAAATGTGACGTTTTACATCTATTATAAACTCACCGAAGTAAACATTCCTTAATATTATAATTTTAACTTATTTTATAATAATCGAATTTATGAATTAATGTTTGAAACATATTTTAAAATAACACGATGGAACAATTATTATTGGTTATGGAAGAAAAAAATTTCTAATTTCATTCCTAGTGTTGAGTAATGGCTAACCAGGGTCGTCTCACATGAAGTGCTTCTTAGTTTGTTCACTCTATTATTCTAAATCACTTAATACTACTTTTTTATTGTGTTTTAATTATTTATCAAAGAAATTATATTTTTTCTTTTTTATAAGACATTTAAATAAAAATAAATATTAAAATTTAATCTTGCATGCCAGGATAAAAAAATTATGATTTGGAAGAATGAACATGGTCTTAGGTTCAACATTTTGTTCGATTATTATTTTCCTTTGTTAAATTTTTATCTAATAATCAAAAAATGATATGTATTGATGAATTAATATACATTAATTTATAAAATTTTAATAATTTAATTCTAAATGAAATATAAATTCCACTAGATCTTGTAATCATATTTGATGACAATACTTTGGTTTTGGGGTGTGACATCTTCTTGCACCAGTCTTAATCGATGATATTTCATCCATTGACTAGATAAACTCTATAGTGTGATAGGATAATAAAATTAAGAGAGTGAAATATGATAAAATATAATATAAATAAATTTTATTTATTTTCCTAGTGTATATTATCCACACCCATGCATGTTAGTCTCATCTATGAAAAACATAAAATTATTCATACTCATGAATTCAATAACACATTGACCAACCTCGTGATATTCCTATGGTAAACCTCATGTTTTCTGGAGTAAGAGATCACTTGGTGGAATGATATAGAAACTAAGAAGAAGAATAATAATAAATAAAAAGATTAAAATAGTAGAAGAGAATAAAATAAAAAGAGAATTATAATAAGAAATGTGAATAAAATGAAAAGGAATGAGGACAAGAAGAGAAGAATAAAACAAACATATTCAATAAAAAATAATAAATAGAGAAAAAGACAAATAGAGTGTGCGATAGAGAATAAATAAATATAATATTATAATAAGGGATAAAGGGGATAAGAAAAAATAAATAAATAAAAATAAATAATATTTAAATTAATTTTAAGAAAAATAAAGATAATAAAAAAATAAAATAATAATATTAAATCAATAAATGGAATTATTGAATAATTTTTTTTGGTTGATAATTTAATAGAAGAAGTTATTAAAATGCATGATTTTATTTTACAACAGAAAATTAAAATTGCAATTTCACTAAAACTAATGGAAAAATAAAATATATCTATATAAAGGAAAAAGAGGAAGTATGTGCATCATCAGTAGACCTCACTAACTCCCTTAAGTTGGCTTGGAATCTCCTTTCAAGTGAAGTATCCTCATATTTTTATAGGAACATGATCTATAATGCATTCACTTATCCCCCTATTTTAAAGCACTGATGGTCAAGGAATATCTGTGGGGATATCATCAAATCATCAAAAATAGATTTCATTTTTTTCTTGTCAAGTGACACTCATGGAATTGAGTTTTTACAAACTCTATAATATGGGGTTGTTAATCATTTCATCATGGTCTAGTTCAAGGGGTAATAATAGTTTTTTATAGTGTGCATCGTGGTGTTTTAACATAGCAAGGTAATTGAAGTCGATGGTATTATGGAATTGATCTCTAGAATCCCTATGGATATTAATGTGGTAGGACAGTGAATTCAAAAATGATTCTGTGTGGTAGTACGATTCCCTATAGGTGATTTGTGGTTGAATCAGGCCTCAAATGTGGAAATTTTTCTTGATCATGAGCACTCTATGGCCACCAATGGTGTTCTATGGTGATTAGTAGTCTTGGTTGGTGAATGTTAATGAAGGATACCAACAGAGCATGGAAATGGCTCTTATTTGAGGTGTGAGAGAGTATAAATCATGTTTGATGGAGTCAATCATCAAAAAAAATGAATGATAACCATGTAAAATTTTACACAAACCAAAATGATTTAAGGGGGGAGAAAAAGGTATTCAGTGATGCTTTGCATCTCTTTGGGTAGTGATAATGCAGAGGGGATGGAAGACGACTGCCTGCTGCCATGAACCACCCCATTCCAGTGATGCCTTCCTTCCACTATCTTAGTGATATGCCCCTACATCGGTTCTCCATGGATACAACCATGATATGAACCACTTATATATTTCACCACCATTGGCCTTGCATCATAATTAACTCCCTATGAATCATTCCACACTAGCGGGCCGTCCCGTAGTGTTTCATGGCCGGATGACCCTCACAAGACTAGAAATTTGGAAATAATACCCCATTGGTTGATGGCCTTACAAGAGTTTGACCACTACTTTTTGAACTACTATAATTTTTTTGGAAACTTTTAAATCACAAAAAAAAAATTCTTCACAAATTCATACAAAAGATTCAAATAAAAAAATTAAAATTTATACCAATATTATAAAACCATATACATTACATCCATTGAGATTTCCACGTTTGAAGAAAACATTATAATTTATAATAATTTAGATTTAAATTTTCTTTTTAATCAATTAAAATATGATTAAAAATATGCAAAAAATTTCTATGTCCAAACAAATCCAAAAAAAACTAACATTAAAATCATAATGGAACTAACATAAAACCTGTTTTTAAACAAGTGTTTCCATTATTATTAAAATCATTAACTACCATATAGTATTGGATGGGTGATATATATAGATTATAAATTTTTAACCTCATTTATTAACCATAGAATTCATCTTCTTCCATTTAGTGTTAGAAGGCTCCAATGAATCATAATGAGGACGTTACATAGAATATTTACAAGTCGAATTCCAGTTACAATATCAATATGACTATGTAGTTTCATCTTAAAATATCCAATATATTAAATAAAAAAATAATTAGTAAAGTATTTTAAAATATATCAGTTATATAAAAATATAAATAATTTTCATAAAACCCATACATATATAAAGAAACTAAACTAAAAACATTATAATTCATATAAGTTAGAGTAAATAACTATTATATAAAAAATGATGAAAAACTTTATAAGGCCATAATTGATATTATTAATGAAAATATATAGAACAATAATAGAACAAGAATATAAATTTCATATATAATTTATATTCAAATCTAAAAATGATATATTAAAAAAAATTAAAAAATTAAAAACATTATGATATTAAAAATATTATATATGAAATTTAATAAAAATTATTAATTTTAAAATTAAAACATAATTAAAAAAATTATTAATTAATATATCTCAATTTTTAAAAAATGTTACTTAGTGAAAAAAATTACAAATAGTATACTTAATAATTTAAAATTTTAAAAATGACAAAAATAGAATAAATTTTTTTACTGGTAATATAGAGAGAGTTATAAGGGATTTTTTCACATATTCAATATTCATGATAATTTATTATGGAACCAACCCCATTGATGAAGTGGTCATGAATACCCTCAACTAATATTTTTATGGAAGTGAAGGTATCACATAATTATTTAGTATGTTTTTAATCATCAATATAACATATTTGATCTTCTAAAATGAACGACCACTATATATTTGATATATAATGAACATAATTCTTTCCAAGTGTTACAATGATAAAAGGGTAAATTGGTCATTCTAATCATTTCAAATTTACTTCTTTTGTGCTAAAATAATCACTTATAACAATGTGGTTATATGAAAAGCAATTGTATGTGAACATTATAACTCAAAATTTAATTAATAATTGTCCAAAAATTGAATAAAAATCTTCCAATTACGAATATGATGTGGGGAATGAGTAGTTTTTCCTTTCCACCCAAAAAATAAATTTAATTAATTAATATCAATAAAATATTATTATAGATTACAATTTTTTTACCATAGGCCCTAGTACCAAATATATCACCACTGATGTCATACATAGACGTTGTTATTAAAAAAGTACATGGGATGCCTTATATTAATATCAATGTTTTTTATTCTTCTAATTTACCATTAATAATAACGTTATTCAATAGAAAAGATAATTTGTTATAGTCATTAAATAAATAAATAAATATATATATATTTAATATATTTTTGTCTTATCACATAAATATGTGATGTAGTATTTGACTGAGCATCATATGCATTATTAGAGTCGTATAAGTGTTCCGTTATTAATTTTTGAAACATTAATGAATTTATTTTCAATGAATAAATCCCCTTTAACATAAAAATATACTTGTTCATAAGACAATATAGTTAAAATGGCACCATCAATCAAGGAACAATATTCTTTATTAAACCCTTCCACTTCCTTGGAAATATATTTCACTAATTTAAATCTTTCTTGTTCATTTGGATTCTAAACATTCCCCTTCATTTTCATCATTTACATTTAAAAAGGATAAAATGAATATAGATACTTTAGACCAAAATGAATTATTTATCAGAAAAAATGAACAATGATTTCATTAATATGTAGTGGAATGTATATTACGAGTTGAAAGGGTATATATACTACATTGTAATCCAAATTTTTCAATGAATTAAGATCCACCACTATGTTAAAAATTTTATTGAAAAAATAATAGATATTTATGATTGTAAATATAACACATATGGTAGTATTTTATGTAAGGAGTCATATATTAGATTATATATCATAACATTGTACTCTGATAATCATATTCCCATTAAAATCAAATACACTATTGAAAAAAAATTAATCTTTTTAGACTAACTTAATGACACATTGATACAATCTTGGTATCCGAAAATATTGAATATCTTTTATTGGGGAAAAGTTGGATGTATGTTTTTTTATGATTAAATAAGTTTATTTTGATGTTTTTTATTTTATTTTTATCATGAATAATCAATTAACTTTGTATGTTTTCAATATTTGACACAAGGAGTCTCGCAATTAAAAAATCAGAACCACACATGATAATAACATCCATCAGTTTCCATTTTCCATTGAAAGAGATGTTTTCTATGTGAAACTACTCATCCAACAAACAATTGAGTATGTAATGATGTTTTTTATTGGTATGGGAAATAAAATTAGAGTCTAAATGTGTTTCCTTTTGTTAGATACAAAATATGATAATGATATTATGATTTTTAATACTTTGATGTCATAATTTAATAAGAACTTGTGAAACAATATTTTGTAATGAAGGGAGGAGAAAATGTTAAGTAATTTAAATGATGTTATAACAATCCAAAAAATATCTCCATCATGAAATAATGATACATGATGTCATTTTTAAAAGAAGAGTGTTTACGAAATCAATGTCTTCTGAACATAGTTCTATAGTGTGAGAATAATCAAACATAGAAATAGTTTTTATGATGAGAAGTATGACGTTTTAATGAAGTTTTAATCAACTAACTCATCAAAAAGACTCATTCATCAGGTTTTATGATTCAAAAAATAAAAATTTATATAGGATATTTATTTAGGTGTATAAGATTTGGGTTAAAAAATTCAATGTTGAAAGAATTATATCCATCATGAAATTCCACTAATCCATTGTAAGAACTCTGATTATAATATGATAGACACAATGTTCATAAAAATAGGTCATTGGTTGAATTATTCTATTTGAGGAAGAATGGATTTTTTTGATTTAAAATCTAAATTGAATCAGATAATAATCAATGATACGATGTTCAAAAATATAGTTGACCATTTTAATCAGTATGAGTATTCAGGTTTTGGTTTCCCAGTGGGTCAAGAGATTAAGAAGAAATGATTTGTTTATGTGGTTCGATATTAATTAGTCCAAATGTTACGCTGACACATGATATGTAATCAGAGACCAATCCATCAGATTCATAATAAAAATGATGAATCTCCAAGAACTAAATTTCATTGGATACAAAAGCATCGGTCATTAGAATTATTGAACAATTGAAGGAAAATTTAATTTCTTCAAAGATATTTTTTAACATTTTTCTTGGGGATGCTAGAATAAGTTGATGTTGCAACAATGTTTATAGGGTAGTAGATGAATAAAATTTTTTGGCTATGTAATTATTATGGAAATCCAGAGAAACTAAGAATATTCATCTGTGTGTGGAAGGCTAAGAAAATAAACTATATTCTAATGATATGGCACCAATTTTTGTAGAATATTTTTACAATAATTTAGTTAGTATGGTTCATTTGAATGGAATTATTTAGTTTTTTTTCAAGTGGGTCAAGAAAATCAGGGTGATCATATATTACATTATAATATGAAACACTTTTAGGATGAAAATTTCATCGGATGGAATAAATGTTGTTATGTTTAAAGCAGGTGAGATTTTTGAAAGTATTTGAGATTTTTTGACATGTGTCAAAATGATTGAAAAGTCTTATAGTTGTAAATGATTAATTTTAAATGAAAAAGAAATGTGAATTTCTATAAATTTGGTTGAGTCAAAAATTGAAATTAGTTTCCCTCCCATACATATTATGGACAATTTATATATAAAATAATGTAAAATATAAAATCTAATAACAAATATAATTTTCATGTGTGCGTGAGTGTGAGATCACTCATTGTTTTTTTGGTGACTTGATGTTTCTAGATAGAGTTTTACTGAATAAGTTTTTGGATATATGATGAAAAAGATATATGTTTTCCAAATTAGAATGATCTATCAAAATGAATTTTCATTGAAATAATGAAGTTGTTTAGAATTTTCTTTCAAGTGAAACTTTTCATAATTATTTTTCAGATTGATGAATTAGAAAGAGAAATCAGAATTTCTGATTAGGTTTTGTTATTATATGATACCCAAAAATGTTGTTTCTACTTACTTCTGGGAAGAAAAGGGAGTAATTTTGTCTTGATTATTCTATAATAGTGGATGTTGTTAAATTAGTATAGTGAATTATTTTGAATTAATCATATAAATTTTATTATTTTTATAAAAGACTTATTTTAAATCATTTGTTCTAAAATAATCACATGCACTATAGTATTTATCATAGTTCTAAACATGTGTAATTGTATTTCCAACTTGTTGTATCCATATAAAATGATTTTTAATACTATATAATGGGATGTTATATTTTTTACAAACCATTCCGGTGATTATATACTCATATGGAGTAGTGATACTTGAAAATACTTATGTTTATATGGATGTGTGGCTATTTTTTCTTCCAAAAAGTGTTAATTCTTTAATATGAGGTGGATGATGTTACACAATAAATTCAACATAAATAAAAATTAGTCATTGATTCAACACATCCCCCTCTCAATGATAAATTGATCATAGTTGGGCCTTTAAAATTTTAATTAGAGTGAAGGTTCTATTCATTTACTCATTGCAGAAGCTTTAGAAGAGATGTTTTTCTGGAGAATCTAAATTATGTGAATAGTAAAGGGATTTCAATATTCAATTGATAGAACAATCACATCTTAGACGATATAATGATATTATATGATATTTCACTTGGATATGATGTTTTGGAATCTATTTATGGATTTCCTCTTCATGATGAAAATGATCCTATTACCTTTGGGGATAATAAGAATCTATATAATTAAGGAATATATAATAATTATTTACACTCATCACATTCTAAATGTGAATTCCAAATAGTTAAGGTGGTAATTATAAATATTTTATCAGGTAAAAGTTAATGATCATTTATAAAGGAATACAAAAGGTGAAGAATGATATGTTATATAATTGGAGGCTAAAGTGTGAATTTCTAAAAATGGTTGTGTCATGACTCAACCCATGTAGGGGTTGGATCCATAATAACTCCAACCCCACATCCAGAGGCCAATGCTGGAGAAAATCACCAAAGGCACAACTGACATTAGGGAGAACTTTACCTATGTACTTGTATGCACACACATAACCAACTCAATGAAAAGGTGTTGAGGGAAAGGGGAATGGATGCAACACTCTAATAAAATTAACTAGCCATGCATGAACCTCTATATAGTACAAAAGAATAGTATTCTAAATAGAAGGTATAGGGAAAAAATGCATGCCCAATAATAAATATAACCCAACCTTAAAATACTATTAAAGAGTAGAAATCTAAGAGAGACCATATCTTGTATCCCAAGCTATAACCACCATACGTGGTCCACACACCTAGTATCCATTAGATCCTATGAAGTCTTAGTCTACCAACCTATCTTCTGCGAAAGTAATAAGACATGTGAAAAAATCTCCATGAGGGGTGAAAATATACATACTCAGTAGAACACCCTGGAAGGGGTGAAGTGGGTGGCAGTAAGAGATACAATAGAAGAGAGAAGTAGTAGGTAGAACAAGGTAAAGGTAAATGGTAAAAATCAAACCAATAAGAGATGGATTATATTCTCATCCAAGAACAAGGTGCTAAAAATGGTGAGTAGATTAACTACTTTTTTAGGCTTCTACACCTATATCAAGAGGGTAGACTCATCCATCCATCAGAATCTAGACATGTAAAGAACGTAGAATACCCTATTTGTACTATCCTCTATTGGAATGAGTGTATACAAAGACAAAGTGTGAATCTAAAAGAAATAATATATACTTATGATCAGTAAACGAATCCCAACTGAGGGTGTAATGGGATCTCTATATCACAGCTCAACCTAAGATGAATAGTCAAAAATAGTTTCAAAATATTTCCATCAACGATGCCAAAAATCTCACACGTCTTCCTTGAACAAATACGTCTAAGGGACTCAATCACCGTACCATGATACTATCCTCTTCGGTCGTCACTAAATCTCGCTCATAGTTTTAGGTTCCATCACAAGAACACATCTTAGCGGGAGAATGTATACTTGTTATTTTTGAGTCTACAACAATGACAAAGCATGTATCATCAATGTGATGAATATTCAAGGGAAAACAAATTAAAGTTAAGGATCCCATGTCCGGGTATGATAGGAGGGTCCTTATAATCTATTCACTAAGGAACTACACTCATCAGTCCTAGTGGAGGGTGCCACTCATGAAGCTTAATGGAGAACTTCACTCCATAGTCCTCATAGAGGGAAATCCTGGTAAGGTCTTCAGCGAACTCCACTACCCTGAAGTACTCGAGGGTATGCCTAAAATGTTGAGAAACACCACTACCCATCCCAACTAAAGGGTAACTCAAAAATATCAATGGGTAACTCCACTGACTAGAACTACTTGATGGTAACACTGAAATTTCAAGGAACTCCACTTCCCATTCATATTATATAGTGACTTGAAAAGATCATTAGAGAACGCCACTATCCAATCCTAGTGGATTGTAAGACAAGAATGGTCAGGTCATCCAGTATGATCACAACCATCATCATGTGTCACCTCAATTATTCTTTATTGAAAAATTTAACATTATGTCTCAAAATTAAAAATGGAGGGATCCATCATTTTCTACATGAAAAAATTCCCAAGATATGCTATTAATATTCTTCAATCATACACACGGTAAAAGTTCATATTTCATTACATCATTCACGAGTGGAGTCTCATGGACGTAAGCAATGAGTCCAAATTAAATATCTGATATTGATATTGAATCATCCTTCCATGTTTCATGGTCACAAAATTGATGACTTTTCACCATTCTTACACCATATGAAGGAGATATATTGGATACATGATTCCACAACAATATTAATTTTATTATTTTTCGGTGTTTCATTGAACTGAGAAATGATTCGGAAAAATATATGAAACATCAGTCCTAAAATGACTGTGACAATTCTATGATAATTTTTTCACTGACATTTTTTAAAATGTATGACTTAGTTAAAATATATAACCAATATATGATTGTTTAACCACGATTTATATCTTATATCATAAATCACCTAACTTGAATCTTTATCTTATATCTCATATCTTGTATCTTAAGTGTTACATCCCATATATAATATATTATATCTTATATATCATTTATTTTATCTCACATATCATATATTATATCTTATATATCAAACCAATAGAATGATTGTCCATGTACCGCAATTAATCCAAATCATTGGTTCGCTCGGCAAACCGTTGTCACGTAGTCGATATGCTGCAAATCTAGGCGTTCAATAGATCTTGGTTTGAACTATAAATATAGAAATTTGATCATGGTTATCCAACCATAAAATTATAAAAAAAATATGTGGATAAAATCACAATAATACAAATATTTAAACATCAATGGCCCAATGTTCTTGGTTGGCAATCAAGAATGGGTCACCGAAGATAGAACATTGATTAAACAATATTAAATCTGATACTTTGGATCATGAAATGTCCCTAACAAGAATCATATGGAAGATGGAATTATTTAATACAAAATATTTTAATCCAATGGATTAAAAAAAGAAAAATTTGAGTCATACATTTGTTTTGGACTGATTGTTGTAGTAGAACACGTCTACGCAACAACTAGAATAAGTGGAGGTGATTGTTGCATCCAAATCTGATCCGATCTTACATTCCATCATTGTTCATATTTATTCAAATAAGGGAGGAGTTATTATATCTCATTATAAGATTCAAGATATTTTGTGGACAATCCAATCAAGATTCCTTTAATGATATATTTATAGACATTGTTTTTGGTCAAATTAATTTAGTTGATTTATTTATTTAATTAAATGAAACCACTTAATGAACCACTCATGAGTGAGGGGTAAACAAATCCTGTTCCAGATCATTTTATGACTATCTAAAGGAAACAACATGTTGCATACCAATCGTGGAATCATTTTTTTGATTTGATCAATAATTTAATTGTTATCCTATTTTTTAACTTAAAACGCATGCACAATATGAAATATTTTTAATGTTTTTATAAAATTAATTTTGGGCACACTAAGGCTTAGAATGACATTCCACATTTGTTCCTAGATCAAGATATATATTTATTGAAATACTTTGATGTATTACATGGAAAATATTCGGTCACTACATTATTTGATCATTTATGTTTTTCATCCCCAAAAATCCATAACTATTTAAAGACCACATGATATTAATCCATCATATGGCTCTCTGACTCCCAGGAACCCTCAATTATATTTCAATGCTATACCAACACGAAAAACAAAGAGATGGTTCATCTGTGTAGGGTCCTCTCTTGCCAATCCTTGATCGCCACCTGGTGCTCTTCAATGGTGGCTCCCCCCTCGATATCCAGATCACCCTAGATAAAGACATGTGTACTGTCATGCTTGTATCTCTTCATACATGTCATGTGGAAGATGTCATGTATGCACTCACACCATGAGGGTAGGGTGAGGTGTTAGGAAACCTTTCCAAATCTCATGGTGATCTAGATTATCTTGATGATCCTCACAGATAACATTTCTCCCTAAACGAACCTCCAAAATCATCATTGTGGGGAGAATCATAAGAAAATGTGGTATCGTTGCTCAAAATCCAAGGGCCTATGATGGTGGTCTTTGTAGGAATTGTTTCTCCTATGGGTAATCCTCAACCTCTCCTAGATGACATGGAAATTCTCCATTGTCACATGTACCAACTCTACACCCACAAGATATGTCTCACCAACTACTATCCATTACAATAATGACTTATAAGGTCACCCATACAACACCTCAAAAGGTATCATGCCAATGGTAGAGTGTTAGATGTTTTTGAATGCATACTCTACCAAGGGAAGGTGATCCTACCATCTCTGATGAAATTATTACACACAATACCCCATCATATCCTCAATCTCATGGATAGTGCACTCAGTCTACTCATTGCGCTGTGCATGAAAGGATGGATTCATCAACACCTAGGTCCCAAATTCCTCCTAAATGTCTCTCTAAAATCATGATATAAATCAAGAGTCATGATTAGAGACAATAATAAAGGGAACCCCATGATGATGAATGATCTACCATATGTATAACTTCACCAAACACTCTACTTAACTTCACTCCCTGGTGGAAGGTAAGTGTTATGACATTTTGATTTAGACAAATATCTCTTGATTGCATCATGGAATTATTTTTTCACATACAACCTGTGATTAATTCCATTAATATTTAGTCCCACTTCTACTTTGGGATCTCAAAAGGATGCAACAAACCTACTGAAACATGATGTTCATCCATCACCTGCTGAAAGGAGAGTCACTGAGAGAAGAACTAATTTTCACTTCATATCATTCCAAACACCCAAAATTTCCACTGAAATTGTCTATACATCTTACCCAAATTGGGATGTAAAACTCGGTGAGATGTTTGGAACTCCCATATCACCTCCTCTATTATCATGACCGGAACTCTTGTTTTCCCCTCGAACAAGATAACATGATTCCCACCTTCAAAATATCTATCCGGTGCATCACTTATGGATATATATTCTTATAGTAATTGAAATTAGATATCTCCTGGCTAGGAATATAATATTCCCTCAAGAAGAAAAGGATAAAAAAACATTGACTAAGGAAAATTTGTACCCTCCTTCTCTACCAAGGCCAGATATAGAAAAACAAACTACTCTAAATGTTCCTCAACTATACGGCCATTGGAATTCTTGATAAGGGAATATTCCACAAATTTTCCCTTCCGTAGAGTATAGAATAACTCAATGTGATAGATTAGTTGGAACTCCAACCAACATTTATATCTTAGGTTCAGGTCTCTCTAAGTGAAGAAACACCTATGACTCCTATGGTATGAGTAAACCACAAATCACTATTTCAGAACATATTGTCTTCACATCTATAGGGAGGAGACTACCACTACCAGCTCTATGCCATGAGTTTAACAGTTCTACTCATGGGTCTCAACTACCTCGACCCGTATGTGATAACTACCCATTTTTTTATGAACACGTAACGAATCCTATATCAGAAGGATTTGTAATATGTGATGAACTCAATGACCTCCACTTGTGTTCTCAAAACTATAGAACTCATCATCCATTACCTTAAATCTTCAATGGCCATATATAATTACTCAGACTAGGTAAATGTATTCCCTTTTCACATCAGTGTGGTAAAAGGTGCTGTAATTATGGATAATTATTCTAGAAACCTCATGTAATACCCATAAAATCCAAGGAATATTTATTCCATAGACACATTATTGTGTATCTACCAAAAAAATCTTAGATATTTCATGAATCCATGACTAAACCTTGTAGATTTGTTAAATTCCATAGAAAGTGAACCTATTGTGTCATTAACTATAACTTCGTGAGATTTCCATAAATCATGTGATCTCGAAACTTGTATATGACCATCGTAAAGTACTCTGCATGCTCTTCCTCTGTTGTAGAGTAGACAAGTATTTCTTTGATGAATACAAAATCAAGCAGTTCCATGTACGTCTTGAAAACATTATATATCCATGCCATAAACATGGTAGGGGAATTTATCACAACAATGGGAATCACAAGAAACTCATTGTACCAAAACAAATATTGGAATGAATATATTATAATTTTATCCTCACAATCCCTAAATTTCAGGATCTGAATCTAAGATAAATCTTTGAGAACAATCTAGCATCTCTCAATTTATCAACTAATTCATCAATTCATGGAAATTGGTACTTTTTCATTTTCTTGGTAATGGTCAAGTGATGATAACACACATAAATAAATAATTTCATGTACACCTGGTCACAAAAAAACATTGGAGATACCCAAGAGGATACATTGGGTCTGATGAATATTTTCTCACAATATTCCTCCAACTGTAATCATAGATCTTGCAGATCAGTTGGTTCCATATGATATGCCACAAAATATATTAGGAAAATCCAAAGATGCATGTTAATGCATAATTCCATCTCCTGCCTCAGAGGATATCTGATAATGTATTTATAGGAAAACATTCATATAATACCCCACAATTGAAGGAACATTGATTCATGAATATATTGTTGCACCAAAATATACACTTGAAAACTAATGGGTTATGGGATACATCCTCCTACCTTTTGAACCCACTTTCCTTGCCATGGGATCTCTCTATCCCTAGAAATATAATCTCATCCCATCAGTGTGTAGGGATATGACTTGTCTGCAGTGATAATCAATATAGGATCAGGCCAATAAAATACAATCCATAAAAAATATGATCATAGGGTTCCATTTTGATGACCAAAAGATCCCATGTTAACCTTTCTTCTCCAAGCTATAGCTCACACTATCGGCTGATGAGAGATACATATGAAGTGTTATTGATAGGATCCTCAAGTGGATAATGTTGTCCAAGAACCTATATTGGCATCTCTAGCTCTCACACCAGGACAATAAAGATAAAATAATGAATGGAACCTATGTATACTAATACTAAGGCAAGATTTTAGTAAACAAATATTGTACCTCTGATATTCTCATGTGTCGTCGGATCATAGAGATCCAAAGCATGTGTGTGTCTGAGGCCCTATCTATGAGCTCCATGAGACTATGTTGGGCCACCTAGTGGTGGCAGTGGAAGGAACCCATAACATATTCTTCCACCCATAGCTTCTCGTAATCTTCTTCTAGCTTTTCATCATTGGGGAACACCCTTTCCATGTATGGGATATCCTTGATCATGGTGTTTCCTCTATTGTAATGCACAATCAGCTATCTGCCTATGCTTCTCAACGCGTCCTGTTATTTAGTATCATTACATGTAATACTTCCCATCACAAGCATAGAACTAACCCCCTTGATATTCTATGGTTCTCTATGCTACCCCTGCATTGTATGACCATGTCCTTGAGTATGCTCAATAAAGGGTCTCCGGCAATGAGATCCCATCGGCTGCAGCTTGCTAGTTTTTGTAGATGACTCAACTCCATGAAACCCACTTCTTGCTCTAACTATGTGTTATCCATTTTATAGAGATATATATATAACCATCACATTATCTTGCACCCTATCATTGGTGGGGATACATAAGGAAACTATACTAGCACATATCTCTCTATGGAGTCCAAGAAGAAAATTACATTTTCTAAAGTAGCCGTCGTTATTCATTTCGAGAGAGTAGAGAATATGTTCAATGAACCATTCTGCATCCTCATCCATAGTCATACATCCTTTCGTCAATTCTATATTCTCATAGATATTAACTGAGCATATGAAAAGGGGGTATTCCTCATAACAACGCAACTTTTAGAAGTTGTACTAAAATAGTGTTTAATCTTCATGCATCTACGTTACCAAACTCCACCAACATCAATATACTCAATGGAAACATTTTTCTTTCAAATCCACCCTAGATCTATCGAGTTCCAAACTATCTTGAAGACTTGGACCACCGAATCTATCCAATATTATGATACTCTAGTATTTGGATCGCTGTAGAACCTCAGTGGTATCTAATACTCTAAATTATGAAGAATGATAAGCATTCTTCATCCTTATCATTCTATTGTAGGATGATATTCTACTCAATAGGCGAAGGTGATGCTACCTTCCCACCTAGAGGAAGGGGATCACATGATGGACCCTAAACTGAGTCATCAGCCCTCATAGGGCCTTCCTCATTAACCAGAGATGGTATTTTGGATGGCTTTCATCACATAGGAATTCTAAAATTTATGAAGGATTACCATGGATATATAATATATATATATATATACACAATAATGTGCTTATTAATTAAGAAGGTTAGTTCAATTCTCAATCCTATATGATGCATGTACTATTAATCCCAACAAAAAAATGCCAAGACTTTCTGATTCGACATGTAGGTAGTCAAGGTCCTTGTGAATGGATACATTGTCCCCTCATACCATCAATAGAATCCCAATTATGAGAGCCTCACATGAGACAGTTTGACACTATTTCCCTAATCCCAACTGATCTTCTTGAAGTGGATACATTTAAACAACATCTCGAGGAATGAACAAGCTATGATACCAATCTTTCATGACCTGACCCATGCCAGGAATTGAGACGCAACTACTCCATGACCAAATCCATATGGCAGGGGTTGCAGAATTTTGTAAAAGACACAACTTATCTTATGTATAATTTATCTTCAATGCCTATATTCATAGAAACATCCAAAACAATTCACAATATGAAGAGGTATGTTGTGAAACATCAAATAGTCTTATAAAATATACTATTAATTAATGAACCTCTAGGTAGTACCAATGTATGTTTGTGTAAAATGAAGGTAAAGGGGGGAAATACATGCCCAACCCAAAATATGTCCCAAGAAAACAAAACCAGAATGGAGTAAACATTAATGAGAGCCAGACTCTTGTATCCCAAGCTATGACCACTGGAAGGGGTCTAAACCACCAATATCCCTAAGATCCTCTGATGTTAGGGTCAACCTTTTTGTCATATGTAAAAGAAATTACATGTGTGGAAAAATACCATACATGGGTGAGTATATACATACCTAGTAGAACCATGTAAAGGGGTGAAGGGGGAGACATAAGAGATACAAATGAAGTAGGAATAAGTAGATAAAGCAAGGTATATTGAAACAGTGTATTTTGACCAAAAAAGAGAGTGAAATTAAGATCATCCAATCAGAATGGGATAAACATGGTGAGTAGATGAACTATTTTTAGAGACTTCTACAGCTATAGTATGTGAGTAAACTCATTACAAGAAGAGAAACTAGACACAGAAAGCACGTGTCATACCCCACGGTTCTTCAAGTCTCTTGGAAGTATAGTATCCAAAGACAAATTTGGAATTTAGAATAATATATTTATATACTCAGTCAAATAATCCTAATGGAGAGTGTAAGGGGATCAACATCCCACAAATCAACCCCAGAAGAAGTGTCAGGAACCATTACAAATGAAGTCCATCAATGATGACCAACATCTCAATCCTCTTCCTAGAATACACAAGTCTATGAGACTCAATCTCTATACCTTGATACTATCAACTTTTTGTGGGATTGACTCATTGTAAAAGTTTTAGGACACATCTCTATAATGAATATTGGTGGGCAACACAACCCTCATCTTTGTGAGTCCAAATCCTTTTCAAATGAAATCTTGTCACAGAGCTGCATTGTCGAGGGGACAAAATGTAAAGAACCAAGATTGAAGTACGCGGATATTACATTATTTTGTTGGAAAAAATAATAAATAAAACAAATATACTCCAAAAAACCATATGAGTGTAGTTCCTTTGGAAACATGGAACAAATTATTCTAATTGTTGAAAAATATTCAACATCTTTCTTAAAGATATTCGCCTTTAGTTTTCCTATCTAATACCATTATTTATATCTTATGAAAATAAAACATATAAAAGGGTTAGATAAGATGCATATTAAGTGTAAAAAATAAAAATATCAAACCAAACACAAAAATTGTAATGAAAAAAAGAACATAATTTTTGAAAATCCTAACATGTATAACATATATCATAATATTGAGTGATGAAATAAATCATGTTAGTTCCTAAAAATTAAATCTTAAAGGAACACGAGCCATGAAAAAATAACTTTGGAATATAACATGGAATTGAGGGAAACCCATAAGCATAGAAATAATTTCCATATTATTCATGGAACATTTCCAAGTCTATCATAATGGAAAATATCCTATTAGACTTAATTCACTCTTCATTTTATACATGTATTACTGAATCAGATATACTTTTCATTCAATCCCTATATTTCTAAAATGAATTTAATTTTCATTCCAATCATGTCTATATCATGAGATATAAATCTTTACCCAAATGAATTATGGGGACATATAGTTCATACCCACAGTATAATGAAATCATTATTATGTGTTCCATAAATACATAAATGATTCATCATAGCATAACCCATGTAATAAAATGTGTCTCTTAAACATCATTTCACCACAACACAATACATGTAAAAATAATGGGTTTCATAGATAACATTCCATAAAAAACATAACAAAACCATATTAATAGTAAGTTAAATACAATTGAAATATATCATTATTAAATAATATATTCTTAGATGAAAAATAAATTTGATAAAACCCAATAAATTAATTTTTGAGGAAAATATACTTTCTGCTTCAAAAGAGTTTCATTTTCTTAAAATTCCATGCAATTTTATTAGGAAATATTTTTTTGAAGAAAATATAAATCTTTTAAAGGAATAATCATGTAAATAAGGTGGTATGAAATCATAAAAAACCCATTCTTGATGTATAAGTTAAAGAAAACATTCTGCTTTCACTTTTGTTGGAATGTCAAAAAGTACCTCATATCTAAAGTGACAAAATATTCCATTCATAAAAATTCATAAAAATATTTAACAATGAATGAAATTATCATTAAAAAATAGTTGAATTATATGATTAATATTTTATATTTTTTTATAAAACATGGTCATGGATAATAAACATACCCCAGTGAATACTTACATATAACCATCTCATATAAAAATGTGATTTGTGATATTATACCTTACGAATTATAATATTTCGAATGTTATGAATCATTAAATTAATAAAATTAAATTCGTATATAAATAAAATATATTTAATAATTATAATAATAAAACATTCATGGTAAAAATAAACACAACACAAAAGAGATGTGTTTTGTATAAGACATATGTCCCACAGAAATAAAAGTCAGGCAAAATAATCCCTTACCATATGTATGATATATTTTTTATGTATTATAATATCAATTATAATGAATTAAGTAATATAATAATCTTATTATATAATCATATTCATTTTTATGATATCATATATGATCATATTATCATCATTTTATTAATAAAATTTTATTATTACTTGTTATTTGGGTAATGAATACATCATTTTCTTATGGATGTTTTGTGGATTAAGTTATAGTTATCCTTGTTAGATCATATTTATATCATTAAAAATTAAATTTAAATAATATATAAAATATTAATTCATTTTATACATTTATATAATAATTATTTAATCGATATCATATTGGATGAGTCACATCGGATCATGGAGATGGTACGCCGTGTGTACACACAATCAATGATATCATTACCTTAATTATTTAATTTAATAAAAGGTTGATGATATATATAATAATAAAGAATCGAAATATATTTATAATATTCAATTACATTTATTATTTCCATTATTATACACATTCATGTAAGGCGGTGGTGAAAAATGTTCTACAACATAACATAGAGATCGTAATACCTACAAACACATGTGGGGTGATTTCATTTTTCATAGGATTCATAGAATGTAGAATTATGTTGTTCCTTAACAATAATAACATCTCATTATATATGTTTTACATGATTTATTACTTTATAATGTAATACATAATGGAAGAGGGAGTAGAAGAAGAAATTATCCTGGGAGAGTCGTTAAAGAAGATTACCTCCTATTCAATGACCTCCCTCTAGATCTTATCTTAATAGAACTACAATTGGTCTTTTCAGAAGACCAAAACTATATAATGTGAATAATATATTTGATAATTTAAATTTTTAGGGGTTGGCCGGGCCTGAATGCTCAATGCTATGTGAATAAGTTAAAATGTCGGTTCTATTTTATAATTCAAGTGAAAGAAACTTTTAGAATCTCTAAAAATATTAATTTATAATAAAATATATCCCCATAGAAATACCTCCAAAATATACTAATATAATATATGAGGTTAGATAAGGTTTTAATTTCATCACCAATAGTTTTTAGACATGTTTGACTTTAAAGCATATCATTTTGTTTTACCATTAATTATTCTCTTTTAATTTTAACTAGGGTAACAAATTGTTTAATATTAAAATAGTGTAATTTTTACTTATTTGATATCAATTAGACCATATGAACGACATTTAACATTTGGGAGTAAACCCTAATTATTTTAGGTTTTTTAAATTATTATTATTTTAAATAATTTAATAAGTCAAAATTGTATAAAAATATCAATAGTTTTAGTTTTGATAGTATTCAGTTAATGCCTTTTAAAAATAAAAATATAATATTTTATCCATTAACAAAATATTTTATTATATTTTTAAGGTCTTAATGTAATCTAGAATTTTTTTTGATATATTATTTATCCAAAATGTTATTTATATTAATATTTATAATAACATTTATTTTTTCTCTCTATTAATAAAATTGTTACAACATTATTTTTGTTTGATTATTGAATACATATATTTTTGAATAAAAAAATACTATGATGTATATAAATCTAATATATTAAATAATAATATTTTTAGTCAATTATATCTTCTAGAAAATTCATCATTAAAAATGTTATAATTATTAAAACTTGAATGTGAAAAGTTTAACATCACATTAAATAAACTAATATAATTGTCATAATTTCTTCTATAAGGATCCAAATGGTAAATAACTCAGCACATGAATGATTATGGACCATATATACTTAAGAGACAGTATTTTTCAAGTGTTTGTGGAATTTAATGGTTATTATAATTATAATTGAAATCATGTTTTTTGATTTTTCATTAATTTATTAATTTATGCATCATTATTGAATAGGCCTTTAAGGCTATAATTTATTCCCTAAAAATTATATATAAATAACCATGATGTATATAATTTTATTAGTCTTATTTATACTATTTTATATTGACGTTATCTCATATTTATAACTATATTAAAATTAGTGTACTTATAATAAATAAGAGGTTGACATGTTGTCACTTTCTTTTAATTTAATAATATATATATATATATATCATTTTTATAGAAAAGAGTCCATTAAATTAGTCAATTAAGATACCTAGGTGTTAAGAGTTGCATTATATTCATCCAATTAGATTTTGGTAGGTTTTAGTCTAATTTTATTTTCCTTATCATAATATTTGTTACCTTAATTGACCTAATTTATCTTTAATCGTGGTAAAAAAATTTCCATAGTTACTATTCATAAAATCCCAAAAAATAAAAGGAATATATTAAAATAATTTTAACCACTTATTATCAATATAGAATCCATTTTTCAAAATTTGAAACAAAAAATAATCAATAATTAAATTTAAATTAATTCTTTTGAGGGAATTAGAAAACAGGTTTTGAAAATGGTTAAAGTGTCAAGAGATTGACAAGGGTTTATATCCAATTTTAATGTGGAAATACTTAAAATTACCAAATTTTATTAAATGAAAAAAATTTATATAATTATACATTGAAACAAATAAATAGTATAATCTAAAAATATAGATAAAGTAGATTACAATGTAGTTTTGAATTAAAATGTAGTATTTTTCATTATTCATTTAAATTTGAAAATTATCAAAAAAAATACAAAAAATCTATCCAAAAGAAATTTTTATTTTCCTCTTATAAAAAAATTGTTCATTTTTTCCAATAGAACATATTAAGGTGTCAAATATTAGACATAAAATGTCTTAACCATAAAAAGGTTGTCAGAATTTCTTTTTTTAAAAATACTCCTTTTATCAGAAAAATTGAATTTGTTTTTTATATCTTTCTTAAAAAAATATAAGATGAATTTCTAACATAATATTGAAAATATTAAATTTATATTTCATTAATAAAATATTTTAGTAGTGATTTTATTATTTTTTCAACATAATTATTTTCATTTATATAGTCTTTCCGAATGTATAAGTTATAATGTAACATAATAATATTTATTTTTTCTCATATACGTAATATTTCATGAAATGAACTCTATCGAAAGAACAGGAAATTGTGTGTACCAAAGCCATGCATAGTGTTGTGTATACCTCTAGCGAAGCCGGTGTAGTGTATTGAAGAATCTTATCTTTGTGTTGCGAACAAAACAAGATATCAAATAAATATATAAAAATATATCTCATAAAAATATCGAGGCATTACAAAAAAATACCTTGGTAGGATCCCATATTTTGGTATGAAAGGATGGTCCTACTATGATAGTCACTGAGGAACTCCACTTTCTAGTCCTACTGGAGGGTACCACTTGGGACGGTCACTAGGGAACACCACTACCCAGTCCTATTAAAGGGTAAGTCTAATATGGTCATCATAGAACTCAACTCCTATACTAATGGAAATGTAATCGCGTAATGTTGAGGTACTTGACAACCCAATGCTGATAAAGGGTTACTTGGAATGTTTATTTGGGAACTCTAATGCTGATCTCTACTAAAGGGTGTCCCTACAATGTTACGGAACTCCACTAGATAGCGCTGTTGGAGGGTAACTCCAAAATATTTTCAGGGAACACCACCATCCATACCTACTAGAGGGTAAGCCTAGAATGGTCTAGTGATCCTATAAGATCTCTATCATCATCCAATTCCACCATAGTTCTTCCTTATATGAACATCACACACCGTATCTAAAAAACCACAACATAGGGCAGCATCATGTTCAATACGAAAAATTTCTTGAGATTTGTTATTCAGTTACCTTAATCAGACACCAAGTGAAAAAGTCTCATTTCACCCCAATTTTCTCAAATGGTGTATGGTGGTCCAGAGTCATGTGTCCAAATTAAATACCCAATACTGGACATGAAATATTTGGCTAAATTTTAGGGTCACAACATAACAGAAAGTTCATCGTCCCAACCCCGTATGTGGGAGATATGTCTAATAAAGTTTTCTTTTGTAATAATTATCTTATTATTATTGGGTTTTTCACATAGTCAATAAACCAATCTAAAAAAGGTATCCAACATCAGACATAAAATTTCTGTCTCAGTTATGGGATTACATTGTCACTACATGTTCATTAAATGGATGCCACAATTAAAATATATAACAGATATTAGATTATTTAACATTGATTTATATCTCATATCTTATATCTAATATCTTATACCATTTATGTTTTATCTCATATATTGTAACTTATATCTTATATCTTATATATCACGTGTTATATCTCATATCTCACATCTTATATATCATATATCTAATCTTATATCTTATATCGTATATCTCAAAACAACATACAGGGAATATATGTACAACAATGATTCAAGATATACACAACCCTCGACAAACATCTTTCCCTTCATCAATCCATTAGGAATTCAAGGGCCGAATTGACCTTAGTTCCACCCAATAATGTCGATTAGGGATTGAAAGGATCAAAATAGTGAAGAACATGAATAATTATGGGAGAATAATACTATAAACCAATGTTTTTAACATTATCATCTAATCGTTCTTGGAAGACGGTCATGAATAGAGCATAGAGGTTAGAACATTAATTAAACTATATGAAATCTGGTACATGGACTCATATAAAGGCCATAACAAGAAAAATATTTAATAATAAATAACGATATACTCAAATTTTTAATACAATGGTTTTAAAACATGAAAATATGAAACCTACCTTTGTTTGGATCAATTGTTGGTAAATAACATGCCCGCAAAATGATTGAATGAAGCTAACATGTTCGTTGCGTGCAGGTCTGATCTTGTCCAAAATTCCATCATCATTCATCATTATTTTCCAAATGCTGGAGAGAAGAACTATCAACACTAGATTTCAAAATAATTTAGGGCAAAACTATAAATTAACATTTAACGATATATTTATAGACATCGTTTTAAGTGAAATATATTTAATTAATTTATTTATATAATTATGTGAACACACAAAATGAACCATTAATGAAGGGGAGATCTTAGAGTCTTGTGATAACTCATTATATGTTGTACCAAGGGAAAACCCACGTTATAGACCCAACCATGGTCATAGATTCAGATCTGATCAACTTTATAAGAGTTATCTCATTTTCATTAACTAAGCATGCCTGTGTAGTATAAAAAATATTTAATTTTTTTTATAAAATTCTGTTAGGACACACTAGGCATTGGAATCTCACACCATCTCAACTTCTAGCTCTAGAAATATATATTTAAATATTTTAATGTAGTACAAGAAAAAAACCAATCCTCTAAAGGGTGAGTCTGAATCAATTGGATACATATTTACAAGGGTGAATGATCTTGTTAGCACTATATTATGTTTTGGCGAGAAGATAAAAGACTATAATATTGGTTAAAATTTATCAAGAATTATTCCTAATATATTATATGCCATGGTTACATCTTTTCAATATTTATATCTGGAATCTCTATCTCTGGATTAGATTCATATTAATTTCCTTAATTATAAAATGAGGAGGAAGAAAGTTATTAAGGGGGAAAAGGTGAAAAAGAAATCCCTTTCCTGGATTCTAACCATGGAATGTCAAAGAGGATTTTTGAAGCTAAAATATCTTATGATTTTGAATAAATAAATGAGTTTAGTAACAAAGTTGATGAATTTTTATCCTTATTTTCTAAAAATGTGAATAGAGGTACATGATATTATAAATTTATGCTACCCAATTTTTTTTGGAATGTGGTTTCATTTGTCACTTTGCTGCATATAGTTATAAAGAAAAGAATTCTATTTAATGTGATGGTGATGATAGATATATGAGAAAATATTGGAATAATCATGGAAATAAATTAGAAAATTTTCCATTGGCTAATATAAAAAATTATCCCAATTAAAAGGTGTTCCTTTCTGTCTAATGATGATTAAGAGGAAAACTTATAGTAGGGAACATTATGTTTAAAAATGTTGCTAGAGAAATTATTTTCATTACAAATAATAACTAGTTCTTAAGTAGTAGTTATGATTAATAAGGGACTGAGTTAAAATTTCAAATGAATCAGGAATTGATATAATGTTTGAGAAATATTGTAAGACATAAACAGTGACTAAAAAGTTAAAGAGGGAAATTCCAAAGAAATAATTAAAAATTTATTCCTGATGAAAAATATATTTCACCAGATTAGATTAATTTGAATAATAATTCACATGATAATAAAAAGAATCAGAATTAAAATCTTGAATTTACGTTTAATGAAATGGAAAAAAAATATTTGGAAATTATTCAAAAAATATTTTATAGAATTGAATAGTATGTTACATGTTCTAATGACTATATCAATGATGTTAGTGAATGTTTTGGAATTGGAAAACCTAAGAAAGATGTACAAATAATACATTTATGTATTAGAAAGAAATATGAATTTGTTCCTTAGAAGAAGAAGGATGAGAAAAGAATAAATGCTTCCAAAACTGAAAAAGTTAAAAGTTTAGATGTTTATCAAAAATTTGAGTCAAAACTAAAACATCTATAACTTATAATTATAATAATGATGGGAAGACATATATATTGAACACATTTAATTTGGGTGATAAAATAATGTATGTTTCATGAACTATCCTAGTGGGTCATGTTCTGTGACTACTCTAAGATCACCTCTGATAGGTCAGAGGCTGGTCACTAGCACTGAGTAGGAATTTCCAAAAAATGGGATTCATTAGCCTAAAGTCCTTGTACATTCACTCACATACAACACAGAAAATCATAAAATGTAAAAAAAACTAATATAATACTTTCATATCACTAAGATACCACAACCGAAGTAATAAAATAAGTAATTGAAAAGTAAACACTGTCAAATACATATCCACCGCAATGAGTCTACAAATATGCCCATATGAAACTGTAAAGAGTCCAAAATTCTCCAAGGGAAAGGACTACATCGAAGGTATACTCCCAGTAAACACCTTATTCTTCTAAACTCCAGCCATTCCCCACCCTCTCTTGATCCTCCTAAGACATCATATAATGGTCTGCCATCTGCATAAGGCACAACACATGATGGAAATTAATGTGGAGGGGTGAGTATAAAAATTATGAGTAGGACACCCTGAAAAGACTAAACAAGAGACACCAAATATAGTTATCTTAATAAAATAAGTAACATTGTAAAAAAAATAAAAGAAGAAGAAAATTCTAGATATACTTAAGAATTATTTCATGCCATCAGGTGGTCATAACTAACTTCCAATCATAGGATTCTACTCGATGCATGCTCGTTTCATGAGAACTGACTCCTTAAGACAGCATACCATTGGATACACTCAGAAAAGTGATCTATCTAATTTCTTCCCCACCCAAGGATAACACATTCGTCTAGTAATACTATGATACAAATCGTGGGGGTAAGGTATAGAACCGTTGGGGGACACCATGATACTAATCAAGAAAAACCTTTTATGTAGGGGATCATATGCCAAAAATTACACAAACACTACCGATGTGGCCCGCAAGATGGAGGATCTATTCCCTAATTAGGGAGGTTATGATAATTCGATAAACTCCAGAAAAGATGATATAGGATCCCACTCCAGTCTTGGGGAGATATTCCAAAACTCTATATGAGACATGACCTCTAGAGGGGATTACAATCCATTGATGTGGATTTAATGTCACACAATACCCATGAAAAAAGGAACAATAGAACAAACTCAATATATACTAGTAAAATATAGGTAAAATAAGATACTCAAATCCAAATAATGTAGCAAAACATTTTCTTGGGTCACATAAAACAAGTCACTATCATGATGCCAATAAGGACAGACAATTTGGATACCTTATTTTGGTGACCTTTGGAAAAAAGATTCCCACAAACCTGCTAGGGACTATAGGCCTACCACCATAGTTGGTCCACCTATCCCACAGATCAGTTGCCTATAGGCCGACCATCACAATTAGTCCACCTTCCATTCTTGACTAAAAAATGAGTTCGACACCCATAGTTGACCTCCTGTAGGCTAGCTGTGTGGTCTGTTCTCCATCAACAAATCATGCTACAATGGTACCACGGTCGACCACAACGAATCTGCACCCTAGTTTCCATGTATCCATCCAATCTTTAACCTGACCTGGATCCGACCTGATAAACCGACCAGTATTTGGCACATTGACCAAACCCAAATACTATTTGCATCACAAACATGCCACATCCTCTATTATGTATTCTACTATGTCTCATATGGTGTCACGTTTTGTCCACCACAATCTCTCCCAACCACAACACATGGGTTCACCGCTATAGGAAACTTGCATCTCCAATACCCACATGTGGGCTTCAATCGTGCAGCACTTCCGGTGTCCAGCATTGCTTCCCCTCATAGGTGGTCCCTTCCTCCAACCACGATTCCACATAATGTTTTTGAAACATGAAATTATTATAAACATGAGATCTTTTGGTGTCATTCTACATTGATTCATCATCGGTTTTCGATTTTCCTAAAATATGAGGGTTTGATGAAGTTCGGAACGACCTGAAAAAGTCGATCCAGAACCATGAGGATATAGCTAGTGAATAACATTAACATATAGGGAGAAGGGAACAAGAAAAAATGATTATCATATTTGGAAAATCATTGTTTTCTAATGATCAAGAATGGAAGGATTTGGGTTACAAAAACAGTTCACATAAATCCCAAAGAAGAAATACCAAAACATGCGTGATCCATGAATCAATTCGTTCATCAATTGATTCATGTTTATAATTTAAATATATAATGAGGGATAAAAAACAATAATACATGCCCTAATTTTAGTTTGAATCGATCGTTGATGTAGAACGATTATTTTGTCATCATTTAAGAGTTCCTCCAACTCTTCTGGAATAATGATCCACTATCACAATCTAATCCATTGACATCCAACAAGAACACTCTCCTTAAATGATTCTTATAATGTTACAGGGTTATTTGACTAACAATGGAATTCCAGCATAAGGATAAATTTAAATAAAACAAGTTGTTGCGTCAACATACTGAATTAAAATACTTTTTTTCAAATAATTTTATTCATTTTATGTTTGCACAAAATTTTTCACCAATGAAATAGTCCAACCAATGTTAGGACATTTATAGGGTAATGATTGTATTCTAAACTCAACGGTGCCCTAGGATATCTATTTTTGGGGACCTGTTTAAGATTTTTTCAACTTTTATATTAAAAGAGTTGACATTCTATTAAATATTTTTATATTTTTCAAACATTTTTTTAGGAACTCCCTATCTTGAAATCACATTCCATCTCGGTGCCTGGTCTTGAATAGAACCCATATAATATGTAAAAAATAATAAATGGAAAATACAAGACATTACATTCTTTCCACCATTGGGATTTATGTCCCCAATAATCTAAAATAAGGGCTACTTCAACAGATGGGGGTAATAAGCACAAATATGAGGCTCCCACTCCCAGGTGCTCTCCTGGAGGTTCACATGATTCCACTAAATACAAACAAAAATAATTCATTGACCAAAAATTATCTTCTCTTTCCAATCTTTGATCTACAATAGGTACTCAACAATGGTATCTATATCCTCGTTGTTCATCACGCCATATTCGATAATGTGTGAAGGGTCATGCACGTACCATGTCAGCAATGACATATGGAAGATTCCATGTACCCAATATATCTACTGAGGTGGAGTAATGTGGTATGCCATCTTGCTAAGTCTACACCAAATCTAGAAAGTGACAATAAATCTATGATATAACTTGACACTCTAGCCAAATCAATGTGATCCCCATTGAGGTAAAAACTTAAGAAAAAAATGGTATCCCTTTTAAAACTCCATATGTCTTTGGAACATGTCATAATAAGACTTTTGAAAGATCTATTCATTCATCATCCACTTCTATATGATTTTCATCTTCTCTTTAGTAGCTTACACCAACTCTAGGCCCATGAGTACTGAATCTCCTAGGCCAGTTCAGAAAATTGGTGACCTTCATGGTCTCCCATACAAAGCCTCTAATGGTTCCATAAAAATGGTGTAATTGTGTCTATTGTTGTATAAATGATCTACTAGTGGTATATGATCCTCCCAACATTAGAAAAAGTCTAACATAAAATCCCATATCATGTTATCTAAAACCTGAATGGTCCACTTAGTACGTCCTTCGTTTTATTTGTGAAACTCTTTTCTCAAATATAATTAGATCACTAAAACCACTTATAATCCCATTCACAACCGGGATGTAATGTGAGAATCACAATAAAAAAACAATTATCGATTGAACTCTATGGATTCGAACTATCTCATGCATGTAGAGTAATCCTAGGCTATTCATTAAACTCAACTCTCGGATAGCTATGATTTGGGATAACTTGAAGAGCTGATAAAAAATCACACATATGGAATCATGTACCTTGTATATATGTGGTTAAACTATCATTAATTACATCAATATAAAATACCACCTACATTATGTCACGTCACGAGGTTGACCAAACCAAGTGAGATCTGAAGCTCATCCTTTACTTGCTATCCATTATTGCATTGAGAGAAAAAATATCCAATCCATTACTTCATGCATGGCCACCAAAACAGAAATCACAGCTCTTGGTACATATTTCCCATGCCATGATATATATCAAAAGGGTTTTTATGAAACTCTATCAGAACTTCCTCCCTCAATTCCTTTGGTTCTATTGTATGTCTTTGAAAAGGAATGATGTGCTCTCCACCTTTTGAATATCTATCAAGAGAACTCCTCGTGGACATTCGATCATGTAGGGTCTCATAGTTGGCATACCCAAGATGTTCCTCCATAAATAAATTTAAGATTGGAGGGGTGAAAACTAGAAACTACAAGTAAGATGGTCCATCTCCATCCATAGAATATATCTGAAATAAGGACAACTGCTCTGATGCCTTGTTCAGTAACTTTGAAATGGATCTCTTATTGAGAGAATCTTCCACCGTGTTCCCCTTACCATGTATATAGGTAATCATAATGTCATAGTCATAGAGGAAATCTATCCATAAAATTTGTCCCATATTGAGGCCTTTCAGGGAGAATATATACTAGAGACACTTATGTTTGGAGTAGACAATAAACTTCTCACCGCTTAGTGTTTCCACATCTACAATGTAATGACTAAATCTTCTTACTCAAGATATTGGGTCACCTAGTCTATCTCATGTGTTCTAAACTAGTGTGAACTATAGATAATAACTTCATGTGTCTCTATCAGTACACAACCAAGATCGATTTATAATGTACTGCAAAAAACTATATACATAACACCCTACAAGGGAAATATCATGATGGGAGCACTCATCAATACCTGCCTCAACTCTAGATAATCCTTCTGGCACTCCTCTATCCACATGAAATTATATCCCTTTCAATTCAAAGATGTCATGGGTGATTTTACTTTGGAGAAGTCAGGTACAGAACTTTTTTAGTACCATCCAAATCCATGGAAACTCTACACCTTAGTAATACACTTGGGTTGCTCCCAAATAAGAACTTCTTCAACCTCTATTAGAATCACTATGACTCTGACCTCAGAGATTTTTCATCTTAGAAAATGGACCTATTGAATAATAAAAGCACTTTGAGAGCTTCCCTTGATGTTGGTTCTCTTGGAGCGTGTTTAAGACTATCCATATGTGTCTCTCATGCTCCTCCTCGAACCTCAAATAAACTAGGATGTCATTGATGATTACCACCAAAAAACAATATATGTGAGGCAAAAATATCTGTTTCGTGATTCTCATGAACACTGATATAGTGTTCATCATGCCAATTTGAATCACCAAGTACTCCTAATGACCAGAACAATATTTGAATGTTTTATTGATTATATACTCATTCCATGCTCAAAGATGGTGATAGCTTGATCTGATTTCAGTCTTTGAGAACCTCTTCAACCATTAAAACTTATGAATGTGGCCATTGATCCTCGGTATTGGATACTCATTATTCATGGTGACAAGGTTTAATTTTTGGTAATCCACACATAACCAGAAGCTCTAGTCTACTATGTTGGAAACTAAAATTGGGGATTCCTAGTGTAAAAAATGGGTCTCCTGATCCCCTTCATCTATAAGACCTCCAATTGTGTTCTCATCTCAAAAATCTACACGGTAGAAATCTGATCTGAATGTGTGGATATCAGTGACATCATGGGGTGTAGATCAGAGAAGAATTCCATACACCTATGGTGATGTAAACCTGGAACATATTTGTCAAATATCTCCTCAAACTCTACCATCATTGTAAGAAACTAAGGTCTCATAACATTCACTATGATGGGGGATATGTTATCCAAGTAATGAGAAATCGACTTCACCCTTCTATGTGCATGTCTATCCTGTACTTCCTGAATTTAAATTTCTCCAATAAAGGAAAACCCAATTCAATCACTATGGACACACCACATTCTTTTACTAAAATAGTCAATATGTCCAAGATTGTTGTATAACCAGTTCATACCAAGAACAACATCTAAAGTCCATGATGCCACTACTAAGAGATCCCAAAAAAATATCCCACCTCCAAGAGTGAGGTCACACTAGTAGCACTAAGGTGTGATCATCGAGTATCCTATAATAGGAGTCTCCAAATTTATGTGTCGAGTTAATGTTTTAATGGGAATCTTTGAGTTTCAAAAAAGATTTAGGGTGAGAAAACAATAACAAAACCCGGGTCTATCAAGAATATTTCTAAGATATAAAATACATAGATCATACCTTGTATCATACCTAGATCCCCATGATCATATGATTACTTAGCCTATAGCTGGACTTTTCCTTCTCCACCATCTCCCTGAGCCTAGCATGAAACTCCTGGTGGTGGTGGTGGTAATATATTGAGCCTCTGACCACCTATTTCTTCCCTACCCAATGCTATGATACATCTTCTACACTTTAGACCACCATAATCCTATATCTCTCTCTATCTTGGGGGTCCCTCAACTTTATCATGATCAACTGTATGATGGGTCGGCCAATATTGTGTAATATTTCCTCGATCGTCACATGAAAAACACTCCACATCCCTTGGATGATTTGATCCACAAGAGGAAGCCTACACTGTTGATCCTGAGTCCAAAGATTGACTCTACTAGTGGTTTATATGTTGGGATACCTATGACTGGATTCGGATACCTACTACTGAGGTCTCATCTACTGGGTTCCCACTAATATCTCCAACAACCAGTGTCTTCTCTACCAGTGAACATTCCACTAATATGGCTCACTCAAGTGCCCCAAAAAAGCTAGAAATTCCAAGGGATACCACAAATGCACTTATGTTCTGATGTAATCCCTACACGAAGGTATGAGCCATAAATAACTAGTCGCATAACATATCTAAGGAATAGTGTGAAAGATAATTAAAATTCACTAAATTCTCCACCATGGCCATACTGCCCTACTGTAGATTTAGAAGATCATATAGGCATAATGATCAAAATAAGGCCATATAGAACTTATCTCTTAAGAGGGGCTCATTTTATGACCAGGATAGAGCTATATCATCATGTGACTGAGTCACCAATCTCCAATATCACCCTGTAGAGCCCTAAGGAAGACTCACTGTAAGGACTTCCATCTAGATGGAAGGTGTCCTCAAAAGTTAGAAAACATGGGTGAGTACCTAGGGTTATTACTCAGCCATCTATGGGTATTTCTCAACCTAAAACAAGGGAGTTCACAACCTATAACACTCTTTTAATCCCCTCACATTGTGTGCATCCTCAGCTGGTAGTCCTGGTAGTAGCTACTAATATATGAGTGGTAGTATAGTTGGTAAACACCTAGAGGTGCTATCTATAGTTCATGACCCTGTATTGATTCCTAATCACTAGGCGAATCATCCTCATAATAAAATGAATAAATATTATCTAGCTGTCTACATTGAGGCATCTTGGAATAAAACAAGATGTACCACAGTCAATAGAGTATATCTGGGGAGCTGACTCAAGAAGGGTATGGAAGAAAAAAAATCATGTAAGGTGCATGTACCATTGTTTTCCCCAATAACTAGTGTTCTCATGTATCGAGTCTAAAATTAGGTCCTCATAGTTATAGTGTATCGATACATTATCACTACACAAATGATGGAGTCCTTAACCTGAAATTCGAACTCAAAAAATATAACACAATTCCCCAAACCAACCTAGTAGACTTCTGGTGATAATGTAGAACCAACCTCCATGTAATATCACTCTATCATGACCCATCCCAAAGGGGCCCATGCCATGAATACTCTAATCCCAAATTCGATAAGCCAGAGGTTAGTGACATTAACTATGTAGGAATTTCCCAAAAATTGGAGTAATTAGACTAAAGTTCCTACACACACATACATCTAAAAGCTACACAATTATAAAATGAAAAAAATGATAGAATGCATTCATACCTCTATAATCCTAAAAAGAGAGTAAAACCTAATGATAAGGGAAAAAATAGGGCCAAATACAATCCCACCACAATGTGTCTGTATGAAATTTCAAAAAAAAGTGTAAAGCGTCCAACATATTCCAAGAGAGAAGACTACCTGAAAGGTCTGCTCTCAGTAAACACATTCATCTTACTAGCTCCAGCAATGCTCCAACCAATTTTATTCCTCTTAGAAACCATCAATTGTTCCACTATCTACAAACTAAACTATGTGTATAAAAAAATATCATGCTAGGGTTAGTTTAACAATAATCAATAAGACACCCTGAAAATTCTAAACACAAAGCACTATGTATAGTATTTAACACCCCAAGATTTCATAGTGTGTTATTTCTTCAAAATAATTCAATAACTTGCACTACACGCAACACTGAGTTCAATCGCACCATGACATACAAAAAAAAGCCATTAAAAAGAGGATATTAATAGTATTAACTAAATCTTAAACTTTATATAATCCTTATAATTTTAGAATCCATATTATGAGTTTCTTAGATATAATGCAAGAACAAATTCATTTTCTGTATTGCACTTTTATCAACTTTTAATAGTGAACCCTTTTTAAATACAATATTTTAAAAATTTTGACTAAATTGGGACATCAAAAATTTAAAATTAAACATCCCAAGCATCGACGGTACGCTTTCCATTGAATAATATAGTTGCGTGTGTTGTACGCAACTTCGAGTTTTTACACACACCACAACCGATCAAACTAGCCGTTATGAATAGTAATACCTACTTTTTCAAATTTTATATCTCAAAATGGACTTCATTTTTGGATTCGGAATATCTAATTTATCCTAAGGTGAAATTTTGGTACTTTTCGGATAACTTTAATATTTTGATGAATAGTGAAAATTACTAAATTTTAATTAAAAACAACTTTTTTAATCAAAATAATTAAAAGTGATAAATAATGAATTTGATTGGTTTTAAAGTATATTTAGAATATATTTTTACCATTTAATACAATTTTGGTCATTGGAGATAATTTTACAATTAAACCGGACATAAACAAGTGTCAATCTTTTGATAGTTATTATCTCTTAAAAACACGCTTTTTGTTTTAACAACGAGAATTAATTTTAAATTAATTTCTACCACATCTGTGTTTTGAATTTTAAAAAATGGATTCCATATTTGGAATCAGGATATTCAAATTGTGTAAATAGGTACCTTTTATTTTTAGACATTTTGAATAATTACTTCGGTAAATATTTTATTTACCATGGTTAAGGGTAAATCTGGTAAATAAGGGTTAACAAATAATATTATAATAATACTAAATTACCCTAAAACGTGTCTGAACCTTATGGGTTGATACATGTTCGACCATAGTCATATTTGGGTTGATTTTGGGACCCCATGGATCCACTTGTAGGTGATAGGGACACTTTATTTTAATTAAGTTAAAATAAGTACAAAAATGACACAAGCATATATCTTTTAAAAATACAATTTTTACATAAGGTTATATATGTTGGATTTTCGACTATAAATATTCATTAGAAAGATAAAACTATTTCCAACATAATGATATATTATTTATAATTTTTAAAAATTAAATAATTTAATTTATTTATGACACAATGATGATGAAGTAATTACCATAATAGTGAAAAATTAAAAAAAAGTGATATTATAAATACACAAATAAATATAATTTGTGACTTTTTATGAATTACACTAATTTTATAAGTTAATATGACATGTTAGGAATGATTTAATAAAATCTTTTTGATGTAATCATTCTGTTATGAGTTTCACAAAAATCAACTATTGAATAGTGTCAAAATTGACATAAAAGAGTTTTTAAACAAAATATTATATTATTAATTGGTATTAAATTTCTAAAAATCTAAGGTTCGGCCAAGAGACCTCTATAATGATAGGTGTATCATTCATGTACCACTTGGGGGTATCTTGGATGTATATAGTATGTTTATAAACCATATTATATAAAAATACAAAGAGACATTGTTAAAGTGAAACTAATTAACTAAGAGTTAATACTTAAAGATAAGGTTAATATAATGAGACAAACCTATCAAAATTCTATTGGTTGAGTTTTTTTCGACCCATCCCAACCTTAAAAATTAAATAATAAACTTTGGAGATATTAGAAACCGAATATGAATTTATTATAAATTAATATTATAGCTTTTCCAAAGGTGCCCCTCACCCCTCTTATAAAAAGGCACTCATCCTTCTCATTTCTTCACACCTTAAAAGCCTTCTGGTTCGGCCAAACCCTGCCCAAATACTCTCTAAACATCCCTCCCTACAACCTAGGGGCCTTAGTTTGATCCGAAAGCCAACCTATGGAGCCCTTTTGATCAAATCAAAAGGAAGAACCCGAAGAAGAGGTAATGATTTCACCACCCTTTTCCAAGTTCCTTTCTTCTTCCACTTATTCTTCCTTTGTTATTAACATTCTAAAATAATAACTCCAGTATCATATATATACTGTGATTTTATTAAAAATATGGTACAACCATATTCAGTATTCTATCCACCCTTTGGATAACATATCACCATACGTGCGTACGTACGGCTTACCATCTCCACGTCGTGGTGTAATTGTTATTCAATAAATTATTATTTGGATGGGTATAATACTGATGTGTAATTCATGTAAATAATAAATGTAACATGATAATGATTATGTATATATGATATAACATCCAATTATATATTATTTTAATATTAAAAGAATGATATTGTCGCTCGTGCGTACGTACGGACTACCGTCTCCACGAACGCGATGAGATTCATTCTCCATCGTATCCATTCAAGTATAATTCTCATTTGATTATTAATAATAGTATCTAATGACTTGTTATAATTATGGATATGATTAATATACAACCTATCCATGAAAAACATGGCTTATGTAACAAAACATATAAAAGAAAACGAGTAAGTTAACACCCAAAACGACGATAATACTAAGATATTATTAACAAAGCAATGTTAAATGATCATATATGATATCATATTAATATATATGATTCTTGTATAATTTAATAACAATTATTTCACCATTATAAAGGAGGTTAACCTACCCTCAACCAAGGAAAAGTACAAGGTAAGGGTTTATTTCACAATCTATTCATTATCTGAGGTTGTTTATACATAATAATCTACTGGGATCTCTTTATCATCCACATCCATGTTTCATAAAAATGTATTTCAAAACATTTTTACTATTGAAAATAATATGGGTTAAAGTCATTTATAATCTTGTTTTACTTTTTATAAGAGTTTTATAAAGGAATATTTCCGTCGTTTTCCAAATAAGGTGCTTTTTAACCTGTTCGACAGAATTAAGGTAAGAATGTTTTTTTTAACTTATACGGCGGGTGCGGTTATTTTCCACCGTTATAAAATCGTCGAAGCTTCCCTTACAAGATTATAAAAATATTTTCAAATAAAATGTTTTATTTTATAAATATATGACTCTTAAATGATTTCAAAAAAGAAAGAGATATTTCTCTATAAAGAGTTTTTATTTCATTTATGTCAACATCCATTAATGGATTTTACACTTATTTGAAGTTGATTTATTATGATAAAAAACTTCTATATTGTATTGAAGGTTTTGTGATATATTTGACTGTGGATGTTCTATTTTTATACCATTCATAGTTTATGGTGAAAGTATTGACATTCCGTATGCTAGTTTTAATACGAATGTTTATGTTATGTTTAAACCTTTTCATATGGGAATGCATTGGACTTAATATGTGACGGGTGGAGCCCACTATAGCTCCTCGATGCATCGTTAGGTCTCATGAGACAAACTAGTGTCTTGGAACAAAGTTTTGGAAAAGTCGTATTTGTAGTCTTGGCACGAAGCCTTGACTATGTGGTTATGATAGTCTGACATTATGCATTCCATCATTATGAAAGTGGTTCTTGATATTGCATGTGATTATTCGATTAGTAGAATATCCATGTGAATAAGTAAATGGAATTATTTCATTTTATTTTTGCCATAATATGTTGAAGTTCAAGTTTAAATGGCTTTTGGTTTAGTTATACACTGCCTTAAATGTTTATTCTTATTTATAAAAGTTTCCACTATATTGTTATCCTTACTGGGCATTTGAGCTCACCCCTTTTCTATGTTTTATTTTTCCCAGGATATGAAGAAGTAAATTATGAATGACCTGTAGGGATAGTATGAGGGGAAAAAAGTGTGGTCTATGGAGACTATATTGTTGTAGTTTTCATTTTTATGATGTAAAACTTTATAAATATATCTAGTGTTTCCAATGCTACTAAACCAATCGGTCTTTCAAGATTTGATCTTTCTTGTGATCATGCCAATGTTATGTAATAATGCACCGACTCTAGATAACTGGGGTCGGGGCGTTACAGTTGGTATCAGAGGAAGTTTAGTACAATCCTTGGAAGCTAGATTTAGATAAAATCTGATTATAGCACATAGATTTAAGATGGACTTTGAGGATTAGTATAGAAGAACTTCCTAGAATTTTGGTATTGTAGAGAATTTCTGAGTTTTCCGAGAAATACATCCATGTCTGGATACGAGCAGGTAGAGGCGGCTCTGGCACAGATGTACCTAGGGGTAAAACCCGAAAACACCGCTTTGAGCTATACTCAAACGGGAACTGGTGCACGACAACGGGCCTTGCTGCACTATTGGTTACGACACTCCCGGGGGATATGATTAGGATAATTCTCATTTTCTTTACAAACCATTATGAAGGGTTTATGAGTATATAATTCCTCAAAGGAGACATTTTTATGATTATGGATTATATCCATAAACTATTTAATTTATTTTATGTGTTTTACAAGTTTGGGATTAGGTATTGTTATTCATAAACTAATCTAGTGTATGACATTGTTTAGAAATGGTGCCCAGTAGAAGGAATGAGAACTCCAGTAATGCACATGATCCAAAGAGAAAGAAGGATCATATCTTTCATGGTCTTAAGCTAGAATTTATAAGAGAAATAGTCTCCCATGTATTATCATCTTATGAAGAAATAATATCATGTGTTGATAAGATAAGTAAAGAGTTTACTAATTCCTATGGATTTGAAGGGAAGAAAGAGAAGAAAATGATGGAAGAGGGAAAGATGGATAAAGGGAAGAGGGAAAAGAAGAATTTTACCATATGTGATAACTGTGGGAAGAAACACCCATGAACTTTCTTGGAAGGAATGGGAGTTTGTTATAAGTGTGGAGTAAAGGGGACAAAGTATGTGACTTCAAGGGTAAAAAAATGGTTTCAAATGTACAATGCTTCATTTGAAAGGAGTTAGAACACAACGTGAACCTATGTCCCAGTCATCAGACTATGCCGCAAATGATGCTATTGGATAATAATCAAGTTATGATACTACCACAGATTAAGAGGAATGATTAGAGTTCTTATGTTGATTATGTCATTTGAGTGTTGTATCAACAATGTACTTGTTATAATAATTATGGAGTATATAAGGATTGTACTGCAAAACTATTTCATTAAGGACTTGAGATTGTGTGGAACAAAGAAAAGTGACTCAATAGCAGGTTAATTTTTTTGGAAAATATATGGTTGAGAGAAAGATAAACCATAATATGGTTCTGATACTGAGGTAGTGATTTTAGAATAATACATGATTGATTTGGGTAAAGTATATTGGATATTCTTGACTACCTTGAAGATGATTAATGATTTGTATATTCCATCATTTTTGGGGTTTAAAACATTTTTGGATTGATGAAGTATATCCAGCATTCTATATGGAATAAGGGAGCATGAATGTAATCAATAAGGATTATGGTAATTCATGATGTTTTAGTGTTTTAAAAGAATACATGATGAAGGTATTAATATTATATTACGGGGTAAAAAAGAATCAACATTATGTTTACCTTCCTTATAAATGTTGGACTGTGAGTTTGTACAGAAGTATTTTGGATACATTTTAGTTTGAGATTAATTTGGGATTTCCATAAAAGGACAACCCGGAGGTCGGGCGGCAACCTGTCGTGACCGGCAAGGCCACGAGACTTAAACCAGCAACCGAAGGGTGACAAGGGTGTATCACATACCACTATCCCACGAGATGTCCTGGATTAAATAATGTAGTTTTTATTAAAAGATCTGGTAGATGAATTTTAAATTTGTTTATTTTGGAACCCTTTACGAATAGTATAAATAGAATTTTTTTACGTTCTATTATCTTTTAGAGTGAAAGATGAGTTTGTGGTAGAAATTTATTAATGGGTAAAACTCTAATTATAAAGTAAGTATATCTCCTTATGATCTTATCCAATCTCATAAATAAATTCCTCAACAATAAAAAAAGGAACTTAGAACAAAAATGTTGTCCTAGATGGTACCTTAAATCATCACTAATTTATGGCTTTGGGATTGTTGGCCTTTTCATAGCCATGTTCTCTACCACTATCCATCAGATAAATGATGGTAAGATTTCTCTTCCATATCCATATTTTCCTACATAGAACCCTAGTATGTGTTATTTTCGGTAATCTTCATACTTACCACTCTTAATTTTAAATAGAGGCCTCATTAATTCATTTTTCGATGTGGGATTTCAACTTAGATATTTTGAAACATCATTAATGTGTTATCCCAATACCCTATGTTTTGTTGAACTGATGGTATTTAAAATCATCATAGATTGATGAATTTAAGGACCTCAATTTTATACATGTTTGTAATTGATGACCTCAATCACTACCTATAAATATT
Source organism: Viscum album (assembly GCA_963277665.1). Taxonomy (NCBI): domain Eukaryota; kingdom Viridiplantae; phylum Streptophyta; class Magnoliopsida; order Santalales; family Viscaceae; genus Viscum; species Viscum album. The sequence goes on along the minus strand of OY728130.1, from coordinate 1,612,670,084 downwards.
TAAGTTTTTCCTCCAATTATATGTCTCTAATTGCCACCAATGTTCTCCTAATCGAGATCATAATTTGGTGGTGACCCTTTCATTTCTATTTTCCTCATATTAAGACTAAATTTTAGTAACCCAATTTCTGATGTGGGTTTTCCCACAAATATATTTTCTAATTTCAAACTTTTATTTTCGAAGAAAAAATTCAAATTGCGAGGACGCAATTTATTGAAGGAGGGGAGAATGTAACACCCCAAGATTTCATAGTGTGTTTTTTATTCAAAATAATTCAATAACTTGCACTACATGCAACACCGAGTTCAATCGCACCATTACATACCAAAAAAATCCATTCAAAAGAGGTTATTAATAGTATTAACTAAATTTTAAACTTTATATAATCCTTATAATTTTAGAATCCATATTATGAGTTTCTTAGATATAATGCATGAACAAATTCATTTTCAGTATTTCACTTTTATCAACTTTTTATAGTGAGCCCTTTTTAAATACAATATTTTAAACATTTTGACTAAATTGGGACATAAAAAATTTAAAATGAAACATCCCAAGCTTCCACAGTATGATTTCCTTTGAATAATACAGTAGCGTGTGTTGTACGCAACTTCGAGTTTTAACACACACCACAACCGATCAAACTAGCCGTTATGAATAGTAATACCTACTTTTTGAAATTTTATATCTCCAAATGGACTTCATTTTTGGATTAGGAATATCAAATTTATCCTAATGTTAAATTTTGGTACTTTTTGGATAACTTTAATATTTTGATGAATTGTGAAAATTACTAAATTTTAATTAAAAACAACTTTTTTAGTCAAAATAATTAAAAGTGATAAATAATGAATTTGAATGGTTTTAAAGAATTTTATTGAATATATTTTTACCATTTAAAAAAATGTTGGTTATTGGAGATAATTTTACAATTAAACCAGACATAAACAAGTGTCAATCTTTTGATAGTTATTATCTCTTAAAAACACGCTTTTTGTTTTAACAACGGAAATTAATTTTAAATTAATTTCTGCCACTTCTGTGTTTTGAATTTTGAAAAATGGTTTCCATATTTGGAATCAGGATGTTCAAATTGTGTAAATAGGAAACTTTTATTTTTAGACATTTTGAATAATTACTTCGGTAAATAATTTATTTACCATGGTTAAGGGTAAATCCGGTAAATAAGGGTTAAAAATAATATTATAATAATATTAAATTACCAAAAAACGAGTCCTAACCTTATTGGGGGATACATTTTCGACCATAGGCATCTTTGGGTCGATTTTGGGACCCCATGGATCCACTTGTAGGTGATAGGGACACTTTATTTTAATTAAGTTAAAATAAGTACAAAAATGAAACAACCATATATCTTTTAAAAAAACAATTTTTACATAGGGTTATATATGTTGGATTTTCGACTATAAATGTTCATTAGAAAGATAAAAAGATTTCTACATAATTATAGTTTAATTATAATTTTTAGACATTAAATAATTTAATTTATTTATGACACAATGATGATGCAGTAATTACCATAATAGTGAAAAATTAAAATAATTGATATTATAAATACACAAATAAATAAAATTTGAGACTTTTTATGAATTACACTAATTTTATAAGATAATATGACATGTTAGGAATGATTTAATTAAATGTTTTGAAGTAATAATTCTGTTATGAGTTTCACAAAAATCAACTATTGAATAGTGTCAAATTTGACATAAAAGAGTTTTTAAAACAAATATTATATTATTAATTGGTATTAAATTCCTAAAAATCTAAGGTTCGGACAAGAGACTTATATCATGATATTTTTATCCTTAATGGACCACTTGGGGGTCTCTTGGATGTATATAGTATGTTTATTAACCATATTATATAAAAATACAAGGAGACATTGTAAAAGTGAAAATAATTAACTAAGAGTTAATACTTAAAGATAAGGTTAATATAATGACCCAAACCTATCTAAATTATATTGGTTGAGTTGTTTTCGACCCATACCAACCTTAACATTTAAATAATCAACTGTTGAGCCATTATAAACCGAATATGAATTTATTATAAATTAATATTTCTAGCTTTTCCAAAGGTGCCCCTCACCCCTCTTATAAAATGGCACTCCTCCTTCTCATTTGTTCACACATTCAAAGCCTTGTGGTTAGGCCAACCCCCACCCAAATACTCTCTAAACTTCCCTCACTAAAACCTAGAGGCCTTAGTTTGATCAGAAAGCCAACTTAAGAATCCCTTTTGATCAAATAAAAAGGAAGAACCCGAAGAAGAGGTAATGATTTCACCACCCTTTTCCAAGTTCCTTTCTTCTTCCACTTCTTCTTCCTTTGTTATTACCATTCTAAAATAATAACTACAGTATCATATATATACTTTTATGTTATTATAAATATGGTACAACCATATTCAGTATTCTATCCACCCTTTGAATAACATATCACCATACATGCGTACGTACGGCTTACCGTCTCCACGTTGTGGTGTAATTGTTATTCAATAAATTATTGTTTGGATGGGTATAATAATGACGTTCAATTCATGTAAATAATAAATGTAAAATGATAATGATTCTGTATATATGATATACCATCCAATTATATATTATTTTAATATTAAAAGAATGATATTGTCACTCGTGCGTACGTACGGACTACCGTCTCCACGAACGCGATGAGATTCATTCTCCATCGCATCCATTCAAGTATAATTCTCATTTGATGATTAATAATAGTATCTAAGGAATTGATATAATTCTGGATATGATTAAGATACAACCTATCCATGACAATCATGGCTTATGTAACAAAACATATAAAGGAAAACGTGTAAGTTAACACCCGAAACAACGACAATACTAAGATATTATTAACAAAGCAATGTTAAAAGATCATATATGATATCATATTAATATATATGATTCTTGTATAATTTAATAACAATTATTTCACCATTATACAGGAGGTTAACCTACCATCAACCAAGGAAAATTACAATGTAAGAGTTTATTTCACAATCTTTTCATTATCCGAGGTTGTTTATACGGCGGGTGCGGTAATTTTCAACCGTTATAAAATCGTCGAAGCTTCCCTTACAATCTTATAAGAATATTTTCAAAGAAAATGTTTTATTTTATAAATATATGACTCTTAAATGATTTGAAAAAAGAAAGAGATATTTCTCTAAAAATAGTTTTGTTTTCATCTATGTCAACATCCTTTGATGGATTTTACGCTTATTTGAAGTTGATTTATTATGATACAAAACTTCTATATTGAATTGAAGGTTTTGTGATATATTTGACTGTGGATGTGATATTTTTATACCATTAATAGTTTATGGTGAAAGTATTGACATTCCGTATGCTAGTTTTAATATGAATGTTTATGTTATGTTTAAAACTTTTCATATAGGAATGCATTGGACTTAATATGTGAAGGGTGGAGCCCGCTATAGCTCCTCGATGCATAGGTAGGTCTCAAGAGACAAACTAGTGTCTTAGCACAAGGATTTGGAAAAATCGTATTTGTAGTATTGGCACGAGGCCTTAGCTATGTGGTTATGATATTCTGGCATTATGCATTCCATCCTTATGAAAGTGGTTATTGATATTGTATGTCATTATTCGATTAGTAGAATATCCATGTGAATAAGTAAATGGAATTCGTACATTTTATTTTTCCCATAATATGTTGATGTTCAAGATTAAAAGGCTTTTGTTTTAGTTATACACTGCCTTAAATGTTTATTCTTATTTATGAAAGTTTCTGCTATATTGTTATCCTTACTGGGCATTTGAGCTCACCCCTTTTCTATGTTTTATTTTTCCCAGGATATGAAGAAGTAAATTATGAATGACCTGCAGGGATAGTATGAGGGGATAAGATTGTGGTCTATGGAGACTATATTGTTGTAGTTTTCATTTTTATGATGTAAAACTTTATGAATATATCTAGTGTTTCCAAATCTACTAAACAAATCATTCTTTAGAGATTTGATCTTTTTTGTGATCATGCCAATGTTATGTAATAATGCACCGACTCTGGGTAACTGGGGTCGGGGCGTTTCATAGTAAACTCCTTACATGATGTTAAACTTCATAAAAAAATACAATACTAATAAAACCCATGATATAATCAAAAATAATACATGCCATCATGTGGCCATAACTAACTTCCATCCCTTAGATTATACTCAATGAACACTCATTCTAGGAGAACTCACTTCTCGAGCAATGATACCATTAGTGTAACACCCCGCCCCTACCTCATTCGCTTGAGGAGGCGGTGAGGGTTACTTGGTCTTAAGAAACATTCCCAAGGCACCAAAGGCTGGAAATAAATTATGAGGGCTTCATGGAATAGTGGGGAACAATTTTCCCTTAATAAGATAACCCAACTCAACCAACCAAAAACTAAAGATGCATTCACTTTAAAACCCAACCATGTGATACTAAAAATTCCATCACAAACCCCAAAACGATTCAAACTAGACATTTCCACAAAACATCCTAGTGCAAAGCAAAAACTAAACAAAAAACACCTCGATCCATGACACGACCACAACTCCACACCAAGCTCCAAGCTCCCAGCACCACCACATAAACAGAGCATCACCACGAACCACTTGCAAAGAGATGGATTACCTATACCTTTGTCATAGAATACGACATCTGCAAAAGAACCAAAGTGCCAAAGCAGGGGGTGAGTACTAATACTCAGTAGGTTTTCCCCAAATGACTTCCCTACACATGCCACATGGATAAAACCATTATCACATTTATATAAGACAATTTATATAAAATAATCACAAGTACAACCATTTCCATAAGCCAAAAATTCCCTTACCAAGTCATCGTACCCAAACCAATAAACCAAGGGAAAGCCAAAAAAACATTCCACAATCCATTTCATCATTTACATACTAGAACGAAATATTCCTAATTTCAAAGAAATGCACAACAGACAACCAAACGGTGGGACTTCGGCCCAACCCGTTCACCCCATTCACAACTAGCGGTACTTCCCAACCACTACCCACATGGTGGTTCTTCCGACCAATATCCATCACCTTTTATAGTGATACTTCTCAATCTCTTACACACAAAATTTCAACCATTGAAAACCAATAATATAACCCATCAAGTTCACAACATCATGAAATCAACCAATTCCATTGCATGTCCATCCACTTCTATAAATCACCCATTTATTGAAAATCATTTTCCATAGAAAACAACCTTTCAATAAAACAAAATATTTATTGAAAACCATTTTTCATCAACCAGTTTTTCAAAATCAATCTCAATAACCCAATTTAAAATCTCCATTTTAAAATCCACATCAATAGCATTTCACCATAAAACTCCCTTTTTCCTTAAAATTCCCCAAAACATCACCAAAGGGATTTCGGATCAATTTTGCACAACAATCACAATTAATTTCAAGCACAAAAAATTAATTGTAGTAAAAAACTACTAGTTCTATCCATGTGGAATCAAGAGAGAAACCACCTACCTTTAGGGTTCTTGAGAAATTGACCCACAAGGAATCACACCTCAAATCCAGTGAACGCACCACCGAAACCTCTCTAGATCCCTTTCCCTAGCATTCACAAGCCGTAAAATCATCATGCAAGGAAACCAAAACCCTATATCTACACACAACAAGTGTAGATCTAGAAAACCAAGAAAGAGAGAGATATAGATCTAGAGGAAAACACAAAGAAACCAAGAGGAGAGACTTACCTAGGAGAAACAACCTTCAAAATACATTGAATCCTCTTCGATTTTCTTCCAAAATGTGTGGGAGATCGCCCTCAACCCCTAAGAACCCAAAATCCTGAGTGAGGCTCGAGTGGGAGAGAATTTGGAGAGGAATGAGGCAAGCCTGTGTGAACCTGGGTTTTAAAAACCTATTTTTAAGTGGTTACACGGTTAGTCCACACGGTTTTGAAAACTGTGCGCTAACCATGCGCATGCTACTTATTTTAGAGAATTTGTCCGCATGGTTTCCATGCATAGTTTTGGAAAACATAATCAGGCCTTGCGAAGCCTACATTCTCTCCATGCATGGTTTCTTGGAGAATCCGAATGGTTTCCACTAACCATGCTAAAACCATGTTCCATATGCAAAGCCTCCAAAATCATTCAAAACTATTCCAAACTCTCTCAACCACTTGCCAAGTCATCCCATGAACTTTATACACATAAAAAGGCATAAATAAAGGCTACATACCTCAAACTGGGGGTACTACATCCTCCCCACCATCAGACTATCCATCCTCGGAAAGTAGTGAACCTGCCCTTTGCCGAAAGCGAGCGGGACACTACTCGACAATCTCTTTCTCCCACTCCCAAGTCTCCTATTGAATCTGAACATGTTGCACAAAACACAAACCAAACAGATGATTTTATCAGGAAAGACTTTCTCGTGCCTATCCATAACCCGCACTGGCACGTGCACCAATGAAGCATCATGTTCTAGCTCAACATGATCCCATCGAATCACATGGTCACAATCAGGATGATACTTTAACAACTACGACACATGAAACACATTGTGCACCGCACTGAAACTAGGTGGTAAATTCAAAAAATAAGCCACCCCACAAACCCGCTCAAGAATCTGAGAAGGTCCAATACACCTCAAAGATAACTTTCCCTTCTTCCCAAACCGACGATGTCCCAACCTAGGAGAGATCCTCAAGAAAACATGATCACTCACCTCAAACGACAATAGCCGTCGACGATGATCCTCATATGATTTCTGATGAATCTGATCTATCTTTATTCTCTTTCTGATCAGCTTGATCATCTTCATAGTCTCCTTGACAAGGCTTGGTCCAACCATCGCGGACTTACCCGTTTCCACCCAACGTAGTGGAGAATGACACGACCGCCCATACAACACTTCAAACGGAGCCATATGTATATATCACTGATAACAATTATTGTTCGAGACCTCAACCAATGGCATGTGATCCTCCCCCGAGCCACCAAAATCCATGAAACAAGCCCTGAAAATATCCTCCAAATTTTGTATCTTCCTCTCGTATTGACCATTCATCTGAGGGTGATATGCCGTGATCATCCTCAACTGTGTCCCAAGGGCTTACTTCAAGGATTTCGAAAAAGCAAAATGTAAACCTCGGATCTCTATCTGATACAATTGAAACTGGAATGCCATGCCTCTTTACCACCTCCCAGGTATGGATTTTGGATAGATCCTCCACCGTATGAGATTTATGAATCGAAATGAAATGGGGAGACTTCGTTAGCCGATCCACTATCACCCAAATGGAATCTTTCTTTCTGACCGTTCGTGGGAGACCTGTGAAAAAAACCATTTATATTTTCTCCCACTTCCAAATAGGGATTGGTAAAGACTGCAACATTCTTGCTGGCCTCTGATACTCTACCTTGACTTGCTGGCAAGTCAAGCATCTCAAAACAAGCTTAGGCACTCTTCTTTTCATACCAGCCCACCAGAACTGTGCTTTCAACGCTTTATACATTTTCTGAATTCCACGATGAATATCCCACCTAGAATGATGATATTTACTAAGAAGATCATCTGGACATGAAACTGGTACAACCATCTGATTCTGAAAACAAAAAACTAATTCTCCATTCAGTTGCCAACAATCAATGGTCTCCACACCATTGAGTCTCAACCCCATGGTCACACATTCAGAACCAAATACTTGTTCCTATTTAACCATTCAAACCAAGAAGGAATAAATAAACAAGAAAGAAGATCTCTATATCACCATGGTACACATATTCCAACCACATGTCATCAAAAACTGACATCAACAGCCACTGGTCAGATAACTGTTTCACCACCTGAGCATAGGATTTTCTACTTAATGCATCTTCCACAAAATTTTCCTTACCTTGTGTGTACATTAATTCAAAATCAAACATCTGGAGATATTCCATCCATCTCATTTTCCTCAAGTTCAAATCTCTTTGTGGGAAAATATGTTTCAAGATCTTATAATCTATATATACTGTGAATTTCTCACCAAAGAGACAACGGTGCCACACTTTCAAATCATCTACAACTGCGGCCAATTCCAAATCATGAGTAGGGTAGTTCTTCTCATGCACTCTCAACTACCATGATCCATATTCAACCACATGATTCCCTTTTATGATAATTCACCCCAAATTTGATCCTGAGGCCTCACAATACACCACATACCCTTTTCCTGGTTCTGAAAAAACCATGATCGGTGCTGATGTAGGGAAACCCATTAGCTCTTCAAAACACTACTATCACTGTTCATTCCACTGGAATGGAACATTCTTTCTTATCAAAGATGTCATCGGTGAAGCCAAACATGAAAAATCACGAAACAAATGTCGATAATACTCAGTTAGATCGAGGAATCTCCGTTCCTCAAACACATTATTTGGAAGTTGCCACGTGATATCAGCCTCTATCTTTTCTAGATCCACTAAAACACCCATTTCAAAAATTACACGGCCATGAAAAAAAACTTCTTGTATCCAAAAGTCACATGTTGACAATTTGGAGAACAACTGATGATCCCTCAAGATCCCTAGCACAGTCTCCAAGTGCTGCTCATGCTCCGTCCTTTTTGTTGAATACACCAGAATATCATCTACAAACCCCACCACAAATGAATCCAGATATCTCTGAAATATCCTATTCATCAATTTCATAAACACCACTGGCACATTCATTAGACCAAAGGGCATAACATCATATTCATAATTGCCATATCTACTTTTGAATGATATTTGAGGAATATCATCCTTCCTCACCCGCAATTGATGATATCCCGACCACAGTTCGATCTTGGAGAACCACTGGGATCCCCTGAAATGGTCGCAAAAATCATCAATTCGTTGTAGTGGATATCTGTTCTTTACCATAACTAGGTTAAGTCTATGATAATCAACACAGATCCTCAATGTTAGATCCACCTTTTTCACAAAAAACACCATCGCTTCCCATGGGGACGTACTAGGCCGGATAAACCCTTTGTTTTCTAACTCTTCATACTGGATTTTCAATTCCCACAATTCAGTAGGGGCCATCTGATAAGATAAAAGTGATATAAGACTGGTCCCCGGAAAGAGATAAATCATAAACTCCACTTCTCTTATGGGAGGTAACCGAGAGAATTTTTCAGGAAAAAGAACCATGAACTGATCCACCACTTTTTGAAGAACACTTTGATCAACACCCATTACCGATTCTAATGAAAATACTGCCAACCAATACGATAGTGTGCCTATTGCTGGTGCCAACAAACCAGTTTCACCATTCCTTTCATGACTCTCTCATCTAAAGAGATGTATAATGCCATCGTGTGTTGTAAAAGCCATTGTCCAGGCGTTATAGTTGATGATGTCATTAAAAACCACCAGCCAATCCATTCCCATGATTACATCATACCCATCCATCTCAAGCACTGAGAAATTATACATTAGCTCAACCTCTCCCACAACGATACAACATGCTCTACACCAGAAGGCTCGACACTCTCTTTGACCCAGACGAGTTTAAAGTTTCAAAACCAAAGGAATCATTTCTACCTTTAAACCTAGAAACTCAACCATATGTGCAGCAATAAAAGAGTGTGAAGCACCCATATCAAACAGAAATTGCATAAATGTTGAATTTAAAAGAATAGTATCTTAAACTGTGGATGGTCCCGACTGATCATCCACCACAACCTTCTCATCTCCAAAGACATGTATTCTTGCCACACACTACATTTTATTGCCCTTCTAAGGCATCATAGTATTCCTAGAATCACCATGACCTAGTTTACTCTACTGCCGAGGAGTATACTGTTGTCTCTATCCCATTAGAGCATACGATGTCTGCGATCTCTAAGGAGTATCACGTGCACCTGACCTCAGAGAATTCTGACAATAACGCTGAAAATGCCCCTTCTTAATACAATTATGACATGATCAAGCTTGTTCCATACAATCACATTTGATGTGGATCGTAGAACCACACTGAAAAAAATCCTTGTTTTCCCTAGGGCTTTGGAGGAAGATTCACCAATCATGCCATCAGATTATGTGTCATACTCCTTCCTTGGGAATAAGTGTCCCTACTCTGCCTGAACCCATTGTTATAGTTCCCACTATTCCCCATGGGTACCACCATGCTTCCTCTACCCAGAGAACCCAACAGATCCTGCCCAACCACCGAGGCTCTATTCACCATATCTGTGTAATCATCTATACAATGTACAACTATCTTTGAACGGATTTCTTACCTGAGCCCCGATTCAATGATCCATGCCTTCAACGACATGTTACCCACCACCTTGGGTGAAAACCTCACTCTGATCATAAACTTAGCTGTATACTCCATCACATACAAAAGCTCTTGCTTCAAACTGATGAAATCATTTGAACTCTATTTTCTAGTAGTATGTGGGTAGAATTGTTTATTAAACAATTCCTCAAATTATTACTAAGTCACACCGTAGTCTATCCCCACTTGGACTACCAACTCCCACCACTGAAGGGCAAGATCTTCCAACATATACGTGGAAAACATCACTTTTAACTCTTCCGGTGTTCCCATGAACATGAAAATATTGTTCATTCTTTTCAACCATGCTTCTGCCCTCTCTGGCCTTGAATCACCTCTGAAGATGGGTTGTTTCTTATTTTGAAATTAAACCTCATAATCAACATTCCTTGGTTCATCCATTTTATTTCCACATTCCACGACATGGAAGGCTTGCACTATGATTTTCACTAGCTGCTGGTTCGCCTGAGGCTCAGGTGCTACCACATTCTCAGCAGCCTCCTCCGGTTGGTCTCTATGACGCCTACCCGGTGCCATTTCTATCAACAGAAAACAAACAATCATGAGTCTCAATTCTGTAGACATCAAGAATTCCCATTTCTAATCACATTACAAAACACTATCGCACAAGGCTTTCCACAAGTTCACTATTTCCAGGTTTCTCCATTTTGAAATCCAAACCATTTTCAAAATATGAAATTTATTCACATTACAATTTCACACATTCATATCACACCATAAATCATTATACCTCAATGAAATATGCATCTTAGTGGGAAGTCATTTCTACCATGCATGTCATGCTCATCTGATTGGCTACACCCAGAACAATGAGATATCCAATGCCTATAAGTGTCTCCAAAACACTTATGTACCCAACTCTATGATAACTTGATGTTCATCATAAAAGGGTTAGTTACATCCTTTTATACTATACATTCCAAGTTCCGACAATCCAATGCCTTGATACTATCCTGACTCAAGGAATATACCACAATGAATGTGAATTACAAATCCGAGAATCAACTCCAAAGGACCAAACAAACTGATACCACTTGTAACAAAATTTCGCTACCTCATTCGCTTGAGGATCCGGTGAGGTTTACTTGGCCTTAAGAGATGTTCCCGAGGTGCCAACGGCTGGAAATAAATCCCAAGGGATTCAAGGAATAGTGGGGAATGATTTCCCTTAAGAAGATAACCCAACTCAACCAACCAAAAACTAAAGATGCATGCACTTTCAAACCCATCCATGTGATACTAACAATTCCATCACAAACCCCAAAACCATTCAAACTAGACATGTCCAAAAAACATCAGAGTACAATGTGGAAACTATAAAACAAACACCACGAGCCATGACACAACCAAAACTCCACACCATGGTCCAAGCTCAAAGCTCCACGACATACCCTGAGCATCACCATGAACCACTAGCAATGAGATGCCTTAGCTTTACCTGTGTCTCTGAATAAGACATCTGCAAAAGCACCAAACTGCCAAAGTAGGGGGTGAGTACTAATACTTAGTATGTTTTCCCCAAATAACTTCCCTACAAATTCTACTAGGATAAAAACATTAGAACATTTATAAAAAACAATTAATATAAAATAATCACAAGGACAACTATTTCCATAAGCCAAACATGCCCTTACCAAGGCATCACAAGCAAACCAAGCAACCAAGGGAAAGCAAAATAAACATGCCACAAGCCATTTAATCATTTACATACTAGAAGAACAATTTCCAACATGAAAAAAAATTCACAACAAAAAACCAAATGGTGGGACTTCTGCCCAACCCATTCACCCATTAACATCAAAACAACCAAAACTGTGGGACATCGGCCCAACCCGTTCACCCATTCACAACTAGCAGTACTTCTCGACCACTACCCACATGGTTATTATTCCAACCACTATCTATCATATTTTATTGTGAGTCTTCCCACCCACTTCCACATAACATTTCAACCATTCACAACCAATAATATAACCCATCAAGGTCACAAAATCATGAAATCAACCAATTCCATTGCATGTCAATCCACATTAATAAATCATTTGTTTATTTAAAATAATTTTCCATGCCAATCAACCTTGCAATAAAACAATGTCTTTATTGAAAACCATTTTTCCTCAACCATTTTCTCAAAATCAATCTCAACAACCCATTTTAAAATATCCATTTTAAAATCCACGACAATATCATTTCACTATAAAACCCCATTTTCCCGAAAAAACCCCAAAACATCAACAAAGGGATATCCGACCAATTTTGCACAAAAATAACAATTAATTTCAAGCAAAAAAATTTAATTGTAATAAAAAACCACTAATTCTAACCAAGTAGAGTTGAGATAGAAGCCACAAACCTTTAGGGTTCCTGATAAATCGACCCATAAGCAATCACACCTCAAATCCGGTGAACGCACCACCAAAACCTCTCTAGATCCATTTACCTAGCATTTACAATCCCTAAAATCATCATCCAAGGCAACCAAAACCCCAGATCTATACAAAACAAGTGTAGATATAGAAAAACAAGAAATAAGGAGATGCAGATCTAGAGGAAAACACAAAGAAACCAAGAGGAAAGACTTACCTGAGATAAACCACCTTAAAAACACCTTGAATCATCTTCGATTTGCTTCCAAAACGTGTGGGAGATCACCCTCAACCCCTGAGAACCTGAAATCCCGAGTGAGGCTCGAGTGGGATAGAATTTACAGAGGAATGAGGCAAGCCTGATTGAACCTAGGTTTTAAAACCCTATTTTTATGTGGTCACACGGTTAGTCCACATAGTTTGGAAAATCCTGCACTAACTATTCGCACACTACTTCTTTGAGATCAGGGGTCCGCATGGTTGCCTCGCACATTCTGGGAAACCATGAAAATGCCATGTGAAGCCTACTGTCTCCCCCTGCATGGTTTTCTGGAGAATCCGCACAGTTTGGACTAACCATTCTCAAACCATGCTCCATATGCACAACTTACAAACTCATTAAAATCCATTCCAAACTTTCTCAACATTTTCCAAACTCATCCCATGCACTTTAAACACATAAAAAAGGAATAAATAAAAGATACACACCTCAAAACGTGGGTGATATAATCAGAGTCAATATATAAAAAGGTCTAGATCATTTGGTCCCCATAAAAGGGGAATGCATTGGTTTAGAAAGACTATGAGACAAAGAGAGGGGGTCTTTCTCAGAACCATTGGGGGCACCAAAAACCCAATCTACAATAACCCTCAACGTATATGAGCATACAAAATTAATACATTAATATATATCCCTAAAATGGTTATTACTTAATATCTAATCATAAAATGTGGAAAAATAAAAGTTCTTAAAAAGTACTTATTCATTAACTTGTTCAATTGGAAATGATGACTTATTAATAAATAAATTCAGAAGGTCAGTGTTTGGTGTTAAACCCTTCTTGGACTTCAGTTATGGATTCAAGTCATGTGACTTTTCTATATTTTATTGTTTCAACCTAGGATAAATTTTTTACTTTTTTAAAAACATATTAAAAAAATATGATGTAAATCCTTCAAATTTAGTCATTAAATATTGTTTTAACTAAGGTTTTCAATACAATTTTGTTTCACAATATTTAATAATCATATTTTTATGCCAACCCTAAATTTTATCAATAAGACTAAAATTATTTCTATAAAATATAATTGAATTATTCCTATAATATATTTTCATCTAAAACATATAATTTACATGAATTTATCTAAAATTTCATTAATCACATAAAACATAAATATACATTTAATATTTAGGAGATATGGTCAACAATAATATCATTATATCAATATACTCTCCATCACTATTAAGTTAATGATTTGGTATGTGATTATAAAAATATTAAACAATCCATAGGTGATTGATGATTTTTATAACCAATATACTACAAGTAAAAATAAATCTACAATTCATTTATAGAATCTCAGTAAATACTTACACCATTATATTCCAACATAAGTCTTTTTATGGTCCAAGGTTTACCCTAAGAAATTAAGTTTCCTTATCCATTCAAATTTTTTATAATGGTTTGTAAATAAAATTTTAATTATCTTAATAATGTCCCCTAGGAGTGTGAAAATAGGTTCATAGTATGTCCAGTAGTCATGTATTGGGTTACGCTGAGTCCAGCCTGACACACCTTGTCCATGTTGTTACCCCCATGTAAATATATTCAAAAACCACATCTTCATGTAATATCCTAGAAAATATATATTTTTTAGAATACCAGTATAATCTATACCTTATGAAAAATCTAAGATTTTCTTCTATACTTATCATCAATTTCATCCTGATGGATATGTTCTCTAATCTACCTTTTCTAAATGTAGTTCCAAGGGTTTCTATTAAAATTCCACTAATACCAACTATAGAAACCCAAAACATAAGCCTCGATACAATTTCTACAACCCATAGATTGTCATGATTACAAGGAATCATGTCGTGAAGGATAAAAAAGATTAAGAGTCTTTCTAAACTAGATAAATAGATGAGTAAATGAATATAGTAATTACCACACAATTGTTTCCTTCCAGGAGAATTATTTTTTTCCATTTAAGATATCCTTCAGTATACTTATTATTATAACTCAGGGAATACTTGGGAAAGTAAAACTAAATAATGGTGAGATCGGATGACTATTATGGTAATATTATAGGGGAATCAATAATAAATCAATTAGACTAGTAAATATAAAAAGGTAATAATTTAAGAGACATTAACGATAATAAATTAACAATGAAGTGAGTAGATAAACAATATGAAAATAAAAATAACTATAATCAAATGCAATTAATAACTACTAGATATGGTATACTCGATATTGTAAGGAAAATAACAAAAATTCATACCGTTTAATCAATAATTATAGAATAAAATGAATCCATATATATGTTGATACAAAATCACATGGATAAATAAAAACTGTATCAAAATAAAAGAAATTTTTAATTACTGGAATACATGTTTGAGACACATGATTAAAATACTATCAAGACCCTTCAAAAAATTGTTTAAAACTAAAGGTAAACAATGTTTATGATTCTCAAATAATTTGTCTCATGAGAACCTATGAATGCCTTGAGGGGATATTTCATGTTTGGGACCCACCCATCTATAGCTCTCAAAATCATTACTCATAATGTGTAATCTATTTAGTTATCAAAAAATATGAATTATCAAATATAATTAATGAATAGAGAAAAAAATTTAGAAACATTTCTGAAGTGAAGGATAACTAAAAACAACAATTATTGATGTTGTTTAATATAGATACCATTTAATTATTTTTAACAAATTATTAAGGAAATTGGTTTTAAACAATCCAAAGTGTCGCATATTTCGTCGAAACATTTTAATCATTATTACATATGGATTAAATGAAATGTAAAATACCACGAGAATTTATATATTTGTGATATAACATGTTAAAGATGACAAATTATGTAAAAATTATATATAATTTAGCAAAAAACATATCTAGGACAATTTATATGGATAATTATATGAAATTCAACATAAAATGATCATATTAAATTGAATGTTTAAAAGGGGAATAACAAATGAGTGAAATAAGTGAATATATATACTATACTTGGACAAATCAATCAAAAACCATTCATTGTAATAGTAAAGGTGGTATCAATGAAAAATATATGAAGTGGGGTAAAAATAAAGGGGTGTGGTCATTGATAAATGAAGAAAAATAAAAAATAAATTTTAAAAACATTATGGGATAAAGTATTCTTTTAATTTAAAAAACATTTTAAAAATCTATTTAATTTTAAATCACTATTAAAAACATTTTCTTTTAAAATTATCAATGAAAACTTGAAAATGGATATATGAAAAAATGACAATGGGTAAATCTATACATGTTGTATAACATAAAAATAACATTCCTTTTACACGGTAAAAATATTATAAAGGATCTTTATTGATAAAAAGAAAAGATGACTAATTGAAAACTTTTGTAAAATACATATATGGTAAAAATTTCTTCAGTATATCATCTTTTAGAGTTTACAGAAATTTAGTTTTTTTAGAAAACATTATTTCAAAAGAAAGCATGTTCTGTTACTAAAAAGGGTAATGAATTAATGATTTTTTTAAAAACATTTTATAAAACATTTTATGTACCATTGAGTGAATAATGGCACTATTACATGAAAATGGTCATGAATTTCCATATAATATGAAAATTAAATGTTTTATTTTACAATAGTCAAATAATTTCCTCTAATGGAAATTCAATTTTAAATAATATATAATAAAATGAGATTTTGATGTAAACACTTGAAAAGACCACAATGTTAATGTGAGAATCAACCTTTTAATTGATCTATATAAAATATCAATAGAACTAAAATAAGTTTAAATAGAAAATTATAATTTAATAATTTATTATACTAATAATATTTTAATATTAATGAAATCAAGAATGAAATATAATCCAATGAAATGTAATTGGGATGTGAAATTCTTTACCACTTAGTAACTATTAATTCAAATAACCATAGAATAAATAATTCAAATTGAAACATAAATTAATATTAATATATAATATATCAAGATATAACATATCTATATGGATTGTAGATAGACCACAAAAACTGAATTTTTGTTGATAATGGCTTATTCCTCACAGAAAAGAAAATGAGACAATAATCCCTTAACTTGAATTTACTTTTGGATGAATACCCATTAACTTATTTCATAATGGTAATAAATAGGATTATAGATTATTCGTTAACCATATTAATATTTAATGTATCTTATATTGTATTCTTATAAAATCTTATTACTCATTTGATATTAATTATTTTCATTATTTTGGGTATTAATTGCTGAGTTTTTTGAGTATGTTTTAACTTTTTAGTTGTTATTATTATTACAAGTATCATGATTTAATCATCTCTATAATTTAAACCATAACTTAATTATAATATATATTCATTATATATTTCATTTTAATAATACATAATATTCAGAGATAGAAAATGGAATGAAACATTCAGCAACATAGTGTGCCATTTGTACGTATGAATGGTAATTTCATTTATTCCCTGTATTAAAAGAATGAAAATTAAGGGATATAAATGTATATTATAATTTAAATATAATGTATTTATAATATAACTCTCATATGTTTAATAAAACCAACCTATATATATTACATTTATATTGTAAACAAATCACATTGCTTTGATGGGGTGGTAGTCCACTATTCCACAATCGATGTTATCATATTTATACCAAATAGAAATTATAAGGATATTTTTAATATATAAATTACAGAAGCATAAAGAAATTATAAATATCATATATGTATATACATATCATATATAAATAGTGCATCCATCATAATGCCCAACCATTAGAGTTTGTAAGGGAAAATGAATGACATCGTTTTCTGTGGCACAAGTATGCTATAAATATAAACGGTGTGTTTGTTAGATATTAGATGGAAGGTTGTGTATGTTTAGGTAGAAACCTCATATTAAAAAAATATAACTATATATATGATACTAATGTTATCATAAAATCATGGAAAACAATATTTTAGGTTATAGAGAAAGAAAATAAAATTAAAGAACCAGAGAAAGATGTTATCTCTTCATTGGGTAAATCATTTTGGTTTTCATAAAATGAATTACATGGATGGATTTATACATATGATGAAGAATCTATGTTGAGGGTATGGATATTTAGTGTAACATCTCGACCCGGCTCACCTCTAAGATGGTGGCCGGATCGGTGCATCATATAACCTCAAGCACATCTCCTCGAACGCCAGAGGCTGCCGACTAGTAGCAAGGGCCCTTTTTGTGTCTATGGGGGAGTGTATTCCCTCATAGGATACAAATAATATCACAGAGGAAGTAAAAAACAACAAATAATAAGTAACAGAAGCATGTGAATAAATAAAATACATCATAATCAATGTAAATAATCCAACAGAATAATAAAAACCATGTGCGAAAACTCACAAAAGAGTTTCATGCCATGATATGAGTCTAAAATTAAAGTATGGAAGATAGAACTCAAACACAATGTCAACTAAAAGAAAAGACACATGTAGAAACTACATAGTGTGCAAGGCCCAAACCTCTACCCTAGTATCCATCTAAAGTAGTAATGAATAGTCAAGCATCGGAAGCATCACGCTTCCCCTTGTCAATATCTACGAGCATGTAATCTACTTGGATGTCGAAGATGCCTTAGCAGGGTGTGAGATAAAATCCTAGTAGGCTGGTACCCATGGTGTCTACACCTTTCCATTTCATGAAAAATTAAAAATGTAGTGTGCCATTACATAACCATTTCAAATAAATCAATTGTAGTGCAATGAAATAAATAAGATAGCCCGGGTCCCAAATGACACCCATGCCTAGTCACATACTTTATCCTAAGTTGGTAGTCTGAAAGGGTACCTATCAGCAGAAATTCATGAACCCACACACACACACAGACAGACATATATAACACAGAAAGCAAGGTAAACCCAGGAAAAAGTATACCACAATGTTGTGCTTTAACTTATGGTTCACGTCCAGTGTCAACCAAGCACAACTCAACATATCAGGGGAAATATCTCAATTCTCAATAGACTCAATTAGTAATAACATAAACCTTAAGTGCATCATTATTTAAGATTTAAGTTGAGCGTTTGAGTCTTAGCCTATCCCGAAGGTATCACTACGGAACATATGTCAATTTATCCAATTCCACTGAACATGTCCTAGGAAATATTTCAAAACACCATGTATCACATGAGGCATGGAATTACCCTTAGTCCATCCTGATCTCGCAAAAAGGGGTTGAGTGTCCTCTGAGGCTGGATTAGCCAAATTTCCCACGGATCTGCCCTGATGGGCCCTTTTAGAACGGGTATCACTCAAAAGTATTAGAATGTTCAAGGTAGTCTCAGTCTGACAAATCCAATGACACCAACCCCCGGTACATAGAGGTAACCCATCAGGAACGGAGGATCTAAATGTGGCCCTTAATATGGAACCCTCCTCCTTTCCCTACCCAGAATTTAATTAAATTTTTTGCAGCAGCATATATGACATAATAACATGTAAAGTCGCAACTTGAAAACTAACCAGATACACCTGTGCATCACAAGGAATCAATTTAATAGTAAAACACAACAACATTAAAGAAAATATACATATCATATCAGCCTAAGAAGATAATGCATATTTAAATAATAAAAAGTTCAGCAAAGCTAGTGCTAATGATCCAACAATTGAAGTTCATGATCAAGCAACTAATTATATAATTTAATGACAATAAAAATATTCTTTGCAACACATGCAATTAATCAAAAAATAAACTCGACTAATGATAGAATACAACGATCATGTCGGCTCACCGAAAGTGGTGTCCGACATTGTTTCAATAATTCAAACAAATATTCATTTAATTTAGAAATAATAAAAGGGGCTGTGAAATACCCGCAGCTAATTAAATTAAAAACTTGGCTAACGGAAAAATACAACGACTATGTCGGCACACCCAAAGGGGTGTCTGATATTGTTTCAACCATTAAAACAAATTAATTTAATAAGATTATGGAAACAATATTTAAATATAACCATTAGAGTAATTAAAATGGGTAAAATTTCACAATGCCTATAGGCACTGACAAACGGCACAACAGTGATTTTTTTTATAAATCACAACGAAATTGAGGGAAAGAGAGTAGGAACCCTACCTTGTATTAGTAGATGACTCTAAGACTGACGGTAGACATTGATTTGACCTAAAACGGATGAGAATGAATGATTTTAGAAAAACCCCAAAATACGGTTAAAATATTCCATGACGAACTGCGCGTAGAATACTTAATGGAATCGATGTATTTTACTTGTTTAAGGTTATAATTTCTTAGAGGTTTAGTATGCACCAGACAGAGAAGGAATCAAACATTTTATGGAGGAGCATAGGCCTTCTGAAGGGGTTGCTGGTTGGTGTGACGAGATTAAGGGGTGCGACGTGATGGGTGAGAGAGGGAGAGAGGAGAGGAAAAAAGAAATGAGAGAAATGAATGAAAAATAAAATAAAAGAAAATAAAAATAAGAGATAAATAAAAGATAAGGAAAAAAGGAAATAAAATAATAAACCAAATAAAACAAAAGAATCGAAAGGAAAATAATAAAAATATTTAAAAACGGGAATCCCCTACTTTAATTATTTTCATTTTTTCCCATAACCCTCATTTTATTTTATTTTAGAATTTTTTTATCCTTTATTTATTTATTTTAACTCTTATTTAAATCTCTTATTACTCTTTTCCAATCCTTAATTAATTATTTAATACCTGAATACTGTGCCAAAGTTGGACGTGACATTTTTGACGAAACAACATCAATTATTTAAATGAAATAAAAAGCTGTCTCGGACCCGTAGTGAGGTGTGCAGGCATGTGTCCTGGGTCACTTAATTAACTAGACAACAACATAGTAAAAATGGTACATAACATATGAAGGTACATAAGTTAAATTTAGGATCAATTTTTTTTAGAAAATTTTCCAGACAATTTTTCTTGAGAGGTTTATGGAAGAGAGAGGGGAGAGTACCTTTTCATAGTGGAGGAGGAGTGACAATCTTGAAAATGTTTTAAAAGTGAATTATAATGAAGTTTTTACTATGCACATTTGCTCTAATAATGGACCAAAATATATAAAAGGGATGATATTCCCAAAATATTTCCATAAAATGGATTTTGGACAAGTTTGTAGTCCTTTTTGCCCTTAATTTTATGGTTCAGTCCCCAATGTGGAATATTTTTCTAATAATTTTTGTAATAAGTTTTAATTAAATTCACTAATATGATTGGTAAAAAACAAATTTAATGTAATTATACATTAATAAAATTTCTAATTCAAAATTTCAAATTCATTTTCTTAATTCCAATGACATGGGTGGAAGAAATAAATTTAAATTTATTATTTTAGATGGGATGACAAATAAATATTTTAATAGAAAAATTTTAAAAGATTGAGGTTTGTTTAAATATTATTTGTACGAAAAATTTATTAAAATGACCAAAATTGGATAATTTAATCTAAAATTTATATTATAAAAATTTAAAAAGAATAATTAAATATAATTAAACATTATGGATAAATTATATGGAAAACTATTTTTGAATTAAAATTTAGTATTTTCACTATTTAGCAAAAAATTAAAACATACAAAAAAATAATAGAAATTCAACCTAAACTAATTTTAATTAAAAAATTAAAAAATTGATATTTATTTAAACATATAAAATTTATAAATGATTCAAATATTTTATTTAAAATAGGTTCTTTAGTAAAAGGCGGTAAATGTGAATTTATAAAAATATAGGGTTTTATGTATAAAATCTGTTTATCCCCTTATTTTGAATATCAAATCTATTAAATGAATGTAAAAATTTTTTATTGAATTTATAACATATATATTTCATTAATATCACTAAATAATTATAATTACCTCAATTTATTTCGATAAAATACCTTTGTTAGAATAAAAATATTTCCTTTGTATTCAATTGGATATTATATTCATTTCTAAATAAAGGGTAACCACTAAATTCGTTTAATATTTTTATAAACCATATAATATCATAAGTACGTTAATCCTATTCATAAATACTAATTTAACTGCTATATTATATCTTATTATATTGAAAAATATTGCAGTATTAATATATTGATGTTCTATAAAATTTGGCCTTCATTGTTACACAAGTCATTGAAAAAACATGTTGTTGAGTAAAACACTCAATAACTCAATATCGTATACAATTCAATATATATCATTGGTTATTTTTAATAAAATACTGAATATATTCCGAACTCATTATATATTATATTTCTTTAAGTTCTTATTGTTTCGTGTCATAAATGTAATTGGATATAATGTTCATACATTAGAATTTCAGGGCATTACACAATACCACTATCATAAGGAAAATATTTTTTTGATTTATTGTGAAGAAATGGTCAATTAGTTTTGAATAAAATGATGATTCATAATAATGTTATGTTAATTTATTTATTAAATTTGGATAGGTGAATACATATGAAAGGGGGATATCAAATTTATTAAAAATTATTTCGATAATATCCTTATTTGAGAAAATAAAAATTTTCTATCATAATGGTTAGAATATTCATAAGAAAATATTACCATTAAATTGTGTGAATTTTGTACACTTAATCCATGGGGGTATTAATTTTATATTTCAAAACATGATATATTTCCCATCTATGTCTGAGTAAAAAATTGTTTCATTAGATTCAATATCATTGTAGAAATTTCACTACACACCATAGTAGTGACTAAATATATTTGTATTTTAAGGAACATTTTATGTTAAAGAATTTAAAATTAGAAATTAATGATTATATATAATCATTATTTGTTTATTAATATGAAAATACTAAAATAAAATATCATAAAGTAACAATGAATCCATTATTTATTCTTGTGTGGAAATTATATGACATTACTATAGACTGTAATTTGATCATGAATGACTATAGGAATGAATTATTTTATATGTTTTATTACCTATTTCATTTACAATTATATAAATTTCCTCTTTTGATTGTATTTCAACCATGATTTATTGTTTACATTGAAATTTAGGATGTTTCTTCATTAGGATCTCGGAGCCAAGCGATATTTGATCACCTCCATCCATCCTCAAATTAAGAGAATGTTTCAATGAAATATATAGATTTTATATTACTTTTTGTTGTTATTATGACATGATATTCATGTTACGAGTGATCAACATTCACCTCTGGTCGAATATTATATAATAATTAGATATATTCAAGTAATCAAATGGAACTAAATAATGAAATGTAATTTAATAGTTATTCTACATTAAATTTTTAGATTAATTTTGGGAAATTATATTTGTAGGCTTACTTATCATAGAGGTGAAAATAATGTAAATAATATATACATATAATCTTATTTAGGATGAAATAATAGGAAAAAAATTATTAATTTGGCTAAATAAAGGATTTTGTATTTAAAGTATGAGATCACAGTTTTGTTGATATTTTTTTATTTAGAAAGGCTTTATGAGGTTAAATTTAAAAAGGAAACTAAAACCTCTTTAAGTTGAGACCGTTGAAATTGTTGAATCAATTGTAGTTCTAAAATATTATTTGAAATTTCCATATACCATCTCAAATGTTTATGATGTGTTACATATACCATTACTAAGGTTTTACGTTCTATAACCAATGTAGGTTCTCCCCTATAAAAAAGTAGAAATGGAATAAGATTTATCTTACAATGAATATGATATCTATATTATTTACAATATATAAAAATTGTTGAATAATCATACATCTCATATCATAAAATATTTCTTGAAAATTCATAATATATGAGAGGAGAAAAGGGACATAAAAAATTTATGATGAAGATGTACTGATTTTTTATCATGAGGAGATATTCATTAAATGTTAAGGGCAATTTTTTAAGGTATGATTAATGTTACACCCCAGATTCATTTACAATTTTTACGATTTTATTTCTATCTAAATAATTGTACAATGAAAATCCATTTATTCATGAATGTAATTAAAACCTAAATTAAAAAATTTAATAAATTGAATTATATTAATTGAATTACATTTTTTGATTAATATACTAAAAAATATCTTATGATGAGAATTTTATATTTTAATTAAATAATAGATATTTGGGTTAATAGTGGTAAAATAAATATTTTGAAAAAGCTATGATTTAATTTAACAAAATAATATATTATAAGAATATAATAAAATATAATATTTTTTATTGTAAAATAATTTACCATTTATTATATATAACCTAATTAATTACATATTAATCAACATGAAAATTCATTTTGGTATATATTCATTAGTTTCTTAAAAATGCATTATTTATAAAAATTATTTTATTTACATTTTTATTTCTTATATTAATATTAATTTCATCCACATATATAGATTTAAATTTATAAAATGTATCTCAAATTTGGAATTATCAATTCAAAATTATCTTAGGTATAATTTTTAGGATATTTCTAAAAATGTATATTTTTTAGTAAATAGTAAAAAACTATTTTTTACATATACTGTATCTTTTATAAATGAAAAATATTATAATTTATACTGAAAAAAATATTTATGGATTAAAATAAATCATTTTAAAATATTATTTTTAATTCATAAAAAAAATTTAAGATATTATAGCTAATTTTATATTTTATTCCAATAATATAACAATTATGATTGTATACCAATAATTATGTTATTCATTGATGCCTATCAGATTTTTCCTTATTGATATGTCAATGAAAATTAATTTTATTAATAATAAATGAAACAATTATTTGTATCATCACAAAAAACATTATCTTCTCTAAATAATGTAATATTTATTATTTTAACCTTAAAATGATCCTCTCCAAGGGTGTAAGTAACCTATATCCATTCCCTTTGAAAAACACATATTATTCACAATTCAATGTCAAAAAAAATCCAAAATAAACTTTCTAAATTCAAATTCAATTCAATGAAGTCATGTTATTACAATAATACCTTTCCAGGAATGCTTAATGTATAATATACAGGTGATCTCTCGAAAGAGATTCATTATTTTTAACCAAATCATTCAATGATTATTTCATCTTATATTTAAAATAATCCATTTTACACATTCTAACATAATTAATATAGTGTTATAAATATAATGAGATGGTATTATGATTATGGTACAAAAATTTTAAACCTTTATTTCATCTAATGGTAAATAAATGTATCATTTGTGTGTTTGTGCGGACTACCATCTCTACTTAGAGAAATGATTCAGTTTTCAACATCACCTCATATTGATGGATATAATGATACTTAGAAAAAATATATATGATATTTTTTTTATAATCATGATTTTGGAGTGATAATTTTTTTTATCTTTCTGTCCATATTATTTTATAAAATGAAAAAACATTCCTACTTACATACAAACTTCTTTCTCAGTGACCGATGTAATTCATTTATTTACTATAAAAATTATTGATTTCAATGAATTTTTAAATAATTATTATATATTATATTCATATCTTTTTATCATTATAGGAAATGTTCAAAGCTACCAAATTCAAACAGGTATGAAAAATGAAATAGTTATCACATCAAACTGTAATTTTATTTAAATAATTTATCGTTATAAAAAAATAAGATGTTATAAGTAAAAAATTTATATTACTATATGTATTAATGTTATTATATTATATAACTATAATAAATTTGAATTTATTATATAGGAGGAAGAAATCATTTACGAAGTAAGTCTTACCTAAGGAAAGGTTTTATTTCCAATTCAAATCCCAATTTTTGATTGGTTATGTTTAAGTATATGTTGGAGGAATTATATCATATTGTTATATTAAAAACCATATGTTGTATTCTATTTTTTATTTCTATTAATTAAAACATTTCCTTTTTTCTGTCACTCTATTTACACAATTGCAAGAATTGTTTTTCTTAAGGAAAATAGATTTTTCATATTTAGCTAAGATTTATGTTCGTACGGACTATATTTTCATAAAAATATTTTCATTAATGTTTTTTATATTCAATAATTATTTAAGAATGTTGTCTTTAACTATATTTTCATTATATAAGAATGTTTAAATTGAATATTTTTTTAATTTTATAAAAAAGATAATTATTACTAAACGTGTGAACTAAATAATTATTTTATATCTTATAACATGAATGGTGTTTCAAAATGTGAAGAATATAAATTTAATTGAATTATTATTTACATGTATAAATCTTTATTTAAAATTAAAATTTCGACCATGATATTCTAGAAATATTTATATTTCATATAATTTATTTCAAAAATGAAAACAATATTTTCCTCAATAAATGTTCAAATGGTATTTCTATAGTAAATTTTTATATTTATATATACTTTGATTAATTATAGGATTAAATGGGGATATAATATAATTATACAATGCAATATATTACTTTTTTGGAATATGATAATTTTTCCTTAGTGATTTATTAGGGGAACATTCACATTAATTTTCTTAAATATTCAATGTGAATGATTAAATTGACTATGCATTGAATAATAATTTATATATTTTAAAATGAATAAATTAAAATTAGTAACTAATATTCTGGTCCATTAATAGCCATATTATGCATTGGTAGGTCGTGTTTTGTAATCTTGTTTGGGTATTTAGTATTCACATTACACGTTTATGTGTGATGTCATGGCACAGGATTGTGACAACCAAATTATAATGCCTAACATGATGAAATTGATCATTATGAAAATAGTTTCTCTCATCCTTGTTATTATTATTTTTGTTATTTAATCCATGTATATATTTCACTTTCATGAATTTAGTTATATTTAATATTGGACTATTCTTTATCCCACCATTATTATTTATTATTTATTTATTTTATGATAGCATTGTCTGTGTGATTTCAATTACTAAGTATTTTTCCTCATCCTTTATTATTATTTGCATTCCCTATGATACATAAAATGAATATAGAAATTATTTTAGAGATATACTTGAATAATTAGTAAACTTTTACCTTTAATTTTTTTTAATTTCAATTTTTTTAATATCATGGGTGAATCATGTATATATATAGTCTCCCAATAATACTAAACTATTAGATACTAGAATATGTGATCTCTATAATCTTTTACTAGTATATAATGATAAATACTGGATTAGTATTATTAGAGTTGAAATATTACAATATATATTTCATTTTCGTACCCAAATCAAGGGTTACGTTGTAAAATAACACAAAATATGGAATAAACCATGTTTTCAACAAAGTAACTAGTATAGATTCATTCTATAATTGTAATGTACATGTAATATAATTCTAACTATATTCCTAAATGTTGGGAACTCTGGATAAGTTTTTTTATACAGTCAACAAGTTTTTGGAAGGAACAATTTCCATCGGATATTGTTTTATCATTAAGTGTTATTAATAATTTTATATTTAGAAAATTTGTAAATTAATGAATTAAATGAAAAATTATTGGATGATGCAAAAAATTAAAAATAATATTTTTAATTATTTCTAAATAAAACCATTACTTTTCATTATACTTATACAGTGATCCACTATATTAAGGACACTTTGATAGACCATTGTGTTTCTTCCAATATAGAACATAGTTATGTAGGTATGAACATATCTTCTTATACATTTAAAAGATATCACATGAAATTTTTGTCACATTATAATTAGAATCTCGAATATCATTTTCCTTAGAAAATATATCATTCATTAGCTATATAAATTCTCAAAAATAATTTTTACACCATATATTTATGGTATTATATTTATTTAATATTAACACCATTGATAAAAACATACATCTATGATACGATAGAGGTTCAATTCCACCATATTGACGCTCAACCATTGGATCTTTCTCAATTTCCTATACGTAAATATAATTAATCTTATATTAAATTTGATCAGATTAGTCTTCTTGATTATATTAATTATAAATAAATCATTTAGACAATATAATTTCACCATTCCAAATACAATTAGTATAAATCAGATTAATATAATTCAAAATTAAATTATACATTTCATTTTCCATCATTGGAAAATTTTCATATATAAAAATTTCATGTAGAGATTTAAAATTACGCCATTATTCAAAACATTTTATTTATAAAATTTTGAAAACATGGGTTAAGTCCTTGTTAATATTCATCAATAGTTTTCCCCATTATTTCGTATTATAATTTTTTGTATTGAACATATTTTATTGTAATGAAAATTTAATTTTAAAATTATATTTAAAAGTATGACAAAAAATGAAATGGAAAATATTTTGAATGTAAATAAATGAAAAAATATTTTATAATCAAATGGATCACATTGAAAAAATTTAATTAACATTCTTTTGAATAATATTAATAAAAAAGATATTGATTTATAGACCACAACATTTAGGTTAAAGGTTTTATCATTAAATAAAGTAATATAATAATAAATATTATTGGTGAATTTTTTTATTTATATATTTATTAAATTTAGAATTTATTAATTTAAAAAATTATATAAAAAACCAAATTATTTGGGATTGACAGTTATTTTTCATTTTAAACATATACAATGGGAATCAAATCACATGTTTTGAATTAAAATATAATACATGGAGAATGAGTTCATATGTTTAATATATTACATTATAAAATAGAGAAAATAGACATATTGGAAGTACTATGAAATAAAAAATTTAGTTCTATAATGCCCTTTATTGTTGTTAAATGTAATCAATAAAAACATTCTACACATAATATCTATCATCGGTGATCAAGAACGAAAATGATTAAAAAATTCATAATAAATGGAAACATGTTAATGTCTAATAATAATGATAATATGGTATTCTTCTTTGGTAATATGAAATATTTATCCTTAGTATATTTAATAGAGCTAAATATTGAATTTTTGTACTTATATAAGAAATAATGAAGGAATAGTTGTTAGAGTACCACAGTGTAAGAATATGTTTCTAAATAATCTGACTGAGACATGTGAAGTATATTAAATTTAGTTTGTTAAAAGAACAATATTGTGAGGAAAATAATTTTCAATATAGAATATGATTTGATATAGATAATTAAATATTTAAATAATAATATAGTTTATAAATTATAATTTTATTTTAATGATCGAGTTAATTAAAATGTTTTTAATGATCTTTTTCATAATAATTTAAATTATCAATTAATTATAAATTTAGTAAAATAGCTGGCTGAAAGTTAATTTTTTTATTAAAACCAATAGAGAGCCACCTTACATTTCACGGGGGACGAAAATAGTGAAGGCCAAGAGAGTCTTTCCGAACCACATTAACACACTCCAAAGGTAAGGAATTAAGGCTGTCAAAGACCACAAGTGGATCCTCGGGTCGGCCCCTGCGAGCCAGCTCGTCTGCCGCAAAGTTAGACTCCCTCAGGCTATGGTGGACTATCCTTCCCTGATTAGTCTCCATTTTACACCGGCGACAGATATACATTAGATACCATGAGATGTCTTGATAACCGTGGAGAGATCTGACCAGGACCATCGAGTCTGATTCCACCTCTGTCACGGGAAGCCCCTTCCTCCTGCATATGGTCAAACCTGAAAGAAGGACCCTAAACTCTGCACCCATAGAGTTACCTGAGCCATAGTAAGCCTCGGCTGGAGGAGTTAGATGATATGTGTAATGATGGACTTCTATCAATGAAACAGAACAGCGGTAAGGGAGGTTTTTTGGGACCCCTCACCCTTTCGAAAGCCAAGGAGAAGGTTGTGCATGTACCCTATGAACTATCTGTTACTTCGGGCCAGAGAGCCCGGAAGAATCTGTAGGATGTTATCCAATCTCATCTGGAATGCGCGGGGTATGGGAGCTCGTGACAAACGGGCTTTTTTATCTTTGGAATGTAGGAAGGGCAATGTTTCTATAGTAGTGATCCTCGAACCAAAACAAGATGCTTGTAAACTCCCGGGGTCAGCAAGAAAGATGGGTTTTCCTAACTACTTTCATGGCGGCTCAGCAAACTCACAGGTCTGGTTCGGATGGAGGGATGGTTTATTGGTGATTAATGTAGGAGTGATGTCCCAGTGTCTAGATATGAGGGTGGAGATGGATGGTGCCTCCCTTATGCTCTCGTTTGTCTATGTGAGTAATAGGGTGGTGGAGAGGAGGGAGTTATGGTCTCATCTGAATTCGCTGCATACCAGATCTATGGCCTGGTTCGTGGTAGGCGACTTCAACTCTATTGTGGATACTTCAGAGAAACGTGGAGGGTCGGAGTGCAATGTTGAAGGTATGTTGGAATTCAGAGAGTGCATGTTACAAGCAGGATTATTAGACTTAGGCTTCAACGGGGTGAAATACCCGTGGTGTAATAACTGAGAAGGGAAGGATAGGATTTGGAGTCGGCTGGACAGGTGGCTTACCAACGTGCATGGGCTAGACCGGTTCTCTAAATCATCGGTTAAGCATCTTCCGCGCATCCTCTCAGATCATGCTCCTCTCTTACTCGATATTAAGTGTGAGAATGTGGTGGGCAAGAGTTTTTATTACTCAAACGATTGGAGTAAAAATGATGGTTTCCTACAGGTGGTGAGGAAGTCCGGGGCGGAGGAGTAAAAGGAGAGATCTTGGGGAGGGCTGGTGAACCGTCTTAAAAGACTCAAACAGGCGATCAACCAGTGGTTGGTTGTACAACCGGACTTGAATGCTGGAGTGAAAAACCTGCAGGAAGAGGTTAATGACTTGGAAGAGTCTCTTCTAGCTTTGTGGGATGAGGAGGTCTTTGTTGATCTATGCGATAAAAGGATGGTATTGACAGAGAAGTTGCTTGAGGTGGAAAGGAACTTCATGCAGCGTTCCAGAGTACGGTGGCTTAAGGAGGGAGACCGCAATAGTGCCTACTTCCATGCATGCATTAAGGAAAGGAGGAGTATGAAAATCAATTTGAAAAGGGAGGATGGGTCTTACACGTCGGATGTGGAGGTAGCGGACAGGCTCGCTCTTGATCACTTCAAGAAATTGTGGGCAGGGGAGAACAACACCATTTTTGAAAGGGATTCTCTAGGGGACTCTGTTTTTCTGAACTGTGTACCTAAATTGATTACATGTTCTGAAAATGAACACATATCCTCATTACCCCAAGAGAAGGAGATAAAGGAAGCTCTGGGGACCATGCCGCGAGAGAGTGCACCTGGGCCGGATGGTTTTCCGACATCCTTTTTTTGTGCTGCATGGGAGGTGGTCGGTCCCTGTGTAGTGGAGGCTGTTCAGGATTTCTTTCAAGGGGCCCCTTGATCAAAGGGATCTCGGCTTCAAGGGTGGTTCTTATTCCAAAACTCAAAGATCCCTTCCTCATCAGTCATTTCAGGCCGATATGTCTGTGTAACGTTTCATATAAAATATTGGCAACGGTTATTAGAAGAAGGTTATCTAGTCTTCTCCCCAGGATTGTTTCGGAGGAGTAGCATGGTTTTATACAAGGGAGGGGTATACAGGGGGTGGTCGGAATCGCGAGCGAGATGGTTCACGATCTGAACAGGAAGACGGTCGGGTCCAATGTTATTTTACAGGTGGACATGAAGAAGGCGTACGATACTTTGGAATGGGGTTTTATACTTCGGGTTCTGCGAAGCTTTGGGTTTCAGGAACAGTTCTGCGACCTTTGTTTCAGATGCTTTGCCTCCCCGTGGATTTCAGTTTCGCTAATGGGGAAGTGTTTTGGTTTCTTTAAGTCGGTGAGGGGGGTGAGACAGGGGGATCCACTCTCGCCGGCTATATTTGTCTTGGATCAAGATGCCTTGTCCAGGAACCTGCAGAAGGGAATAACAGAGGGTACCTTGAAGCCTTTCCGGGGCAAAAGATACTAAGGGATTATATCTCACCTGATGTTCGCTGATGACATTCTTCTGTTCTTGAATGGAGGATGCAGGACTTTAAATGCATTTAAGGTCATTATGGATTCCTATGGGAAACGAAGTGGGAAATCGGTTAACCATGAGAAGAGTCATGTGTTCATATCTTACAAATGCTCGGTGAGGAGATGTAGGACCATTCAAAATGCTCTTGAATGTGGACAGAAGCAGCTCCCTGTTGTTTACTTGGGGATACCTCTATCCAGTGGGAAGATATTGAAGAGACAATTCAATGGGATTGTGGATCGCATCTTGGGGAGGATTTTTAACTGGAAAAACAGGACACTTTCGTTTGGGGGCCGAATTTAGTTGATTAACAATGTGTTGCTATCCATTCCCATGCATATGTTCTCCATCATCAGTCAGACGAAAGGAAGTGTTCAAAGAATTGAGCGCATTATGAAATCCTTTTTGTGGGATGCCAAGGGGGACGGCAGGTGTCACTGGGCTTCGTGGAAGAGAATGTCTGGCCCGGTGGAGGAGGGTGGGGTTGGGTTACGAGATCTCCAGGATGTTATATATGGAATGCAGGCCAAGCTAGCATAGGAGGTGATTGTGGGAAAGACTATATGGGCCAAGTTTTTCAGATCTCGGTATGGCTGGAACGGGGATACTTGCATGCGTGGGGCGACGCGGCTTGCCAGATGCATGCTCTCCCATCTGGACGTGCTACTTGATCTCACCAGGTGGGTGATTGGTTGTGGGGAGCTAAACTTCTGGAAGGACACATGGACATAAGGGAGACTCTGGTTTGAAGGTTGCCCCATAAATTTAGTAAAATAAAATATAATTTTTTAATATAATATACTCATTAAATTTTAATGTGAAATACCATATTCCTCTGAAAATTGATGGTTCTATACAATTTCACCTTTATATATTTTAGTTTGATTAATATATTAAATGTGTATTAATCTCATACATCATAGTTAAATATGTTGTTAATGTGAAGTTAATTAATTCTTCTAGAATATAAAAATATCCCAAACTAAACTATTATAGTAAAAAATTTATCTCCATATTTTATCCTATAATTTTACATCATGATATATTTTACATTGTAGAATATATATTCAATATTTAATCATTTTGGATTATGAAAAATTTCCAGTCATTTATTATAATTAAAAAAACCAATTATATTTTTAAAAAATATATAAATTAATAATTTTCTGATATACTAATTATGTTAATGATAAATAATTCATTAAAGACATATCTTATTCATGGAAAAATTATTTAGTAAATTAAAAATAACTTAGATGTTTTGAAAAATCTGAACTAGGATGAAAATATGAAAAATTAAAAAATTGAAAGGGATTATGGTGGCTAATAGATATAGAATCAAAGTTTATTATTGAAATAGATGATGCGAGTTAATGTTTTATCCACTATTTTGAGAGAGGGTGGTTATGAGGATATAGATATTGAAAATAAATTTGAGATATCTACTGTAGAAGGTTTTGAACAAGAATTTTGGTGTTCTTTAAGAATGACATCGTGGACACGATGGGAAAAAAATAAATTCAAAATAAAAATAATTCAATTATATGATATAATATATATGATATTTATATGATATCCAAAGTAAAAAACATATTTAGATAAATAATTACATCATTTATATAGTAACTGATGTAAAAAAATTTACAACATTGGGTTTTCATAATTAACCTAATAAATGTGAAATATTAAATTAATTTTCCCACTGTTCTCTGTTCTAGTTCAATTTTTTTTAATAAATTAAAATAGTCCCTGAGATATAGAAAACGTAAAAATAACTAATAATAAAAATACCTTTTCATAATGATTTACTCGAAATAATAAGTGTGCCATTTTTGAAATTCCAATAATTAATTAAGATGGGATTAGACAAAAAGTTATGATCATAATAATCTTTCAACCACAATGATGATGATTTAATTATTATAAACAAATTTAATTGATGTATGAATAAATTTTTTTCGTTGTATTTAAAAAACAAAATTTTATAGTAAATAATTTTTTTAATAGTCCTAGTTAAAAAAATATATCATGTAAGGCTAGAATATTTTCATTTTTATTATGAATAATATTAAAAAATACTATAAATTTATTACCCATGTACACCTATAGTTCTTATTTTTTTTCTTGTTTTTCACATAATTGAAACATATCTAAATTTTTACTAGATTATAAATAAATATATTTTTAGATAATGGGATATTATATAAGGAATGATATTTTTTTCCTTTTTTGTTTTTAAATATTATTATATTTGTTAATGTGAGTTTTATAAGAAGGGATTTGTTGTTTTAATTTTTTTTCTTTTTTAAATAATAATATGAGATGATAGTTTTCATGTAATTTTATTGGTGTTTTCATAAATTTTTATTTGTGTTTTAATTCATGATTGTATAGTTTTTTGATAAACTTAAATCTTGTATTTTTACACATTCATATTTCATGATTAATTATCAATTATTAGATAGAAACATTAATAGGAAGGCATTTACTTCTAGATTCTTTATAGATATTTTTTAATATAATATTTTCATAATAATGAAATAAATTTATAGTTTCTTATTCAAATAATATTCTTTACTTAATTTTTAGTATATAATTCCAAAAAATTTCATTATGAAAGATCATTAATATGGTAAAAAGAATAAAATTAGGTTTTCTTAATATTCAATGTGATTTAAACAATAAAATAAAAATCATTTATCAAATTTAATTTAGTTGATGATGATAAGTTGTGAGATTTGAGGCATTACTAATGAAAATTGATCCTAAAACATTAAATACACTAATAATATTACAATAATTATGCTTAATTATTATAAAAACTCATTAAATGGGTGATTATTAAATATAAAACATATTTTAATATTGGTTCCCCAATTTTAAAAGTTATTAATTTAGAATTTGTTTAGGTGTCAAATAAAAATAAATATTTTTTTTGTAATTAACAAACATAGGCCACGACTAAAAATTTATAACATCTCTAGTCCTATCACACGTTAGGTAAATTATCAAACTCACCAAGATAGAATCAAGTGCTTGGACATAAAATAATAGATCATGGGAATTAATTTGACCAATATAATATAAAATACATTGATATTTCAAACAGAAGTATTAAATGACCACTCTATGAGTCAGAGATAAATTCACAACATGAAATAAGAATAAGTAAAATACAACAAAAAAATTTTCACAAACAAAACTCAAAACAAAAAACAATTCAAGAGTAGCGTAGAATGGAAAAAATAATAAAATAGAGTCTTATATGAAATATAAATCCATGATATAAAGGGAAAAATAACATAAAAGTTATTTCAATAACTATATGGTCAATATCTATAACCATAACATAAACAATACACATATGATCATCTAAATAAATGTGATCCTATATAACTTCTCTGATATACCAAAATCGAGTGGCATAATTAGGGTGTCAGAAAAAGTACCTCAATATAAAATCACAAGAGAGTGAATGACATTACCTTACAAATAAAATCCATACATTCAAATTTGATAACACATTATTGAAGAAAGAGTGTTTGTAATTAAAATATAGTATATTTTATAAAACCCTATTTAAAATCACTATATAAAATCCATTAAAATTTATTTTTTGAAATAAATCATTGAAACCATACCCGAAAAGGAAGAACCCACAATTAACTAAAGGAAACATTAGAAATATAAGTAAATAAACAATAACAGATCATTTTATTTTATTGGTGTAGGTATGCTATATAAAATAAATAATATGTTTACTTATAAAACTTTGAATCATCTCATGAGTTGTCCATAGTTTATCTCAAGTTACATCTATCTACAGGCCTTATCAGCCAATTTGAAATCAATAATTACTTTTGTAATAATAATATTTAATCATTTTTTTAATAGTGAAAATTTTCCTAAAAAATTTAAATATAACAATTGGAATGTTTTACATTGAACCCAAAAAATGTTGTTATAAAAATAAATAAGAAAATAACATTATTTAATGAGATTAAACATGATATTGAGTGAAGGAAAGGAAATGGATTGAAATCAGATAGAGAAAAAATGAAATGTTAAGTACTTATTTGGTCTATATTTTAGTGGATTAACAATTAAGATTTCATAGTTATGTGGTTTATATAATTGGATCTAAGAACTCTATTTCTGTTTGTGCATTCCATAAAATTTACCAATTCCCCACTTTATATGATCAATTACTTCTAGTTGAATAGAATTTTTTTGATTCAAAACCATATTTAATCATAATAATCTAGATACATATAATGAACATTAATAAATTAGTTTACTTCGTAATATTATTAAATATTATTCCCATTTATATTTCCAATGGATATGATGCATAAAAAGGGAAGCGGTGTAATAGTGGCATGAACATAAAACCTCAAATGAAATAAAAAATAGAACCACTTGAAATGGTCCACACATGATTACATCACACACCACATATAAAAACATTAACCCATTATCCTAGTCATGAGTGAGTGAGAGGGGGGGGGATATAAAAAAGAAATCATATGGGAATGGTGGATTATATGGTGAAGTAATCTTAAATGTATACCTTTTTACAAGGGTTTAGCATATTTCATGGAATAATGATTTTAGAGGAACACCCACACCATGTATTTATGTGTATAAATTGACTATGTTTGGCTTAAATGAAACAAAATCCTCATTTATATGTGACTGGGTCAACCATGAATAAAATTAATAATTCACTGCATGACCTGATAATTAAATAAGAAATTATGGATATTAAAAGTTCTCCTAAAAATGTTTCATTGAATGAAAAATGTATTGAAACTATATTTTTCATTATATATCCTTCTGTGTTGTTTTACTTCATTCATTCATCCATAATAAATTCATATGGATTTCATTCTCTGAAAAAATCATCCATTTTTGAACAGTTTTTCCTAAATATTTACCTTTTATCGAAATCAATAATCAATTTTTATCCTCTAATTCAAGATTTGACATATCCTATATCATAGATAATCAATTTACATAGTAAATTCCAAATATATTAACTATTTTGTTCCATATAATTTATTTAATATGTATCCTTCCAAAAAAATAATAAAATGATAGATATTTTCAAATTATATATAAATTTTAATTAAGAAATAAATAATTCTTATAAATTTTGATGTATTCATGAAATGTGGAAATAGAATCACTCAAAACATAATATATCTATCTTCCACAACAAAGAAACATAAACAATTTAAATTTCATGGTAATTATACTCATATTTATATTTCAATTTCAACAGAATCAAGAATTATAATTTAGAAACAAAAACTTTTAGAATATCCATAAAAAAATTCATCAAATCCCCATTCTTCAAGAAATAATTCAACTTTTTATTATACTCTTTATCATTAAAAGTAATTGTGCCTCTTCATTCATTAATTCATATTTTTCAATTAATTTTAATTATATATGACACATTAAATTACTCAAAAATAAATTATTTTCAATATTAATCTAGGTAACAAATAGAAATGTCATTTTCCCATTCCATGAATAATTCCCTTCAACATAAGATTGATATGTATCTATATTATCCACCCCATAGGTAAATAATTGAAAATTTATCATCAAGGTTTAATATTTAGGTTTAAAATACAACTTAAATTTTGTTAGGTAGGTAAATGATGTGAATCATGTATATCTCAAAAAGGAGAAAACAATCTATAAACTTATCATAATAATCAAAAACACCTTAGTGATGAATTATCTCCCACATGATTTCATATCATTTTCCTCAAACACGATGCATTCTCACGAATTAATATATTATAATGAACAATACTACCCATAATTCCATTTTTAATTTTTTTCATTTAATGGTGGGTTTGGAAAATTCTCATATCAACCACTAAACCCAAAAATATAAAGATAATAGGTTGAGTAATCAATGATTTTTTATCTTAAGATATTACGAAATTTTTCTTCTTGTGGTATATTTTTTAGTATTCATTTCTCATATTTATTTAAGAGGGTGTGGTATAATTTTCATTCACTGAATAATTTATTTAATTTCTATATATCCTAGGAAAATAGACCCACACTAATCATTTTTAATAAAAACATCCCTTCAACCATGAAACCATCTTCCCCAGAATCATGTTTTTTATAATCTTGAAAAATTGACATTGTAGGGTAGGAAATGAAAAAATAATATTTAATTTTGGAACATCCAAGACATGGTTCTCTATTGATACGTTTTTATTAACAAGGACTAATATAATTGTATGTATCTAGATAACACTATGAAAATTCCACTTGAATATTTTAAATGTTATTTTGTAAAATCATAGCATCAAAAAGATTTCAAAAAATTACATAAGAATACATGACCATTAATTACTCAATAAATATTCCCAATAAAAGAATGGAAAATATTGAATTTGAAAATTTCTTGAGAGTGATAACAAGAAATTAATAAAATAACAATATATATTAATTATAGAAAGTTAATGTACATAAATTCTTGGAAAAATTTCAAAAATGAACTAGTCTCCCATATAATGATTTTTCAAATAATTAACACAACATTTTTATTTTCTAATTTATTTATTGAAGTTTATTATTGAAATTATTATCAATGAAATTCAAAAACCAAAAACTATGATTATCCTATGTAGTGTTTTCTCCTTAATCTATGATTAAGAAAAAAATTATACCATGGGGAGTCTATTATTAAATATTTTATTCCAAAGTAGAAATGAATGGGGGAAGTAGATAATACTAATGTTAAAAGGAATACTTACATTTATAATTTATACAATTCTCCATTAAACCAACAACTATGTTGTTAACCATACATCATTATTATTTACATATTAACTCATTACAAATTAAAAAATACATTTGAATGTGTATGCCCTATTTCAATGATATCTAAAATTATTATGGGGAGAGTAACTATAAGAAAAAATTGACAAATAAAAATATATAAAACTATCATGATTCCTTATAAAATTACATTGGTTTGCCATTCGTTTCATGGAATTACATCAACAACTCACATGAGAGAACATTGTAAATATTATTCATTTTCAGTATCAAAAAATGTATATATTTGTGACGTATCCACATAAATGGGCCTCTTTACTTATAATAATAACAATATTCATCCATAGAGTAGAACCTTATCAATATCTATCACTACTATCCACAAGTTATTTTTTAAATTTATAAAATCCAATATCAAGGCCAAGAAGTATCCAATCCTACTAGAATTTTCCTTTGTTTTTATTTTAACCATCCCTCCTTCATCGGTGATATAATCTCTTAGAATAAAAATTTTCATCTTTTCATTTTATACTTCTTAATAATTATATTGAGAATGTAACACCCCACAATTTTTTTAGTTTTTTTTTCAAATTAATTTAACCTTTTTGATAATTTTTTTTCTACGCAACAACGAAGATGAGTTATTTTATATTAATGAAAAATATTTGTATCGTGTTATACATAACACCAAGTTAATAATGAAAAACATGAAACATAAACATTAATTTTAACTAAACTGAAAACCAAGGTTTTCTTACATTACACACAAAAATGACTTTCCTTGATCGCTTGTGTAAGATGATAGATTGTGGTTTACAGAACAATAATTTATTATTAAAATATGATTATTTGATATAGTTATAAAAAAAATAGTCGTTAAATTAGGGGATATTAATAGTATTAACTAATTTATGAAAATATATTTTCTACACAATGTAATATAAATTCATATGTTACGAATTAATAATAAATGAATATAAATCCCATTGCATGTAAAGGAAATATTACTATTTATAGGGTCACAAATCTAATTTACCTTAATAAATTAAATTACATATAATTAGTGAGTTATATTAATGTAATATATATTTTTTATATAAAGAAAAATTATATTCATTTTATATATTTTATTGATAAAATATAAGAACAAACCCAATTTTATGATTAAAAAGATTTTTTAACAATTGGTTTACTCATTTTTAAGGGCGAAACATTTTTAAATCCCAATTATGGAAATTTTATAGACATAATATGTCTATATAAACATCTTTTTTGAATGATAAATATAAAAATGTGGTTAGGATAATTTCATTGTATTTTTCAATAAGGATTCATTTTTTAATAACTAGTTAAATATAATAAATTTTAACTCAAAATTGTTTTTTCATGTATTTTATTTATATAGATAAAATTTATTTTAAAATAGGTTTAAAATATTAATTAGATAATATTATTATCAATTAATCAATTTTTTGAATTTGAACCAATTTCACATTGAAATTGTAAATAAGACCTATGAAATTTTTTGATCATCATTATTTTGAAAACCCACATTATCGTCTTATTAGTAGGATGAAGTTTAAATTAATTCCAACCAATTATGTGACTGTAATTCGGATAAATTTATTTCATTTTTTTAATTATTATAATTTATAATGTATAATAAATATAATATCATTTTTTACCAAAATTATTAGTGAACATAATGAAAATTAATTACATCGATTAAGGTAAAATTAAGATACATAAAGGGATAAACCATCAATATAGGGCATAAAATTACCTATAAACATTTATAACACCCATTGGATGGATCTTATTCATAAATGAAATTTCCATTATTATTTTTTGGTTTTTTATTAATTTTTTAGGTAAAAACTTGGTTATACCATTTTTTTCAAAAATGCCATGTGTGTCCTTTTGCTTCCCTATAAATGACAACCACCTCTCTATTTTCATCACACCTATCAAACCACTTTGTATAGACCAATTTCTTCCCCATAAAATTATTAAAATCACTTAATTACATCTATAATCATTCCCTTCGGTAGAAATCAATCAAAATAATCCTTTTTCCATAAACTAAAATGTGTTACCCGATTAAGAGATAACACCTTCTATCAAGCTCATATCTTTAATTTTATTTCTCAACCCCCTACACTATATTATTCCATAATTATAAGAAAATTATATCGAGTATAATAGGTTGTTTTTATAATATTTCGTGACCTAATGTTACACACACATCCGTCTAATGGGTAACAAAAATTCTACTTATTTATATGGCGAACTAGTGCCTTACAAAATGATGATTGTTTATTTTTACATTTATACCTCTCACGGTGGAAATTATGATGGGAAATTTTTTTATATATGTTATATATTTTATTTATTATGTTTTTATTATTATTTAATTCCTTTAAAACACATGTATTTATGATCTGCCTATTTTTTAAATCGATAATTTTGTTTGAGGAAATTTGGACTACCGCCCCCTCAAAGCGATGTGATTCGTCAATACACTACATGGAATGTTTTAAGGATGTGTTTAGTGAATATTTATAATATATATTTGATATAATAATGATAATATAATAATTATTTATATATAAATATATAAATTTATGTATTTTACATTCTTTCTTACAATACATTAATAAAATGGAAATATTGTTCACATGTACGTACGACATACTGTCTCCATGAATAGTGTAGTCTGTTTCATACTTTTATATCCTATGGATTATTATAATAATCATATACATAATATAAATTATATTTAAATAATTCATTACATTCTGGAAATCATGATATAAATATAAGGACCAAGGATTTAAAAAACTAAGACACATGTGAAAAACTAAACGGATATTATCCGAAGTGAAGTATTAACATTGAATAGTTAACAAGATTGTAATATAAATACATATTCAAATAAAACAATGTATTATATGTAGGAATATATTTTTTGGATATATGTGTAATAAATTTATATTAATTATACATGATTTTTGAATTAGTATGATGAGATTCAAGACACGATGTATGGGGATTTCATCTCACGTTTTATTTCGTTGATATATATTCTATATTCACCACCAATTACATTTGTGTGGTGTGTATAATTCCAATGGGTGTAATAAATTAATATTATAATTAAATTTATGTTTATTTAGATATATTTTCTATTAAAATTATTTCTAAGAGGTTTAGTTTCAAAGGATCCCAAATTTTTAAAATAGTTTTGTCACAATTTTCTGTTGTTGAGACTCAGTTTTTTTTATGCACCTAAATTAATTTGGGGGTTTATATAATTAAATTTTATAAAATATATCAATAATATCCTTACTTACATAATATTATAAGATTAAATTAATGTCCATTTCTTACACGGAGTGTATGATCCCATTTTACCAAGTGATAAGAGTTTATTGATACAATCTCATCGAATTTCATGATTATTTATGTTAATCATTCCTTTGATGGAATCATATAAACCATATCTTAAGAAAATTCATGATTTTTCTTCTCATATGGTAATAAATTATATATTAATTTATTTTTACCACATTTCTACTATTTTTTTATAGATGATATTTATGAATTTTTTTATAAGAAATCCCGATAAGACCCTCTCTTCAGTCGAGAGTCTATGATTTCTAAATAGCGTTCTAATAATATTACACCATTATCCATTAATCATTAAAATAAATTTTTACCTTTTTTTCTTTTATCAATATCATAATATGAATATTCTTTTCTTTTTATAAACAATGCATTTTAATAACCTCTAAACCATGAAAAATAAATATTTTTTACTAGACACAATGTCTGTTGATTTACCCACCATCATTTCATTGAATACTACTTTGACTTTTTAAAATTTAATTTTCAAGAAAAAGTTATAAAATTAATTTTCAATGGAAATTGTTTTCAAAAAAAAATTTCAAACATATTTTATAATTTTCAAGTATAATTGATTTCAAATTCAATTCAACAAAATTTTTAATGTTTTCAAAGAAAATTCTTTTCAAAATGATTCAATGCCTTATTTATATGTTTCAAATGTTTTTTTCAAAGAAATGGTTTTCAAAAAAATTCAATTTTATTTCATATATTTTAAATTAAATTGGTTCAATATATATTTTCAATATTTCTTTATATGTTTTCAATGTGTTTTCGATGATAATGGTTCTAAGATATTTTGATGCTTATTTTACCAGTTTTTAATGAAAATGGTTTTCAAACAAATTTCAAATCTTCTTTATATGTTTTCAATCTATATTCAAAAAATTATTTTCAAATGGTTTTATATTTTTAAAATTATATTTCAAATATGAAAGGATATTTTTTTAAGATACGTTTTTGAAATGATTTTCGAAATTATTTTCCATCTAAGTTGACATTTGTGGATATTAATCATTCCCTTCAATGAAATGATCTAAATAATCCATTTATATTCATATTATATATGGGTTATTCAAAATGTCACGTTATTTATGAAACTCATTTCTCTTTGACGTGTTATATTTTTATGAAATCTATTTCACTTTCATGGGTTATGATTTAGAAGAAATGATTATGGAACCTGTATCTTTTTTTATAGGTTATGATATTTTTATATCTTTTTGATACCCATTTAATATCATGGGTTAAAATATTATTGATTTTGATTTTGTAGAACAAGGTTTTATGATTTAACTATAATTATGGTGGGACCAATATCTCCCCCTTATAAATTGAATAATGATTTATAACTCATGAGATAGACATGAATGGAACATAAAATAAACATGGTTTTGTAATATAGGGATAGAATGGTAAATGACCCATGTTCAGTATTATAGTGCTAGAATGAGGAGTGGACTCAATTTAGTAAAATAGGGCTGGCGTGGGTTATGAACCTATTTTATTAAAGTACTTATCCAATTAAAATTGTTTCAAGAGAAATACCTTTACTACTATGAAAATTATTATTTATAGTTATGTGTCTTCCACAATTCTATATTTGATTCTTAGGATATTATTTCTTCGTTTATATTCTTTAAATCCATATGATTCTAGACTTATGAGCTGAGAAGATTCATGACATGATTCATTTATATGATCCCTCATAGGAAGGGTAAGATATTCTATTTTCATGATCATGTAATTATACCCTAATTTTCAAGATTATGCATACTTATCTCCCTTATTTACCCTTTATTAGCATCTGATCTCACTACTTTTTATGTTTCCTTACTCTAAGGTTATAAAAATATATGTATTAATCCATATCTCTATTGTCTATTCCTTAGTAAAAATTTGTTGTTTGAGGTTTTTTTGGAGTTGAGGTCAACTTATTCACAAAACATTATAAGAATTTCAATTCTGTGAATAGTGTTTTCAGTTTTATGAAAAGTGTTGTTGGTGGGTCATTTGTGAATAGTGTTGTCGGTGAGTCATTGGAGAACAGTGTTATTAGTGAGTCATTTGGGAATAGTGTTGTTAGTGAGTCATTTGTGATCAAATTTATAGGTGATTCATTTTTTAATAATTATATCAGTGATCCATTTGTGAACAATGCTATCAATGAGTCATTTGTGAATATTTTTGTCGGTGGGTCATTTATAAACAACGTTATTGATGGGGCATTTGTAAACAGTGCTGTCAGTGAGTCATTTTTAACATTATTATTTTTCAGT
Organism: Viscum album; assembly: GCA_963277665.1. Taxonomy (NCBI): domain Eukaryota; kingdom Viridiplantae; phylum Streptophyta; class Magnoliopsida; order Santalales; family Viscaceae; genus Viscum; species Viscum album. The sequence goes on along the minus strand of OY728130.1, from coordinate 1,612,625,702 downwards.
CATTGTGAACAGTGATGTCGGTGATTCATTTGTAAATATTATTTCCAGTGAGCCATTTTTTAACAGTCTTGTCCGTGATTTATTTGTGAGAAGTGTTGTTGAAGAGTCATTTGGAAACAATGTTATCGGTGAGACAGGTGTGAATAGTGTTTCCAACTTCATATAGTCTCCCCCTTTCATATTTTCATTGATGTAAAACACATTTAAGAACTTGTTTTATGGGTTTTAATGCAGATTCAAAGCCCATATATACTTTATTAACATTTCCAAGTGTTGACGTTCCTTTACATGGTCAAACTGTGTAATCTTGACAAGATATAAATTATTGGAAAATCTAGAACCATAACTAAACTTCTACTCTCTTTATATTTTTCAAAATGCCGAGATAAATTTTGAATTTTTCTTCCTTCTTTGTTTTCCACTTGAACTATATGACCCAATTTGTTCCTCCCATAGGTTTCATGTGATTAAAATGCGATCCTTAAAATGTTTTCTTTGGAGTCTTCCTACTACAAGGGCATCCTTAATTTTTTCGCAATAAGGTAGTGTCAATAGTCACTTTTCTGGGTCCCACTACATTGTTTTTCTCCTTTCCATGTTCTGGAATGTGATCTCCATGTTTCTAAAAGAGTTTCCATGCATGTTTGTTTGTGTGGTGGTGTCACTACATTCTCTAGTGGATGCAGTATTCTAGGATACGGTTTTGTGATATGTTTGGTTGGTTTTGTCTTATGAAAATAATGTTAAGAAGCATATGAGGTAGGGGATACATGGAATATATATTCTATTTACATGAAATAATAGAGTTAAAATGATTTATCCCACTTTATCACAATGGAATTAACATAATAAATATTCGAACCATATTAATGGAATTGGAGTCAATCATATTTTATTGCTTTATACCATGATACCGGTTTGCCTCTTGTTTCTCAAGATCATTTTATATCTATATTGTTCTTATTTATCATGTATTTATTGATGGAAATTGGTAAACAATGTAATGTAGGGAAAAATTCTAAATTAATATGTGAAAGATAAAGAGGCATATTTAATTAATCTGGTGGTTGTTGTTGTTTTTTGATAATAATCAAATGGATGAAACTACACCTTTTCAATTGAATAACTTAATTCAATGTGTAATAAATAACTTGTTTTTTATATTGATAATTCTTTGAAGGGTTTTGATTTAACCTTCTTCTTTTAATGGTAAAGCACCTTCTTCTTTAAGGTTGTGAGTGATTGTTGTGTGTGATGGCTGAATTCCTTGTTTGGGGCCAAGAGACCAGTTTCAATTTTGTTTGTTTCATGATTATTGTGTTGTTTTGTATTCTTGGGATTGCATTGTATGGAGGCCTATTGTTTTATATGGGTGTAGGGAGGCATACTGGTTGTGGTGGCAGTATTTGATTCCTGGAGTGGCGAGATGAATTAGTTTATGCATATGGGCATTTGTAAGGACATCGAAGATGATGAAATTGTTTTTATGTGAATGTTGGATGATTTTTAAATCTTTTTGTTTTTTTATCTTGTTTACCTTCCCCACTACTTGAGTCAGTTGGTTATTATCACTCTTTTTTTCAAAAGAAGAAATGTCACGCAAGGTATGCCTAGTGATTTCCATGTTTGGATTCATGAGGATTAATGTGTCTATACACTTTATATAGGTGGAAAATACTCGATGAGTAGTTTAACTACTCATCATGTTTATCCCCCAGTTCTTGGTAGCATAGAATCATTTTATAGAATTCTTAGGGATATGGGAATATAACAATGATGTTAATAAATGATTCAACAAATGATGTTAACCCATAAGATTGGAGCTTATTGGGACGCAATGATAAGTATATAATTTAAAGGAATTATGGAGTTCAGGTTTTATGCACGGAAGGATTAGAACATTGTTGTGATGTTAATGCAATAGATTGTTTAAATAATAATGGTTAGTTAATTATTAAATAATTAATTTATGTAAAGTGGAACAGATAAAAAATGGATAAAGTAATCTAATGTATCTACTTAAATGGTTCTGTACTTATAGGATATCAATTCGTAGCAATAGTATATGGAAGCCTAAGATAGCTTATCTATAGCTGATTAGAAGACTAGGTTATTCCCAAAGTGTTGTTTTAATCAAAATTATATTATATACAATTTGTGTCTCAACACACTACTCCGCACTATCGGTTAGGGAAACTGACACCCCATGGATTATGAACCATGGGGGTGTTTTCCCCAACATTTTGATTGGTGGATGGATGGATTACTACCCCATTTGGCCCTACTCTCTTCTCACAGTAGTTACTTGTGTTGGTAATAACGGTGGTTATTTTTCCCAATATATGTGCGTAGTGTATTATAATAGATTGTGCTTATTCACACACATATATTCTAGATATATTTTAATATAGACTACTATAGGATTTACGTGTAATGTCTGTGATGGCATGAGGATCATTACTATTCATATGGGTTGTAATGTATTGAGGTATAATACAAGACGTATGGTACAGATTATGAGAGTTATGGTGTCTCCTGGAAACAAGTTGGTAACTTTCATTATGTGTACATAGTGGTTTTGTTGCATGAGGTTCATGTTGTGGTGCTTCGACCAACTGTCTACAGGAAATACTTCTAGAGAGATATTATTAGGATGTGTGACATTGGGGAAAAGTGGAAATCTAGTGGGGAAGTTGAAGCAAGATACCTTGGTATAAATTATTATATTATATACAAATTAATGTGATACATGGTGAGAGTAGTCGTGGTGAGGTTGAGAACACAGTATACCTATTTAGGTGATGAGTTACTTCCACATGTTGTTCACTATTCTTTAGCTTTCATTCTTTAGTTTTTAATTAGAGGATCATGGGAGGATCCTTCTGAGTATAATGTTATACTCACCCTACATATATATTTTATTTTTCATTTTACTTGGTGGAGGTTTGAGATCAGTCTGGTTTCTACTTGCTTGGGATTGTAGGAGCTGTTCGGGATTTGTGGTCGTTGTTATTTTACATTCATTTGGTACATGCAGTTTTCCCATTTAGTTGTAATAGTTCTTGCATAAAATTATGTATGTATACTTTGGTTCTCATTTATATTTCAGTCTGAGTTAGAGTTTGTTGGTGTCTGTCTTACCCATCACATTCTCATGTGTTCTGTTAGAAGGTAATTCCTTCCATTTGTGTGTTTATTGTACCATCAGTGTTATTCGCCTACTCATTCCCTAATGGAGGTAGGACACGTGTGTTACAATCTATCCCCTATCATTATCGGCCAAGGAAGGGCAAAAATTGTGAGGAGGGGGTCATGACAGAGTGGTATTAGATGTCTGGTTGAGGGATTGGATGGAGTTTGGAGTAAGTAATAGTTTAGGTTCTAAGTGTTGGTAGAGAAACAATGTCAGTTCTGTTTATAAATAAATATAAACATGGGAGACCGATCGATACATGAATATTTAGGGCCCCCTTTGATTTTATAAATTGACTATTAAGTTTATATTGTATATTAAGCAATGGTATACTTGTTTCTGGGTAGAGCCAAAGGAAAGGATCATGCCTCATCATCATTGCACCTATATTTGAATTGGAAGACCACGGGATACGTTTTACTAAAATGAATATAAGAAAAAAATTAATTAATGTTAATTCTTCTGTATTCCTCGATTAGAAGATCTAAATTTTTTTCTTTGTAGGTATGGCTCTAGATCTATGTCCTTGTTAGGTTCACACTGAATATATTTAACTGGTTGTGTTACCTGATCGTTGTAGAGTAGAGGTTGACGACAAAGACAATTGGAGGAGGACACTATGAGTGTTTCAACAACATGGTCTATAGACTTACAAGGTATTTGTTTCATATTTGGTCACAGAAAACTAGTTGGAGGTGGTTGAGATATCTTTTGTCTTGATCCATGCTTGGAAGGAGCAACGAGTATCATTGGGTGTGCCGATTTTTCATGGAGCAGAAAGTAAATTGTTTTTATTATTCCTCAGTGATCGAGAAGATTCGATAGTCTCATGGGATGAGTTCCTAGAAAATTTTAGACTCATGTTTCTATCTTTGACCACAAAGGGTAACAATCACCAGGAGCTACATACCCATAAATAGGGGAGATCTAGTGTTTGATAGTTTAGAATATATTTTAAGAAACTTTTTTGATATTTTGTGGACCTATTTATAGATGAGGATGTTGGGGAAAGGTATTGTAGGGGGTTTCTCATTTAGATATATAGTTCTAGGGGACCCCATTTGTCCTAAACCCATAACTTGAGGTGCTGGAAAGGGGTGAGAACATCAAGAGGACATTATCCCAAACCGTATAATCACGAGATGGGAGTCGTTAGGATTATACACAATATAGATATGTGTTATGTGGGTTCTATATTTTAGGGAAGAAGTGTTTCTATAAGGCCTGGGGTAGGTCATATCCCTCAGTATCTTATTTCTCTAGGGACCAAAGCTCTCAAAAATATACCATGGTGATAGGTTCTTGTTTTTATTGTAGAGGTTGAGAACATCAGTATAGAGATTTCTTGAACTTTCTTAGCCGTTAGTGTGCACTAGGTGTTCAACTTAATGTTCCTTCATTAAGGAAACTTTAGCTGAGGTAGCAGTAGTAGGTTGCACCATATTTTGATCAGTAGAGAGCATATAGGGTAGGTAAAGAAAATCATTGAGATTCTCCCTGTCTTCAGAGAGAAGTGCATAGCCATGGGGGTGGTCATTATCAATGTTAGAGAGGACGCGAAGTAGGTCATGGTCAGCTTCAGGATTTAGCATTTCTAGTACCAGGTGATCCAGACATTTTTCAAGGTTCCATTTACTTATTTTATACATGGGTTAATGCCTTTCTTTTTAGGAGGTACACACTCTTTCGTATCACAAAACCTTGTACATGCATTGGGATTGGTGGTAAAGAGGATTGCAGTTCCCTTGGCATTGACTACGCTAGTTAGAGGACAATCTGACTTGTTTGATGTTTTTAGAGACTGTGATCTAGTGTTGGGGTAGCACCGATCTTTGGGTTATTTCCTCTATTTATGAATACAACCATACTATGTCATCATCAACATGGATTGGTTGTATTCAGTTCTAGATGTCATGGATTTATTCTGGAGACAGGTGGTGTTCTTCGATGGTGATGGGGATCTAGTTGTGTTTGTGTGTAAGTGAGACCCTCATATGGGCCCAATTTATTTTCTTTTTGTGACATCCTCGATGGTTGAGCTAATGATTAGTTTTTTATAGGATTGTAGATATAATTTCCTAGGGTCCTCAAATAGTACCTAGATGTCTTTACAAAAGTGGTTATATAGTTACCACCACGGAAAGAGATCATGTTTGGGATTGAGATATATCAATGAGCGTCTCCTATCTTGATATCTCTGTATAAGATGAAAACTTATGATTTTTTAGTGCAAAATATATAGCTTGATGGTCTGTTACACTGTGGTTTTGGTAAGTTAAGTGTTTTACTATGTGGTTCACCAGTTTTGTTCATGAAGAAGGATGAAGGTAGTTTGTAGTTCTGTATCTATTATCGTCACTTGAACAAAATGAAAATGAAGACTATATATACCCTTTAAATTATTAATGATTTATTCAATAAATATACTATTTAATGTTGGTTCTAAATGATATACAAGTGGTCAGGATATCATCAAATGCTTATGATGAATCAAGATATCATGAATTCTGATTTCTATTGTCATCATGGGCAATAAAAGTTCATTTTTCTTGTGGTTTTTTGTCAAGAAATCTCCATCTATGTTCACGGGGTTGATGAACGTTGTGTTCTATGAGTTATTGGATAATTTTTTGGTTATCTTCATGTATGACATCCTTGTGTACTCCATGGTTGAGGAGGATCATCCAGAGCATCTTCATGTTTTTATGGGAGTTCTTCGTCGACAACAATGGTTTGGGATATTGTCAAAGTGTGAGTTTTGGGCTTGATAAGACCATTTCATGGATCATGTTATATCCTAATAGGGATTAGTTTTGGAACTATATAAGATATAAGAAGTTGTGTCTTGGAAATCCCCAAAGATAGTGGCTGAGGTGAGAATTTTCCTTCATCTTATTCGTAATTACAATATTTTCATAGCCGATTTCTATCGGGTTGTGACTCCTCTAGCAGCATTGACCAGAAAGGTTCATGGATTCATATGGAACGATCAGTGTCATTATAACACCCTGACCCCAGTTACCCAGATTCAGTGCATTATTACATAACATTACCATGATCACAAAATATCATGTCTCGAAAGACCGATTAGTTTAGTAGCCATAGAAACACTAGATACATTCATAAGTCTTACATTACATGATAAAGTGAAAAACTACAACAACATAGTCTACACAGTCCATACTCATATCCCCTTCAGACTATCCCTACAGGTCATTCATAAAATAATTATTCACATCTTGGGAAAAATAAAACACAGAAAGGTGTGAGCTCAGATTTTAGTAAGGATAAAAATATAGTGGAAACTTTCATAAATAAGCATAAACTTTTAAAGAAATGTATAACTAAAACAAAAGCCTTTTAAACCTGAACTTCTTCAAAATATGGAAAAAATGAAATAATTCCATTTACTTATTCACATGGATATTCTACTAGTCGAACAATCACATGAAATATCAATAACCACTTTCATAATGATGGAATGCATAATTCCAGACTATCATAACCACATAGTTAAGGCCTTGTGATAATACTAAAATAAGATTTTTTCAAGGCATTATGCCAAGACACTAGTTTGTCTCATGAGACCTACAGATGCATTAAATAGCTATATCGGGCTCCACCCGTCACTTACTAAGTCCAATGCATTCCTCATATGAATAGGTTTAAATATAACATCAACATTTGTTTTAAAACTAACATATGAAATGTCAATAATTTCTCCATAAACCATGAATGGTATAAAAATAACACATCCATAGTAAAACATATCACAAAACCATGAATACAATATGTATGTTTTGTATTATAATAAATCAACTTCATATAAGCTTAAAATCCATCAAAAGATGTTGACATAGATGAAATAAAAACAATTTAAGAGAAATATCTATTTTTTGAAATAAATTAAATGGTCACATAATTATAAAAGAAAAAATTTACATTGAAAATATTCTTATAATATTTTAAGATAAGTTTTGAATATTGTATAACAACATAAAATAGACGCACCCAACGTATAAGTTAAAAAAAAGGCATTCTTACATTAATTTTTTCGAAAAGGTTAAAAAGGACCTTGTTTGGAAAATAACGGAAGCATTCCATTATAAAAATCTTATAATAGTCAAACAAGGGTATAAATGACTTTAACCCATAGTCTATAAAATAGTAATAATTTTGTGAAATACATTTTTAAAAAACTTGGATGTGGATGATAAAGAGGTCCCAGTAGATAATTACCTATAAACATTCTCAGATAATGAAGAAATTGTGAAATAAACCCTTACCTTCTACTTTTCCTAGGTTGAGGGTAGGTTACCCTCATGTATAATGGTGAAATAATTGTTATTAAATTATTAAATAATCATATTCATTAATATGATATCATATATGATCTTTTAACATTGCTTTATTAATAATATCTTATTATTATCGTTGTTTAGGGTGTTAACAGATTCATTTTCCTTTATATTCCTTATGTTGTGAGTCATATTTTTTGTGAATGGGATGTATCTTATTCATATAGTGAATTATTTGAAGCATTTAAACATTATTTTTAGTCATCTAATGAAAATTAGTCTTGAATTGATACAATGGGGAAAGAATCTGATCGCGTTCGTGGAGACGGTAATCCGTACGTACAGACGAGCAACAATACCATTATTTTGATATTAAAATAATATAATTTGATGGTATATAGTATATAAAAAACTCATTATCATGTTATATTTATTATTTACATCAAATTAAAATCATTATTATACCCATCCAAATAATAATGTATTGAATGACAATTACACCACGACGTGGAGACGGTACGCCATACGTATGCACGTATGGTGACAAGTCTTTAAAAGGATAGATAGAATAATAAATTTTTTTGTACCATCTTTATAATAACATCAAATTATATATAAGATACTAGAGTTATTACTTTATAATGTAAACAACAAAGAAAAAGTAATTGGAAGAAGAAAGGAACTTGAAAGAGGTGATGAAATATTTACCTCTTCTTCGAGTTATTCCTTTTGATTTGATCAAAAGGGCTCCATAGGATGGATTTATGACTAAACTAAGGACTCTAGGATGAAGGTAGGATATTTTAGTGGGTATTTGGGAAGAGTTTGGCCGAGACAAATGGTTTTGAAGGTGTGAATTAGAGAGAAGGGGGAGTGCCCTTTTATAAGAGGGGTGAGGGGCACCTTACGAAAAACTAGAAATATTATTTTATAATAAAATAATCTTTGGTTTATAATGGATATAAAGTGTATTTTTTAAGGTCTATGGTTGGGATGGGTTCAAAAACACACAACCAATTGGTTTTAGACATTTTTGGGTAACTATATTAACTTTATATTTTAGATTTAACTCTTAGTTAAATAGTTTGAAAATTACCATGTCTCTTTGTATTTTAATATTACATTGTTAATAAAATTACTATATACTTCCAAGAGAAAAACAAGTGGTTAGTTAATTATACACCTATCATTATATAAGTTATTCGGCCTAGCCTTAGATTTTTAGTAATAGAATATCAATTAATAATATAATATTTGTTTTAAAAACTTTTTTATATCAATTTTGATGCTATTTGCTATTTTGTTTTTTATTAATTCATAACAGCATTACTACATAGAATGAAATTCATCCAACCAACCCTAATATGTCATATTAACCATGAAAATTGTTTTAATTACTAAAAAGTCTCCAATTTCAGTTATTTGGATATTTATAGTGTCAATTATTTAAATATTTCATTAATTATGTAATTACTGCATCATCATTGTGTCATAAATAATTTAAATTATTTAATGTCTAAAAACTATAAAAAAATAAAATTATATAGGAAATAATTTTATATTTCTAATTAATATTTATATTTGAATTTAACTTATGTATAACCCTATATTAAAAATGGTTTAGTTACTAAACTTTGATTTTAACTCTTTTAACTCTTCTTTGAATTAAATAATAATAAATGTCCTAATCTAATCCATGTGGACCAAAGAGGATCATATTTTATTCATAAGGTTTTTTTGGTCGTGTTATACTTATCTAATAGAATTTGGACATGTTTTAGGGTAATAATAATATCATTTTTACCCTTAATTACACTATTTACTTTTAACCGTGGTAAATAAATTTAAAAAGTAACTATTCACCAAAAATTAATTTCATTTATTGAACCACATTTTTCTTACTGATACGAACTATGTCTCTTGGATTTTTTAAATTCCACTCATAGAAGTGGTAATATTAGATTTTATGTGAATTTGAAAATTCTCCTTGGAGTTGGGTAAAGGACTGTGAAAAGTTCAAGAAAATTTTTATATATCTAAACATATTATAAAATGAATCCAATGAATTACATTTAACATATATAGGTATTATGTATCTATTTTTACCTAAAATAAATATGAATAAAATAAATAATTATTTATATAATAATTCGCTTTTAACCAATAACTTAGTGTTTTTTTAATATTCATCCAAAATTGAATATTTTCAAAAAAATACCAAAAATTCACCTTTGGCTAATTTCGATATTCCAAATTCAAAAATGAAGTCCATTTTGAAAAATAAAATTTATAAAATTTCAAAAAGTGGGTATTACTATTCATAATGGCTAGTTTGATTGGTTGTGGTGTGTTAGAACTCGATGTTGCGTACAATGCAAGATATTTCATTATTCAAAGAGAAGCGTACCGGGGAAGCATGGGGTGTTACATTATCCTCTCCTTCAAATAATTTCATCATCAAAATATCTAGAATATAACTATATAAAAAGACTCGTGTGGTTTTTCATCATAAGATCCTCGGGTTCCCATGTTGCCTCTTCCATCTTATGGTTTCTCCATAGACCATTTACCAGACGAGTTGTCCGGTTTCTCAACACTTGTTCTCTGGTATCATGAATCATGACAGTCTGTTCGCAATAAGACAGATCGAGTTCTAATTATAATTTTCATAGGTGAGTACATGCGTTGATTCATGCATGTATTTTCTCAACAGTGATGCGTGGAACACATCATAAGCTTTGGAAAGACTTGGCGGCATTTCCAAACGGTAAGCTATAACCCCAATTCATTCCATAATTTTGAATTGTCCGATGTACATGGGACTCAATTTCCCCTTCTTACTGAAATGTATAACACCCTTCCATGGAGATACCTTTAAGAAAACATTATCTCCTATATGGAATTCCAAATCCTTCCTTCGATTATCAGCATATCTCTTCTACCTACATTGAGCAGCTTCAATGTGGGTTTGGATTACCTTCACCTTTTCCATCATTTCCTCTACAAGTTCTGGGCCTATGATTTTTCTTTCACCAATGTCATCACAACAGGTTGGTGTGCGAAATCTCCTTCCGTATAATGATTCATATGATGCAATCTGAATACTTGAATGGAAGCTATTGTTTTAGGAAAATTCTACCAGAGTTAGATATTGATCCCACATAACTTGAAAGTCAAGTGAGCATGATCTCAACATGTCATCTAAGATTTGAATAGTCCAATATGATTGTCCTTCAGTTTGAGGGTGGTTGGAAGTACTCAAATGAAGTTCTGTATCTAGGGATTTTTGAAGACTTTTCCAGAATCTAGATGTAAAATGGGGATCAAAATCAGAAACAATCAGTAGTAGTACACCAAGAAGTCTCACAACTTCATTAATATATATTCTTTCTAGACATTCAAGTGGTAGATCTTTTAATATGGAAAAAAATGTGCTGACTTGGTAAGACGATCAACAATGACCCATATTGCATCGTTCCTTTTAGGATTATTTGGTAGTACTATGACAAATTCCATCGTAATATAATATGATTATAAAGGTTTTTTAAATGTATTTACATTTATCCAATAAAATTTAGAGGCGTAGAAATGTGAATGAATCTAATTTTATGCATAATTTATATTAAAAGGCCTATTTATCACCTTTTAATGGAGAACCTTTTTAAATATACTTTTGGTCACTTTAATACATTCTATATGACCAAATAAAATCTTTCTTTAGAATTTGGAAATCAAAATTTACTTGGTGTAAATTTTTGGAATTTTTCCAAAAAAGTGCATTTTTAATAAATAGTGAAAAATGTTGTATTTTAATTCAAAAACCCCTTTTAATCAAGTTTATTTATATGGTTAGATTATCTTTTTTATTGGTTTTAATGTGTAATTAAATATATTTTTACCATTTAATCCAATTTTGGTCATTGGAATTAATTTCACTTTGAAATTGGACATTAACAAGTATCAATCTTTTGATAGTTATTGTTCCATAAAAACACGCTATTTGTTTTGATAACAGGAATTAAATTTAAAATTAATTAATTACACTTCTATGTTTTTAATTTGAAAAAATAGACATCATTTTTGAATTCAGAATATCAAATATATCTTAGGCTTAATTTTTGGTATTTTTCTGAAAAACTTCAAATTTTGATGAATAATAAAACCACTTAGTAGTAGTTAAAAAATATAATTTTTTATTCAAATGAATTTTTACCACTTCTGTGAATTGAATTTTGAAAATCTGACATACATTTTTGTTATCAAGAAGTAAAATTTGGTTCAATAAGATGAAAATAATTTTTGGTGAATTGTAACTTTTGACTTTTATTTACTGCGGTTAAAGGTAAATAAGGTAGTTCAAGGTAAAAAAATATTATACTAATTCAAAATTATCTTAACATTTGTTTTAAACATATTGGATGAGTAATTACCAACCATGGGAATCTTGGGGTCGATTTTGGGACCTCATTTAGCCACTTGGGTCTAGTAATAACACTTTAGATTAATTAATTTAATGTAAATGCAAAAATGATATTTTCAAATATATTTAAATAAGTTAATTGTTACATAGGGTTATATAAATTATATTTTAGACTATAAATATTCATTGGAATTATAATCATATTTAATACATCACGGTATTTATTTTATAATTTTTATACATTGAATAAATTAAATTATTCATGACACAATAATGATGCTATATTTCCTTTATTAAAAATTGATTTATATAAATAAGATTATAATGATTAAAATATTATCCAAAACATGTCCAATTCTGATTGTATTATTTTATTTCTACCATTAGTCATCTTATATTCATATTTAATTATTTTTGGATCATTAGAATCTTAATATAATTATATAATAAAATAATAGTTTCACACTTTGCTAAAGAGCCGCTCCTCCCCCTATTAAAAGGAGACCACATCTAACCAATTCCTCACACCTCTAAAGCCTTTTGTCTCGTCCAACCTCTACCAAATTAAGTTCCCTACATTACTCTCCTCCTCATAGAAGCCTTACCTTAGTCAGAAGGAACTTCAAGAAGTCCTTTTGGTTTGAACCAAAGGAAGTTACCCAAATTAAATGTATTGATTTCTCTTAAATTGTTTTCTTTTATTTTACATCTCAAAGCCCTAAAATCATTTTATTCATTTAATTTGTAACAACACCAGTATCCTCATTATACTATTATGTGTTTATGAGAAGGATTCTAACTACACTTACACACACCTCCATCTAATGGATGAAGAACATAATGTTTCTGTGGATGGAAAACTAACACCACACGAAACAATGATTGTTCAATTACAACTTACCGCCTCTCATGGTTGACATTATGATAGAACTGTATTTATATATGATATATATTGTGTTTATGATTTCATTATGCTTATGTACTTTCCAATTATATCAAGCCTTTATGTTTTCCAAAGTTGGTAAATACGATAATCTCATTTGAGAAAGTGCAAACTACCGCCCCCTCAAAGTGATGTGACTCGTTAATACCTTATGTGGGATGTATAAAGTAAGGAGTTCATGATATTATATTTTACTATAATTATAATATACCTATGTATCATTATGGTTTAATTCCATTAAAATAAGAAATATAAATGAAAGTAGCGTTCATGTGTACGTACGGCTTACCGTCTCCATGAACGGTGCATTTCATTTCTTACCTCCAAATGCTATGTACTATTATAAATACATGTATATACGGGATATATTTGATATATATGATATCCAAATCATGAATTTCATTCTGGATATAATGAACCATTGACAACATGAACAACATGTGATTATAAAAAGTCCATTTTTGACTCCACTACCAAAAATCGACAAAACAGACATTATTAACTTAAATGATTACATAATGTTTATAAAATGGTAATAATTCATATAAAAGGAACAATAAAAATGAAAAATGCTCTTAATAAATTATAAATTATCTTTAGTTTATTATTCAGGAGAATTAATAATGATCGAGTCTAGTTGGACACAAGGTAAAGGATCTGACCTCTCTATTTCTTTTCAAGTACTCTCTTTTATGTCATTTATTTTATGCTCTATATTCTTATGTTTGAGGATGTTATTTTATATTCAACATACTATAATTTTTATTTTAATATGATGAGATACCCCCTATTACTCTCATCAATTCATTTTAAGAATTTTTAAGAGGTGTTGTTAGGCTGCCAAATATTTGTAAGGGATTTTCTTATCTCACTTTTAATTCCGCAAGATTTCCATTATTCACCACTTATTTGTTGCATGTGGTGTATTGTGTAGTTACATTTGATATATGTTATCATTATTATCATTATATTAATGGTATAATGTGATTAATTTTGTTGTTAATAACTTTTGGTCATATGACTTAGTTGATTTCAACGTGGTAAAGGGTTTCAACTCATGTTTTATTCTCGTGATAGTCATGTTATATTTGACACTATTACCTTTTGTGTGGGATATTTACTAACCATGATTTTACTCTTTGTGTAATTTAAATTCATTTATGAGTATTTAAATATTATTTTTATGATCCTTCTTTCATGTGGCACATGTTTTTTAAGTTACCAAATCGGTAAGTGAACCATTCACCCCTCACTTTTTAAAAGGCTTCTTTTTGTTATGACTTTTATATTACATATTTTTATGTTGGGATATGTTCTTCTATATCCTTATTGATTTAAAATTTGTTTCCAAGTGACGATATACCCTTTTTGTCTCATAAACTCGTTTTCTTAACTTTAAATTGACGTCGTTAGGCTGTAAAAGTTTTGGAAGGGAAATTCTTAACCCAATTTCAATTCATTGGGTAAAACTTGAACTTCATGAATATGTCATCCTATAAATATGTGTTAATGACCTCAGATTGTTTTACACTTAATATCCACATGTATTGGGTGTATTTATATTTGTCACACATAATTATGTAATTGATTTATCCTTAATTTAAGGATACCATCTTTATAAGGGATTTCATACAATTTACATTTCCATTGAGACTTCATTGATGTCATGCACCAATTCACTCTAGTATGGTGTATACACTATCCTTTGCCATATTATATCATAAATACCTTTATTATCAATATATTATAATGTTCTGATTAAATGTTATTCCTCATTTATTTGTATTCAAGCATCTCTATTTTTGTTAAAAAAACTCTTTAACAAAGATATCATTTTAAATGTTTTAATGATTTATTATTCTAAATATTTCTCATTAATGTCCATGTTTTCAAAATAGGGTTTTAGGATTTATTTATATGGACATTAGTGTTTTCAAATGATAATTCATTTAAAATCTTCAAAGTGGTATGGGACACTTTGATTCAAACATATCTTTTTAAATGGTTTTAAAAATTGTTTGATAAATCATTGTTCATTTCAATATATTGATTTGATATATTGGAATTTGGAATTTGTATCTTTTCTTTATACATGTGGTATGTTTTATTATTATGTTATTGTTATTGGTAATTGTTTATGTATATGGTTGGTTCCATGATAAACCTAGGGCGGGTGAGCTCGAGATAGCTCTCCAATGCATTGGGTAATGTGATAGAGGTAAACGTGATGTTTCTCCTAAGAGATTTAAAGAATATACCATGATGGGTATTCCAAGTGTAACTACCTATGTAGCTATGATAGCTACAAATTAAGTTTGATATAGATGCCATAAGTAACCTTTATGATTTATGAATTGTCTGTGTTATTCATAAATCTCATGATTTCATAAGGTATGTTATGATTGAAAATTATGGTTTCATTGATTCGTATTCATTGATGGGATAATGTTTTCTTTCATAATTTTATAACCCTTAATGAGCTTTTTATGCTCATCCCATTATTTTGAAATGTTTTCCATAGGACATAAAGATGAATAGGTTCAAGGATGGGATCAAGGAAAAGTCATACTGTCTTAAACATGGAACTAAACATGTGTCTTTTTAAGAGTTTATATTTTATGAAACAAATTGATACTGAGTAGTAGTGTCTACTTGTAATATTCAGGTTGTTTTTTAATAGTTATGGACTAATTCTCTAAAACTCTATACCTGAAAAAATATCCATTGTGAATTATTCCTTTAATTCATGATTATGTAATGTTTAAGGTCGGGTCCTTATAGTTGGCATCAGAGGTCGGTTTAGATAACATTAGAGGTTAATGAATTCTTGAAGCATAAGTGACATTACCATAATGGTTAGGATTTCAAAAAGTGTCGTAGTTTTTTAGATAATGTTAATGAGTTTATGATAACATAAATAAGTATATCATAGTTTTTACCCTCTTCATAAGGTATTATATGATTATTTTACTGATATACTCACACTAACATTTTTGGTTTTAGTACATGGCTGGATCTAGCAAGAACCAAAGTAACAATGTATGTGAAGAAAACAGTGATGATTTTATGAACGAGAAACTGAATGACATGGGAGCTACAATGAGAACACTTGTGGTTATTCTCAACCAACTATCTGGAGTCATGATTGTCTACATGAACCTCAGTGATCATTATAAGGCATCATATATGCGAGAATCAAATCCCTACGGATGTCCAGGTAATAATCATAAAGGTAACTGTGTTTGAAAACCTATGTATCAAATATATGGAAAGAAACACCTAGGAAAATGTTTCAAAGAGGCAGAAAGGTGAAATAGATGTGGAAATGATGGTCTTAATGTAATAACCTGCCATGGAAAAAGGAAGCATCTAGTTGACTCTAGGAAAGGGAAAGAAATACTTTCCATGGGATCAATTGAATGTCTTAAATGAGTTGTGCATGTTCATTACTCAAACACATGTCCTACGAAGATGTTTTGGGAATGGGATCACCAGGATCATACAAATAATCATTTACCAAAACCTAATTCCATTCCGATTGAGGATGAAGAAACTGACAATGAACAATGAAAGGTATGGATTATTTCTTAACATATGTTTTCCTATTAATGAAATCTTAGGAAATGATTCATGATTTTGTTTATAGGAAAGAAGTATTTCAAAATAAGTTGGAAAGGAATGGTTAATTGATCATGAAGAATGTTGAATGAGTAAGAAGTAAACATATACTGGATTCAAGAGTTATGGTAGAATTTAGGATAGTTAAATGCTTAAAAGTATTAAGGCTCTTCTAATGATGGAATTAAATTAGAATACTTTTTATAGTATTTGTAACCCTGAATTTTGATATATGAAAATTTTATTCAAGTAATAATTATCTTCTCTTTTGTGGATATAGTTATAAATAACCATTTGGGTCTGTATGATCCATGA
The DNA here is from genome assembly GCA_963277665.1 of Viscum album. Classification (NCBI taxonomy): domain Eukaryota; kingdom Viridiplantae; phylum Streptophyta; class Magnoliopsida; order Santalales; family Viscaceae; genus Viscum; species Viscum album. Next base: position 1,612,608,915 of record OY728130.1, on the reverse strand, counting down.
ATTTTAGGCAATTACCTATTAATAAATTTTGAGATTCAAAACGAATGTTATTAGATAACCATTGTAGTTAAAATATATTATGGTTATTTTTGATGAATTTATCTTTTTTTGGGAATGTTATTAAATTGTGTTGTTTTTGGAAAGGGACAACACACAAACCATGTGACAACCCATCACGTCAGACGGAGCTGTGGGAATCAAACCCACAACCAAAGTGCGACTGGTATTTATCACCTACCACTGGACTACAAGAAGTCCCTGGTTTGTATGACTAATTATTTTTAGTTAGATGATCTTATGAATTAGGATTTAGTTGATTTTTGGTTATCTATGAAAATGATTAACCTCTCATGGAGGATATGTGATTAGTTTAATTACTTTTCAATATGATACTTTTAGAGTAACTGATGTTATTTGGTGATAAATGTTAAGATTTATCTTGGAAGACTAAGTGATTAAATCCTTCATAGATTTGGGTTTCAATCTTAGTTTGGATTACTTTGTTGAACTTTCAGTACTGTTTGAATAATTTTGGAGATTAAGAGTAGTATTTATTTCTATAAAGGATTATCCTTTTGGTGATTATCTGATATTATACTAAAAGTTTTAGTTTTAGTCAATATCTAATGAAATAGGAAATATATAGTTCATATTTTGTGGATTATTTGATTCTCTTGAAGTTGATTATATCGCTCTTAATGTGAAACAATTCATCTTGAATATTCATCATTTGGAGAAAATATGAGTTGGTGTTAGAAATATATTAAAAGATGAATATCTACAACAAAAGTAAGTATTTTTCCTTATGTTTTTGGTTAAGCTCATAAATAAATTCCTCAAGGAAATGTAACTTTAAACAAAAACCTTGTCTGCTAACTTTTCCAACTGGGGAATCAGAGACTGTTTAACCCATCCCAAGATTTTGATTTTCTGGCGGTTAACTATCTCCTAAACATGTATCGTAATGCTCTCTATCAGAACATGACCTCTTTTTTATCCTACATATCCATGTTTTCATAGAATCTTAATATGGGTTAACTCGAGTGACCATTGTACCTCTCTTTCTTTCTTTTATAGTGATAGTTTTACTAACTCCTTTTTCTGATTTGGGACTTCCAATAAAGTATCCAAGCCCAAATTTTAAAATTGTGAGGACGCAATTCTCAAAAAGGGGGAAGGATGTAACATCCCAGGTAAATAAATAATAAGACATATTTAATATTTATTAATTTTTGAATTAAATATTATTTTTACTTTAAAGGGGTTGCTATGTTCGATAGCGTTCCTGATACACAATAACGAGTTTCTTTGAAATCTTACATTGCACACTAATAATATATTATTATTATTTTAAATGGTAGTTAACTCCTAGCCATTTTATTGGTGGGAATAAATGAAACTAACAAAGATATTATTATACATGTTTGTTAAATTTATTTACATTTATCCAATAAAATTTAGAGTCTTAAAAATGTGAATGAAACTAATTTTAAGCATAATTTACATTAAAAGGCTGATTTATCACCTTTTAATGGAGAACCCTTTTTAAATATAGTTTTCGTCACTTTAATACATTCTATATGACCAAATAAAATCCTTATTTAGAATGGGGACATAAAAATTTACTTTGTGTAAATTTTTGGAATTTTTACGATAAAGTTCATTTTTAATGAATAGTGAAAAATGTTGTATTTTAAATCAAAACCCCCTTTTAATCTAATTTATTTATATGGTTAGATTAAAATTTTAATTTATTTTAAAGAGTAAATAAAATATATTTTTACCATTTAATCCAATTTTATTCATTGGAATTAATTTCACTTTGAAATTGGACAAAAACAAGTATCAATCTTTTGATAGTTATTGTTTCTTATAAACATGCTATTTGTTTTGATAATGGGAATTAATTGTAAAATTTATTAATTCCACTTATATTTTTTGAATTTGGAAAAATAGACATCATTTTTGAATTTGGAATATCAAATATAGCTTCAGCTTAATTTTTGATATTTTTCTGAAAAACATCAATTTTTGATGAATAGTGAAACCACTGAGTAGTAGTTAAAAAACTAAATTTTTTATTCACATGAAAATTTAACGCTTTTGTGAATTGAATTTCAAAAATCGGACATAAATTCTTGTAATCAATAGGTAAAATTTGGTTCAATAAGATGAAAATAATTTTTGTGAATAGTAACTTTTGACTTTTATTTACCGTGGTTAAAGGTAAATAAAGTAATTCAAGGTAAAAAAAATATTATACTAATTCAAAATTACATTAACACTTTCTCTAACCTTATTGGATGAGTAATATCCGACCATGGGAATATTGGGGTAGATTTGGGGACCCCATTGAGCCACATGGGTGTGATAATAACACTTTAGATTAATTAATTTAATGTAAAGGGAAAAATGACATTTTCAAATATCTTTTAGTAAATTAATTTTGACATAGGGTTATAAAAATTATCCTTTAGTCTATAAATATTAATTATAAAGCTAGTAAGATTTCCTACATCATGGTATTTGTTTTATAATTTGTAGACATCGAATAAATTAAATTATTCCTGACACAATAATGATGCATTATTTCCCTCATTAATAAATTATTTAAATAAATAAGTTTATAATGATTAACATAATATCCAAAACAATTCCAATTCTGATCAGATGATTTTATTTCGACCATGAGTCATCTTATATTCATCTTTAAGGATTTTTGGACCATTATAAACCGAATATAATTATATAATAAAATAATAGTTTCACACGTTCCTAAAGAGCCCCTCCTCCCCCTTATTTAAGGAGACCACATATAACCAATTCCTCATTCCTCTAAAGAATTTTTTCTAATCCAAACCTTGCCTAATTAAGATACATAAATCCCTCTACTCCTCATAGAAGCCTTACCTTAGGCAAAAGGAACATCAAGAATTCCTTTTGGTTCAATCCAAAGGAAGTTACCCAAATTAAAGGTATCAGTTTCTCTTAAATTATTTTATTTTATATTACTTCTCCAACAACTAAACTCTTTATATTCCTTTACGTTGTAACAGAACCAATATCCTCAATAACCTAGGATGTTTTTATGAGAAGTATTATAACTACACTTACACACGCCTCCAACTAATGGATGAAGAACATAATGTTTCTATGGATGGAAAACTAACGCCTCATGAAACGATGATTGTTCAATTACATCTTATCGCCTCTCATGGTGGCCATTATGATGGAACTGTATTTATATATTATATATATTATTTTTATGATTTCATTATTCTTCTGTACTTCCCAATTATATCAAGCCTTTTTGGTTTCTATAGTGGGTAAATACGATAATCTCATTTGAGAAGTGCAGACTACCGCCCCCTCAAAGTGATGTGACTCATTAATGCCTTGGGTGGGATGTATAAAGGATGGAGTTAATGATATTATATTATAATGAAATTATAATATACCTATGTATAATTATGTTTTAATTCCATTAAAATAATAAATAGAAATGAATTTATCGTTCATGCATACGTACGGCTTACCGTCTCCATGAACAGTGCATTTCATTTCTTACCTCCAAATGTTATGTACTATTATAAATACATGTATATAATGGATATATATGTAATTAAAATCATGAATAACTTTCTGGATATAATGAACCATTGACCACATGAACAACATGTGATTATAAAAATTCCATTTTTGACTCAAGTACCAAATATCGTCAAAACAAACATTATTAACTTAAATGATTACATAATGTTTATAACATGGTAAAAAGTGATATAAAAGGAAAAATAAACTTGAAAAAGTTTCTTAAGAAAGTATAAATTATCTTTAGTTTATTTTTTGGGAGATTAAAGAACGATCGAGTCTGGTCGGACATGAGGTAAGGGATCCGAACTCTCCCTTTCTTTTCAAGTACACTCTTTTATGTATTTTATTTTTTGCTCCATGTTCTTATGTTGGATGATGTTATTTTATATTCAAAATAATGTAATTTTTATTTTCATATGATTATATTCCCCCTCTTACTCTCATCAATTAATTTTATGAATTTTTATGTGGCGTCGTTAGGCTGCTGAATTTTTGTAAGGGATTTTCTTATCTCACTTTTAATTCCATGAGATTTCCATTGTTCACCACTTATTCATTGCATGTGGTGTATTTTGTACTGAAATTTGATATATATTATCATGATTCTCATTATATTCATCGTATACTATGATTAATTTTGTGGTTATTAACTTTTTTTCATACGACTCAGTTGATTACAACATGGTAAATGGTTTCATCTCACTTTTTATTCCAATGAGATTCATGCTATATTTGCCACTATTTCCATTTTTGTGGTGTATATACTTCCCATTATTGTACACTTTGTGTAATATACTTTCATTTATGAGTATTTACATCTTCTTTTTATGATCCTTCTTTCATGTGGCATCTGTTTTGTAAGTTACCAAATCGGTAAGGGAACCATTCAGCCTCCACTTTTTAAAAGTATTCTTTTTTTGTTATGACCTTTATATTAGATATTATTAGGTTGGGATATGTTCTTATATATCCTTATTGATGTAAAATGTATTTAAAAGTGATTATATACCCTTTTTGTCTCATCAACTCATTTTCTTAATTTTAAAGTGACGCCATTATGTTGTCAATGTTTTGTAAGGGAACTTCTTAACCCAATTTCAATTCTTTTGGTTAAACTTGAACTTCATGAATATGTCGTCCTATGAATATGTGTGAATGTCCTCTTCTTTTTTTACACATAATATCCACTTATATTGGGTGTATTTGTTTTTTTAACACATAATTATGTAATTGATTGTCTTTAATTTACGGATACCATCTTTATAAGGGATTTCATCTCAATTTTCATTTACATTGAGACTTCATTGATGTTATGGACCAATTATATTGTATATGGTGTATATATTGTCCTTTGGCGTATTATATCATTAATACCTCTATTCTCATGATATTATAATGTTCTGATAAAATGTTATTCCTCATTTATTTGTATTCAATAATCTCTCTTTTTGGTAAAAAAACTCTTTAACAAAGATATCTTTTTAAATGTTTTAAAGATTTATTCTTCTCAGTATTTCTCATTAATGTCCATGTTATCAAAATGGGTTTTAGGATTTATTTATATGGGAATTAATTTTTACAAATGATAATTCACTTAAAATCTTCAAAGTGGTATGGGACACTTTGATTTAGACATCTCTTTTTAAATGGTTTTGAAAATGATTTGATAATACATTGTTTATTTCAATATTTTGATTTGATATATTGGAATTTAGAAATTTTATATTTCCTTTATACATGTGTTATGTGTTATTATTATGTTATTGTTATTGGGAATCATTTACGTATACAGGTGCTTCCGTGATAAACCTAGGGTCGATGAGCCCGAGATAGCTCTCCAATGCATTGGGTAACGTGACAGATGTAAACGTGATGTTTCTTCTAAGAGATTTAGGGAATATACTGTTATGGGTATTCCATGTGTAACTCCCTATGTAGTTGTGATTGCTACAATGTATGTTTGATATGGATTCCATATGTAACCTTTATGATTTATGATTTTTGTGTGTTATTCATAAATCTCATGATTTCATAAGGTATTTTATGATTGAAAAGTATTGTTTCATTGATTTGTATTCATTGATGGGTTAATTTTTTTCTTCATTATTTTATAACCCTTACTATGATTTTTATGCTCGTCCAATGGTTTGGAAACCATTTGAGAATGTATTGATGTTTCACCTTCCATGGTAATTCCTATATCCATATTTACTAGATCCATATATATGGGATCTTTTTCAACTTCTCTACTTGTTCAAAACTCCATGATCGTTTCTACTCAAAGCATCTTCCACCTTATTTCCCTTCCCCGGGTGGTAGTGTATCGTGCAATCATAATCTGTGAGTAGTTCAATCCATCGCCTTTGCCTCGTGTTGATTTCATTATGTGAGAAAATATACTTCAAACTCTTGTGATCAGTATATATCTCACATTTTTTACCATAGAGATAATGTCTCCATATCTTCAAATAATATATTGTAGCTGCTAACTCATTATCAATGAATATGATTGTTTTTCTCATGAATTTTAAGTTTTCGTAATGCATAGAAAATAACTCTATGTTTTTTCATAAGGAAACAACCAATTAATTTATTCAATGAATCACTACAAATAAGAAACCCATCATTCCCCGATGGTAGTTTCAATATAGGAGCATTGAATAATCTTATCTTCAGTTCTTCAAACCATTTTTCACACTCTTCTGTCCAAACAAATTTTAACCCTTTACACATGAGCTTGGTTAATGGGTTAGCCTATACAGAAAAATTCTAGACAAAACGCTGATAATAACCCACTAAACCAATAAAAATACATACCTAAATTATACTCCTAGGTGCTGGCCATTACTGGATTGCTCTTGTCTTAGAAGTATCAACAGAGATTCCATCCTTGGAGAGAATATGGCCAAGAAAAGAAATCTCCTAAATCTAGAATTCACACTTTCTAAACTTCCTATATAATTCATGTCTTCTAAGATTCATAAGGATCATGGACATGTGATTTTCATGATCTTATTATCTTTTGGATTATACCAAGATATCATCAATAAATACCACTAAAAGTTCATCATGGTATTCCTTGAAAACTCTATTCATTAGATCCATGAATATATAGGGTGCATTAGCCAATCCAAAAGGCATTACTGTAAACTCGTAATGTATGTACCTGGTTTGAAATGCTATATTTGGAATTTATTCCTTCTTCACACACAACTGATGATATCCAGATCAAAGGTCAATATTTGAAAAGTATTGGGATCCATGAAGTTTCTCAAATAAATCATCATTGCGAGGTAGGGGATACTTGTTCTTTATTGTTATAGCATTGATCTCCCTGTAGTCAATGCACAAACTCATAGATCCATCTTTCTTATTAACAAAAAGAAAAGGGGCTCCCCATGGAGAAAAACTAGGGTGAATAAATCCCTTATTACTCTACTCCTCTAGTTGTTTCTTTAGTTTCACTAATTCCACAGTGGCCATTCTATAAGGGGTCTTCTATATGGGCCTTGATCCAGGAATTAAATAAATGGAATACTCAATTTCTCATTCTGGTGGATGCCTAGGTAAATATTCTAGAAACACAGAAATATATTCTTTCACAATAGGTACATCCTCTATTTGAACATTATTTTCCTCACCCACTATTATTTCTTTCTCTTCCTCTACAATAATTGAATTTAGTTGAGAAAGTTGGGGTGGATTTAGATAAGAATCAGGTGATGAAAGTTCTTCTCTAAATATAAGTTGTTCTTTATCATCGTTATCCAAAATAGAAACCTCCTTCTTCTTACAATAACTTTTTGCATCACGGTCCTAATGCCAATCCATACCAAGGATTATATCAAATTCAATCATGTGTATGATGATGGGATCTGCAGATAATGAACTTTTATATGCTCTAATAGGAAATGATTCACAAAAATTTGTTGCGATGATACTTCCCTTATGAGTCTTGACTAACAACTCCTTTGTTAAATCAAATTGGAAATATCTAATTTTCCTAGAAAACTGGAAATATATGAAACTATAAGATGATCCAGAGTCAAATAAAGCATTTCCTAAACTTGGGGAAACCATTAAATTACCTGCCACCATATCTTTTGGAGCTTCAACCTCAGCAGTAGTGATCACATAAGACTTTCCTTGATACCTTGGCATTTTCTGAGGTATGTTCCCCTGACGCTTATGACATTCATTTTCATAATGTCCCATCACCCTACAATTGTAGCATTGAACATCGGTAGCTTCTTTCATCCCCTTGGAACCACGATCTTGGTGGCCTTCTCCACCACACTTATAACAAACTCACATTCCCATCAAGAAAGTATCGGGGTGTTTCTACCCACATTTACTGCAAGATGAATATTTAAATTTTCCCTTCTTCCCCTTATTTCCATTTCGAGAGTGATCAGCAGATCTATTATTCTCTTTCATTGCTTTAAAGTTGTATGACTTATAAAATTATTTTTATATCTTTATAGAACATGAGACAATATCTTCATATGATGAGAAGGATTATGAGACTAATTATCAACAATGAAATGGATTTAACCCATAAAATAAATGATCAATCTTACTTCTTGGGTTACATATATAATCTCCAGCATGCCTTGCTGACCATGTAAATTTAGACTCATACTTTGCAACATTCTCATCCTCCTTTGGCCTCAGACTCAAAAATTGTCTTTCCATATCTGCTTGGTGGTCATGTGGAAATTATTTTTCTAAGAAAATATATTTAAACTCTTTCCATTACATACTAGATACTTCTTCATATTCCTTTGTGTTTTTTTATCAATGACCACCATTGATCAACATCTCCAGTGAGACGATAAAATTCCATCACAACTTTTTCCCTTTCACTACTCCCCAAAGCATGAAATATTTTCTCTATGGTATTTATAAATTGCTCAGATACTAGTGTATTTGTACTCCCATTGAATGTTGGTGGTTGTTTCCTTATGAAGATATCTAACATTGATTCTCCCCGCTGCGGATCAGGGTGCTCTATACGGGTAAGGTTATTATTCATAACCAGAGTGAGTTGTCCTAATATAGTGATAAAATGATCAGCAGTAGTTGTATCACCAGATCCACTATAATTATCCAAATTAGGAGGGAAATCCCTACATGTAGAGAATTCATTTAAATAGTTTCCATTACTTCAACTAGGTTCCATTTCTAAATAATGGCATAAACTAGATTAGTTTATGAATCGAAATACATAAATCCCAACTTGTAAAACACTTAACATAAACTGAAACATTTATGGATATAATCCATAATCAAAAAAATGGTTTCTTTGAAGAAGTATATACTCATTAACCCTTCATAATGGTTTGTGAATAAAATGAGAATTATCCAAATAATATCCCCCATGAGTGTCATAACCAGGAGTGCAGCAAAGAGCATTGTCATGCACCAGTTCCCGTTTGTGTCTAGAACAAAGCGGTGTTTTCCGATTTTACCCCTAGGTTAATCTGTGCCAAATACACGTCAATCTGCTCATATCCAGACAAGGATGTATTGTTTGGAAAACTCACTAAATCTCTACAATACCAAAATTCTAGGAAGTTCTTCTATACAAATCCTCAAAGCCTATATTAAGGTAATGTGCTCTAATCAGAGTTTATCTAAATCTATCTTCCACGGTTTGCACTAATCATCCTCTGAAACCAATTGTAACTCCCCGACCCCAATTACACAGAGTCGGCACATTATTACATAACATTGGCATGATCTCAAAAGATCATGTCTCGAATGACTGATTAGTTTAGTATCCTTGGAAACACTAGATATATTCATAAGTCTTACATTTCATGAAAAAGTGAAAAAAACTACAACATAGTCTCCCTAGTCCACACTCATATCCCCTCAGACTGTCCATGCAGGTTAGTCATAAAATACTTCTTCACATCCTCGGAAAAATAAAACATAGAAAGGGGTGAGCTCAGATTCTCAGTAAGGATAACAATATAGAGGAAACCTTCAAAATAAGCATAAACTTTTAAGGCAATGTATAACTAAAAAAAAGCCTTTTAAACATGAAATTCAGCATAATATGGAAAAAATAAAATGAAATAATTCCATTTACTTATTCACATGGATATTATACTAGTCTAATAATCACATTCAATATCAATAACCACTTTCATTATGATGGGATGCATAATTCTAGACTATCATAACCACATAGTCCATGCCTTGTGCCAAGACTAAGAATAAGATTTTTGTCAAGGCCTTGTGACAAGACACTAGTTTTTCTCATGATATCTACCGATGTATCGATGAATTATATCGGGGTCCACCTGTCACTTACTAAGTCCAATGCATTCCTCATATAAACAGGTTTAAACATAACATAAACATTCGTATTAATTCTGGCGTACAAAATGTCAATACATTCTCTATAAACCATGAATTGTATAAAAATAAAACATCCACAGTCAAACAGATCACAAAACCTTCAATAAAATATAGAAGTTGTGTATCATAATAAATAAACCTCATATAAGCTTAAAATACTTCAAAGGATGTTGACATAGATGAAACCAATACTATTTGAGAGGAATATCTATTTTTTGAAATCATTTAAAAGGTCACATAATTATAAAAGAAAAAATTTAATTTGAAAATATTCTTATAATAATTTAATGAAAGTGTCGATGATTTTATAATAGAAGAAAATAGCTGCACCCGCCGTATAAGTTAAAAAAAGACATTCTTATCTTAATTTTGTCAAGAAGGTTAAAAGGTCCTTGTTAGGAAAACGACGGAAATATTATTTTATAAACATCTTATAAAATTAAAACAAGTGTATAAATTAATTTAACCCATAGTATATAATATATTAACAATGTTTTGAAATAAATTTTTAAGAAACATGGAAGTGGATGATGAAGAGGTCCGAATAGATAATTACGTATAAACAATCTCAGATAATGAAGAGATTGTGAAATAAACCCAAAAAATGTACATTTCCTTGTTCTAGGGTAGGTTAAACTCCCTTATAATGGTTAAATAATTGTTATTAAATTATAAAATAATCATATACATTAATATGATATCGTATATGTCTTTTAACATTGCGTTATTAATAATATCTTAGTATTATCGTTGTTTCGGGTGTTAACAGATTTTTTCCTTAATATTATTTGTTATTTGAGTAACATTTGTTGTGTATGGGATGTATATTATTCATATCTAGAATTATATCAAGTATTTAAACATTATTTCTAATCATCTAATGATAATTAGTCATGAATGGATATGATGGAGAATGAATCCCATCGTGTTCGTGGAGACGGTAATCGGTACGTACGTGCGAGCGACAATATCATTATTTTGATATTAAAATAATATAGTTGGATGGTATATCATATATAAGTAATCATTATCATGTCATATTTATTATTTACATCAATTTCACATCATTATTATACACATCCAAATAATAATGTATTGAATAACAATTATACCACGACGTGGAGACGGTAAGCCGTACGTACGCACGTATGGTGACATGTCATTCAAAGGATGGTTAGAATAATGAATTTGGTTGAACCATGTTTATAATAACATCAATTTATATAGAATATACTGTAGTTATTATTTTATAATGGAAACAACAAAGAAAAAGGAAGTGGAATAAGAAAGGAACTTGAAAGAGGTGATGGAATATTTACCTCTTCTTCGGGTTCTTCCTTTTGATTTGATCAAAAGGGCTCTTTAGGTTGGATTTATGACTAAATTAAGGCCTCTAGTATGAAGGGAGGACAGTCTAAATGGTATTTTGGTATATTTTGGTTGATTTAAATGTCTTTTAAGGTGTTAATTAGAGTGAATGGGGAGTAACCTTTTATATGAGGGGTGAGGGGTTGCTTAGGAAAAGCTAGAAATATTAATTTATAATAATATCATTTTCGGTTTTCAATGGCTAAAAAGTATATTATTTATTGTATAAGTTGAGGATGGGTCTAAAACCATAAAACCAATAGGTTTTAGATAGGTTTTGGTCACTATATTAACTTTATCTTTTAGATTTAACTCTTAGTTAAATAGTTTGACATTGACAATGTCTCTTTGTATTATTATATTATATGGTTAATAAACATACTATATAATTCCAAGATTACCCCAATTGGTTCATTAATGATACACCTATCATTATATAAGTCCTTTTTATGAACCTTATATTTTTAGAAATACAATATCTATTAATAATATAATATTTATTTTAAAAACTCTTTTATGTCAATTTTGACACTATTTGGTATTTTGTTTTTGGTAAATTCATAAGAGCATTATTACTTCTAATAAAATTCAACTAAGCAATATAAATATGTCATATTAACATAGAAAATTATTGTAATTCATAAAAAGTCTAAATTTACATTTATTTAGATATTTATAATGTCAATTATTTTAATATTTCATTAATTAGGTAATATCTACATCATCATTGTGTCATAAATAAATTAAATTATTTAATTTATAAAAATATATAAATATAATACAATTACATAGTAATTCTTTTGATCTTTCTAATGAATATTTATAGTCTAATTTATCTTATGTATAACCCTATATTAAGAATGGTTTAGTTATTAAATATTGATTTTAACTCTTAACTCTTCTTTGAATTAAATAATAATAAATGTCCTAATCTACTCCATGTGGACCAAAGAGGTTCATATTTTATTCCTAATGTTGTTTTCGGTAGAATTAGTCTTGTTCAATAGAATTAGGACATGTGTTAGGGTAATAATAATATCACTTTTACCCTTAATTACTCTATTTACTTTTAAATATGGTAAATTAAAGTTAAAAGTTACTATTCAGAAAAAATTATTTTCACCTTATTGAACCCCATTTTTCTTAATGATATCAACCATATCTCTTGGATTTTTTTAATTCCACTCAAAGTAGTGGTAAAATTAAGTTTAATGTGAATTTGAAAATTCTCTTAGGAGGTGGGTAAAAGATGGTGAAAAGTTTAATAAATTTTTTATATATCTAAACTTATTATAAAATGACTCTAATGAATTACATTGAAAATATATAGGTATTATGTAACTATTTTGACCTAAAATAAATTTAATTAAAATAACTAATTATTTAAATAAAAATTCGGTTTTAACGAATAACTTAGGGTTTTTTCACTATTCATCAAAAATTGAATGTTCATAGAAAAATACCAAAAATTCACCCTAGGATAATTTCAATATTAAGAAATCAAAAATTATGTCCATTTTGATAAATAAAATTTATAAAATTTCAAAAAGTCGGTATTACTATTCATAACGTCGAGTTTAATTGGTTGTGGTGTGTTAAAACTCGAAGTTACGTACAATGCAAGCTATTGCATTATTCAAAGAGAAGCGTACCATGGAAGCTTAGGGTGTTACAGTCATGTTGGTTTAGAGTATTTGAAGGATATGTTTTTTAGTGCTCTATTTCTTTTTTTAATAGAAGGAGTTAAATTCGAGGTTTTTTGCAATGCTTCACTTCTTGGGTTATGATGTGTTCTGATGTAGTAGAGATCGTATTTTTGTTGTGGGCTTTGGCAATGACGTCTCCATAAGGTTAAATATGAAATGCATGATCTATATTTGGTAGTAGTGGTGTTTTCCCTAATGTTTTGGAGATATTACCTCATCAGATAGTGCTTTGTGGTCTTCACTGATCATAAAAGCCTGGGGTATGTTTCTACTCCACATGACTTGAACATGAAACAATGTCGGTGGATGGATTTCTTATAGTATTGCGACATCGAAATATCATATACACCTAGTAAGGGGAATCTTGTAGCTGATGCACTAAGCTAGATGTTACGTAGTGATGTCATGTGCAAATAATGTGATTCCTATAGGGTAATGGAAGAACATTTAGAATTACATCTCCATATGAAATAATTTGGGGGTAGATGTTAATTTTTTCAGATAACGGTGTAGTTATATTCTATATAGTAGGTGGTGGTTTCCCAGTTTTGGGATCTTGAGGTGGAGGTATGGAGATATCGAGTTGTTTGTGGTGAGGCCCACGATGGCTGGTCTGAGGATGAACAACACCGAGTGTGGTATCAGTGAAGGATTTTCATTCCTTTCATGATGCGTGAGATAGTTCATAAAGTGATCCATAGTTATCCTTATGGGGTTCATTATAGAATAAAAATAATGTACTGAGAATTGAGCAGTCATATTTGGTGTCTTGGGTTGAGTCCTACATTTCACGAGGTTGTGACTCGATGGTTGGTCTGCCTAAAGGTGAAGGATGAGCATCATGTTCTTGTTGGGTTTCTCCAACTATTATATGTTCCTCAGTGGAATTGGGAGGACATATCAATCGACTTTTTACTAATTCACCTCATGCTTAGGGAGGAAATGATTCTATATTTGTAGTTGTGAATCATTTGATGAAATAATACCACTTTATAGCAACCACGGAGTCGAGTCCAGTCAAGGTTTTTTCATGTCAATATCTTGAGGAGGTGGTGAGACTCTAAGGGGTCCATAGGATGATTATTTATGATTTAGATCCTTATTTTACCTCCATGGTGTAGAGAGGTCTCCAGAATGCTTTTACTTCTCATATATGCCTTAGTTGTGATTTTATCCACAGACAGACTATCAAGATGAGCAGACCATCCAGGCTCTTGAAGAATTGTTCTCTCTTGTGTCCAAGATTTTGGAGGTTCATGTAAGAGCCACGTAATAATGTCAGTGTTCAACTACAATAATAGTTTCCACTTCACCATTGATATGGAACTGTTTGATGCCTTTTATAGATAACCTTTCCATTCTCCAATATGCTAGGTAGGGGTCAGAAAGTCAGCAAATGCTTGGGTGGAAATGGTGCAGAACAAGACAGAGATGGTTTGAGTGATTCTTGAGTTGATGAAAGCTTTGAAATATAATTATAAAACGTATTACAAATATAGGATGAGACGTTTGGAGTTTGAGGTTTGGGACCACATGTTTATGAAGGTGAATCCCTATCATGGCAGTGATGGTTTGTCTATGGGAGTAATCTTTCTCTCTGGTTTGTTGGGCCTTTTGAGGCTTTGGATTGTGTTGGAGCAAGGGTGTATTGGGTACCACTTCCCCCCACAGATGAGTATTATACATGCAATTTTTCACATTCCATAGTTCTGATGTTATTATCATGTCGACTCTCACATCACTGATTGGGGAAATATTGATGTTTTTGATGATGCGACCTTCCAGGAGTAGCATATAGAGATCCCAGATAACATGGAGAATGTGTTGTGTGGGCATGATATCTCCATGGTTCATGTCTTATGGAATCGTGATGGTGTGGAGGATATTACATGGGAACATGAGTCATAGATATGTGATCAGTTCCCTAATCTCTTTGATGTTTAGATATTTACTCGTAACGAAGTTCATTTTGTGGTTCTAGAGATTTCATGTTTATGAGATGGCTACTATATTTTTGTATTATAGCATGATCAATTTTTAGAGGAAACATTCTTAAGAGAGTCTTTATGAGCTTATTGTAGGCATCCTATGTTTTCACATGTTCCTTTTTATGTAGTTGAGATCCTCTAGTGGAAAGAGCCTTGATAGGAATCTTGAAGGTTGGTTGTTTAGACACCTATTTTAGGTTTCCTCTCTAGGTTGGTTTTGGATTCTTGAGAATGAGAATTTTTGAGAGGTGTCTAATGTATGATACTGGACCTCACTAGTCCATTAAATTTTGTAAATAAGGTTTTTGATGTGTTTTAAGAGGTGAATGTGGCTTATTCCCAACACTTTTCAAGAATTATTATTCTATAAACAGTGATTCTGGTTTCATGAAGAATGCTTTCAGTGAGTAATTTATTAAATGTGTTGTCAGTGAGTTATTTGTGAACAATGTTTTCAGTGAGCCATTTATGAATATTTTTGGCAATGACTCAATTGTAAATAGTGTTGTTGGTGAGTGATTTGTGAACATTCATATAGGGGAGTCATTTTTTAACAGTGTTGTCAGCGAGCCATTTGTGAACAATGATGTTGGCAAGTCGTTTGTGAATAGTGTTTTTGGTTAGTCATTTTTGAACAGTTTTGACAGCGAGTTATTTTGAATAGTGCTACAGGTGTGTCATTTTTGAATAGTAGATTCTGGGATAAACTTTTGAACATTGTTTTTGGTGAGTAATTTATGAATAGTTCTATCAGTACTTCATTTGTTAATAGTTCAATTGGTGAGACAAATGTGAAAAGTGCTTCCATCTTCCAACAATTTCACCTCGTTAACATATTCATTGGTGTAAAATTCATTCAATACTTTATTTTAAGGGATTTAAGGCTGATTCAAATCCCATACATTGTATCTTTATATTTTTATGCATCTGATTCCATTACATGGTAAAACTACGTAATATTTACCAGATCCTCCATTATTGGAAAATATAAAACTGTATCAAAATCGATGCTATATAGTTATGTTTTCAGAAGACTGATATACCTTCCAACTTATTCTTCCTTCTTTTTTTCCCATGGAACTAGATTCCCAATGTTCTTACTCCCATAGTAGTTGTGTGATCGAACTATTATACTTGGGTCATTTTCTTTAGAGTCTTTCTGCTACAAGAACACCCCCTTTTTTGTGCAACGAGGATGTGTCACTCTGTCTCTGATATATGGTATGTTCTACCTCTATTCTTATGGGTTACTCTCATTTATTTTCCCTTTTCCATGTTATTTCATGTGATCTCCCTATTTTTAATTGAGTTTTTGTGGGTGTTGGGCGGTGTGGTGGTGTCTCTACATCATTGGGTGGATGCAGTCTTCCAGGAGAGGTGATTGTGATCTATTGTGTTGGAATGTTCTCATGTAAATAATGTCAAGAACATTTTGAGGTAGAGGATTCATGGATTTTCTATTCTATTTTTGATCATTAGTAGAGTTATCATGTTTTACCCACTTGATCATAAGGGAATTTACATAATAAATATTGAAATCGTATTAATGGAATTGGAATCGATCGTATGTCTCTACTATATATCATGATAACATGTTTCCTCTAATTTTTATAGATCATTTGATTCTATGATTTTCTTATTTAGCATGCTGTTCTTGATTGAAATTGGTAAATTACAATAAAGTGAGATTAATTGTAAATTAATCATCCTATGAAAAGGATCCATGTTTAATGAATCTTGTTTTTGCTTGTGTTCTTTGATGATAATCAGATGGATGTTGTTATGCATGTTTAATTAAATCTAGTAAATAAATATGGAATAAACAACTATTTGTGAAATAATGATAATTCCTTTATAGATTTTGAGTCACCCTTTTTATTTTAAAGGATAATAGATTTATTCATTAGAGATGTGAGTGGTCATTATGTGTGAAGGATGAATGCCTTGTTTAGGGACAAGAACCCACTTTCTATGTTGTTTGTTTCCTACAGCTTGTGTTGTGGTGTGAGCCTGGGATAGACGAGCCTAGGGGTATATTGTGGTATGTGTTTTAGGGAGGCCTACAGGTTGTGGTTTCAGTGGTTGATGCCTAGATCAGTAATATGTATAAGTTTATGCATGTGTGATTCGGGGAGGACCCGAGAGATGATGAAATGAGTTGGATGTGAATGTTGGATGCCCATGGAATATTGTTGTTTTTTTATCTTCTTTACTTTCCCCACATCTTTTTGCAGGTGGTTTTTCTTACTCTTCATCCAAAATAGGATAAGATACACATGGTATGACACATGATTTACCTATTTAGATTATTGAGTATGGATGGGTGAATGCTCTTGCTATGGGTGGAAAAGACATCATGAGTAGTTTACCTACTCACCATGTTGATCCCCTTGTGTCTGGTAACATTGAATTATCTTCAATAATACATGAGGATATGGTAATTTAATAATGCAATTAATAAATTTTTGAATAAATTATTTTATCCCATGGGGTTGGAGCTTGTTGGGATGCAATTATAAGGTTACAATTTAATGGAATTTTGTACTTGGTTTTGTTATTCCAAGAGGGCATGAAGCATTGTTGTAATGATAATGAAATGAAATTTTGAAATGATAATGCTTAATATATGGTTAAATAATTAATTAACATAAATTAAAAATAATAAAAAATGGGTAATGCAATATAATGTTTCTCCTAAAATGGACGTCTGCTTATAGGATATCTTGTCTTTGTAGTTGTAGCCAGGAGTCCAATAGACATTATCTACAGTTGAGTCTATGACTAGGTTATGTCCATATTTTGTTTGATAGCTATATTATATTCTATAAAATTAGTGCCCCTATATACTACTCCATCATATTGGTTAGGGAAACTAATACTGTAGGGATTTTGATCCCTATGGGTGTTTTCTCCATAATCCCAATGAGAGGATAGATAGATGACTACTCCCTATGGCCCTTAAATCTTCTCTTGATAGTAATATGTGTTGATAGGAATGGTGGTTATTTTTTCTCATATATGTGCATAGAGGGATGTAATGTATTGTGGTAATTCACACATATATGTTCTATATATAATTTTTTATGGACTACTATGGGTGTAACGTGTATAGGTTTTGATGGCTTAGGGATCCTTACTCGTCATATTGGATGTGATTTCATGAGGTATAATAAAAAATATATGATTCACACTATGAGAGCTATGGTGGATCCTGGTAATTACTTGGTTATGTTTGTTACATGAATGTAGTGGTTAATTTTCATGAGGTTCATGTTGTGGGGATACTTTCAGGTGTCTACGAGAATGCCCTTTTCAAGAGAAATGCTTAGGAAGTGTGACGTTGGAGAAAAGTGGAAAACTAGTGGGATGTGGTAGTGGGGTAAATTGATATTATTAACTATATTATATAATCTTGTAGGAGATACTTGTTGAGAGCATCCATAATGAGGCTGGGAACATAATATACCTAGTTTGGTGATGAGATAGTTCCACTTGTTATTCACTGTGCATTAACATGCATCCATTACTTTGTCATGAGAGGCTCCAGGGATGATCCAACTGAGAATAATATTATGCTCACCCTACATGTATATATAATTTATTTTTTAGTTCACTTAGTTAAGGGTAAATATCAGGCTCATTACTTCTAGCTTGGGGTTTTAGGAGTTGTTTGGGATCCATGGTCGCTGTTGTTTTACATTATTTTGGTTATTGTATTTTTACCATTCAGTTGAAGCAGTTCTTTCATGAAATTACATATGTGTACTTGGGATTTATTTTATATTTCATTATTATTTGGAGTTGGTTGGTGTTTTTCTTATCTCTATAATTTTCATGTGTTCTCTTAAAATGGTAATGAATCCCATTTTTGTGTTTACTATATCATTGGTGCTAGTCACCAACCTAGGGCCAATTGAAGGTGGGACTCATGTGTCACTCTCTCTATCCTCTAATTGTCGGCCTAGGAGTGGCACACTTTGTGGGGTGGGGTCATGAAAATATGTATTAAATATGATGTGTCTAAGAAGGATGCTATTCATGAATAATATAGTGAGTGATATTATAGATCATTTATGTACAAATGTTTTTGTTTCCATGTTTCCAAAATACACACGAATTTTATGATCTTTGGGACTATGATTGTATAATGTTTTATGTATTCCACTAATGTTATGTAATGATAATGTATGAAAAAGAGTGGGTCACTATATTTGGTATCAGAGAAAAGGCTTAGTTAATCATTGTATAATAGGACGAGAAAACATTAGTGAAATACCCATGTATACTCTTATGAATATGTCTAGGAATGTCTATAAGGATAAGTATAAGGATTATTCAATGCTTAGGAAAATGTCCAAGAACTTTTTTAAAGGGTGGAGTGACTGGTTCCTATGTAATAAATACCTGCATATAAAATACCGGTTGATGTGGATCTAGTATAGATGTAACTTGGTGTAACAACTCCAATATGTTTTTCTAGGTCCACGTTTGGGTAATCTGGTACACGACCTTAAGACTTACCACACACATAGTTTTACACTCCCATGGAATATGATTTGGGAATTCAAAAATATCTTTATAAAACATCATTACAGCTTTAAATATAATTTCTTTATGAATAAGCTAGTGTGATCCTTGTGCGTTATAGATTATGGATGGAGTGATGATTTAGAAATCATGTAAGTAAATATTTTCATGACTATTTTTTTAGATATGACAATTAATTCTCAAACTATGCCTATTGTTTTAGTCAGGATTTGGAAGGAAATTTATTAATGTTACATGTGATGGATGATTTCCTAATAATAAGTGAATAGGGATGATCATAGTAATGAAATATGATTTGATCATACCCAATCAGTATTTTATGAAACATGAAAAACAAATTTGGCCTTATTTTATGATCAGACTCCCATGGAAGAGAAATAAAGAGTTTTCTGAGAGATCAGGTAATGTAGAAAATTTTGGAAAGATCATTAACTTTACATTATGTCAATAATGTGGAAGAAATCACCCAACTGATCATCTTAGTGGAACAATAATATGTTTTATATAGAAAATAAGGACACAAAGAAAGTTACTACATGGAACAAATGAAGAGTTCAATTAACAAAATGGATTATAATATTTCCCTCCCTAATTCAACATCGAAGTTTAAGTGTTTTATGTGTGGTTTAAATCTTCAATATAAAAATCAATGTCCCAATAAGAAATATCCTGAAGATAATAAACCAGGAAGTGTGAGTAATGGTTACATTGAAGATGATTATAAGATTATAGTTGAATTGTGAAAGAAAATTTATTGTGTAATTGGATGAGTTATACATTGTAATGGAATTAGGATGAGGTGGAATAATAAAATATTTTATGTATTTAGATTAAAATTTTATTTTATTTAAAAGGATAAATATATATGGATTGGTAAATTTACCTTTTTTCACTAAGGATTTATAAGGACATATTCAATAGTTATGATGGAATAGAAAAGTAAAATAATTGCAAGGTGAGTCCCATATAAAATATATAATTAAGGGAAATAAAACCATTAATATTTTCCTTTTAATATGATAATGTTGTTTGGATAAATGTTTGTGGGTTTTAAATAAATAAATTAGAAGGTAATTATTACCATGGAATAAATTAAGGACCTCTTTACAAGTATTTCATGATATAATAGATGAAGTTTAAAACTTTATGGATTTTTGGAATATATCCAGTAATTTAAAGAATATGGAATAATGTATCTTTTAAAAAAATATTTATTTTTATCTTGGGTGTTACCATGTTAAAATATAATTTACCATGAGGTTATTCACATGTTTGGAATGATTAAACCAAGAGTTACTTTGTGTTTTATGGGGGATCAATGGTAAGCTTATTTCATGATGTTCTTTCTAAAGAATTTTACTTTCAACTTTCATGAGGGTTATATGTTTATCTATTACAAAAAATGTTATGTTAAAAATAGAATGAAGTATTTATGAACTAATTTTGTATTGAAAAAAGTGGTGAACAATGCTATATAGTGATTAAAATTATATCAAGCATTTCCATAAAATTTATTTTGGAAATTAAATTAGTATGGTTTTAGAAAATGACAATATGTTTGTTGGGTGAAAAACAATCATGTCCATTAAGGCCTCGGGTCTTGATCCCATGACTGAAGAATGAAAAGTGTTTTACACCTACTAGAGGCCTATGCATTGTCCATGTTAATGGATAATTATTTTTTTGAACAATTATTTACGATGAAACAATAATTTTACATTTTATGTTTAGATATTAATGTATTAACCATATGGTTTTCAAGAATATTTATAGATAAATAGTTATTTTTTTCATTCAATTATACAACTTAATATCTAATAAAAGTGTATTTTAGTGCTTCATGCATCAAAGTTAATTTTGGGACATCCATTTATTTAAGTAATGGATCAATTAAAAATAGTTAAGAGCACCAAAAAAGAAGAAAGAGTTTTTATATAATTATATTAAGTAAGTATATTTCATTATATTCTTTTTCAGTAAATTAATTACTCAATTATAGGATAATTTTCAGAAAAATGTTGTTCTAATACAATAGTTTTTTTAGAACCGATGGGCTAATAAATAATCAACAATTTGTGACCCTGATGGCCTCAACTTTCCATTGATCATCCATCTATTTCTGATTTATGACCTCATTCATTCCCTAAATATATTTACGCTTTTCCTCCATGCCCAAGATTCACTCCCAACCTATGTTCTCATATGTGTAATATGTTACTTTGTATATCCATTTTGGTCCCAATATTTTTTAGGAGATATTTAAGTATTCATTTTTATGAAGTGGGATTCTACGAAAAAAATTAATGTATTCTACCTTTGATAACCTAGAAAAATTTCAAAGGATAAAGTCATTTTAATTTGGCTTGAATTCAACACAGAATTATTTTATTAAATATTTTTTTTGAATTAATATAATTTTTTTCATAATTTTCAATTTGCACAACACTGAATATACCATATTTTATATTAAAGAACTATGTTTGGATTTCATTATACAAAACTCTAGGTTAATCATGAACAACAAGAATGATAACGATTATCTTTCCTTAAATGAAAAAATTAGATTAGTTTCATTTCATGGAATAATTACTTTCCTCAATGGCTTATGTAACAAGAAAGACCGAGTTTTACCAAATAATAATATATTATTAAAATATTATAATTTAATATAATAAGATATAAACTAGGAATAGTACTATTAGATATTAATATAATTAAATAATTTATTAAAATATTTTATTTACACAATTTAATATGAATTCATAGGTTACCAATTAATTATAAATGAATATGAACAATGATTGAATGTAAAAGGAAATATTATAATTTATGCGGCCACAAAGTTATTTTACCTGAATAAATTAAATTAAATACAATTATTTGGTGATATTAATGTAATATATACGCTCTATATTCAAAAAAATATTTTTGATATTCATTCAATATATTTTAGTGACATAAGATAGAAACAAACCCAATTTTATGCTTAAAAACATGTACTTTTATAAATTTTGTTTTACAACCATTTAGTTGAAACCCAATTAAAAATCCAAATTTTAGAACTATTATACGCATAATATGTAAAAATAAACTCCATATTTAAAATATAAAAATAAAAAATATTCTAGGATATCTATTTTTTATTTTACCGTAAGGCTTCATTTTTTAATGAATAACTAGAATAATGAATTTGAATTGAAAATTTCATTTTCATGTATATTATTTATAATGATAAATTATATTATAAATTTGATTTAAAGATTAATTAGATAATATATTTATAAATTAATCCAATTTAGATCATTGTATCCAATTTTACATAGAAATTGGATATATAAACCTACCATTATTTTGATCATTTTTACTTCAAAACCTCGTTGTGTCATCCTATTAGTGAGATTAATTTTAAACTAATTTTTTCCAATTATATGATTTAAATTCAGGAAATTATACTATATATTTGGAATAATAAATTTATATAATATATAATAAGTTAAAATTATTTTTATTCCAAAATTAATAGTGAATGTAATTAAACTTAATTATATCGATTAAGGTAAAATTAAGCTTCAGTAAAGACTAATACCTAAATTTTAGACCAAAAATAGCCTAACACTTTTCCAAAATCCATTTCATGGCCATTATTAGTCCATTAATCTTAAATTATTGAGGTATTTGGTATTTTGAAACTTTTTTTAGGTAAAAACATTGGTACACCTAACTTGTTTTCAAAAATACCAAGTATGTCCTTTCCCTTCCCTATAAAAGGACACCTGCTCTCTCCTCTTCTTCAAACCTATAAAAGCGCATAGGATAAGACAGTATAATCCTAATATACTTATAATAATCCCTAAATTATTCATATAATCCTCTCTTCATCATAAATAAATAAAAGTAATCCTTTTTTCACATGCCAAAATGAGTTACCTGATTAAGAGGTAACATTTTCTCTCAAGATCTATTATTTTATTTTATTTCTCCACCCCTCCAATATCATTATTACAGTATTTTATAAAAAACTACTATAAAATATATTTTATGATTTCTTATAATGTTTTGATATAAACATATCCAATCCTTCATCTGATGAGTAACAAACATATTGTTTACATGTGCAGAGAACTACCACCTCATAAAATGATAGTTTTTCATTTTTTTCCTTTAACGACTATCATGGTGGAAATTATGATGGACATTATGTTTGTATATAAAGACTCGGAATTTTTCCATGTAATTTTTTTTAAATAAATTGGATTTTTATGAGTCTGCAGTTTCTGACGGCGTGTGATTCTGGGGCCCGAAGTGCCTAAAATGATTCGTCGAAGTTTTGTTAAACTTAAATTAATGTGTGTATTAGTTTTCCTGAAAAAGTTCAATAAATCCTAAACGGTTACTTGGATCAGAAATACGAGGTCACCTTTGCGATCATTATAGCGGGTTTAACCAAGGCGTGACTTATGTTTAGTCGATGCGGGACTCATGTGAGAAATCTAGAAAATGGTATAACCGTAAATAAAATTATTAGATAAAGTTAGGTTATTTTTCAAATGATTATAACTCACAAATGGTAGCTCAGATTAAAAATCCGAGACTATAGCTGAACTCGTGAGGGAATGCTTTATTTAATTAGATACAAACATAGGTCAGTGCGGGCCACCATAAAAAGTTAGTTTTTGGCTGAAAATAAAATAATTAAGTGACAATTATATTATTGTAAAATTCCTAGCTTCTAAATGATAACTCGGATTGAAAATATGAGAGTACCGTTGGGTTAGTTAGGGCGTTTTTCACATAGAAAGAGTCTAACTTCTACTGTAGTGGGTGAAGGGTGAATGATAATAATTTTATGAACATTTTTTCAGGTACGTTCAGTAAATGTGCGAGCGTCGTTTCATATCTTTTAAATTAGTGCTCAGAATTGAAATCTGAGGGCACCGTTGAACTCGCAGCATCAAATATTACATAGTGATACCTTCACCGATGTTGTGTATTATTGTGATTGGAAGATAGACTTTTGGGTTAATTAATCAAGTTAAATAAAAATAAGGTAATAACTTATTTTTATTTTATGGCTGTTAAAACCTTCAAAGGGGGGTTAGTGGTGGGGGGCACCACACCATAACACCCCATGAGAGGTTATGATGGTGAGACCCACCCACACATAACCTCCTTTGAGAGGATGTTATTAGTGGGGCCACCTGATCTTTCCAACCCCCTCTTAACTCCCTTTTAACCCATTGAACCCCCAAATTAATTGGTGAAACCTTTAACCTTCGATGGATTTATTTTTATTCCAATTCATAACCTTCCTACATTAAAGTTCCAACTCCACATGAATTAATTAGTGGTTCATTAATTAAATTTTTGAATCATTTTGAATTTATGCCAACAATAAAATAACAGGAAAAGCTATTATTTTATTGGGTTGGAAGTTTTTTCTGGTGGAGCATTGGAGGATTGGGGGAGTTCTTAGAGGACTACATCTTCCAAAGAAGAACAATGATCACCCTTATCCTTCTTCATAGATCTTAGACCGAACCAAAAGTGGAGGAGCCGCCCGCGAGGAATGCTAATAACGTCAACTTCTTCGTCTTCCTCTAACGTCAACAGAACGATGCCGCCTCTCCGTGACTTCGTCTACGAATGATAAATGAGGTAGGGGTTAATTTTCATGTTGATATTGTACCCTTTTCATACCTTCTCCAAAGGATAGAAAGGGATTGATGCATACATATTTGATGATCATATTCTACTTATGTTTAGCCAATTGATATCCTCCTAAACGCGGAGGGTTTGGGAAAACCTCACATGTCTCGACACCTTTCGTCAAATTTTACTTTGTGATGTTCTTCGAAGCGGAAACACGGCATGGAAAAGTGGTGACGACGACGAAGATGGCGAACAAGGGCCGCACTTTCCGCGGCCTCCACGAACAACCCGACTAGTGCCCCGCGCGCAACCCGCACCCTGTCGGCGCGCTGCCCACGGACCCGGTGCCCTGCCTGTGCCCCCGGAGCACTGCATGCGCCCTGCCGGCAGCCTGCCCGACCCCTACCGGCAGCCTGCCCGCACCCCACGGCGCCCTGCCAGCATGCCTGACGCACCCCGCGACGCCCTGCCACCCTACACGAGGCCCCCCGGTACCCTGCTGCGCTACCCGGCGCACCCCACGATGCCCTGACGCAGTGCCCGGCACCCTGTGGTGCTGCACGGTGCACCCCGCGGCATCCTGTCACCCTACTCGGCGCCCCCAGTGCCCTGTCGCGCTACTCGGAGCACCCCGTGACGCCCTGCCGCCCTACCAGGTGCCCCCCGATGCCCTTCCACGCTGCCCGGTCCACCCCGCGGCACCCTGCCGCTCTGCACGGTGCCCCTAGCGCCCTTCTATGCTACCCAGTGCGCGCTGAACGGTGCCCCGACATCCTACCCGACGCACCTGCGGCCTGCCCGGTGTCCAGTCAGCCTGCCCGCGCCCCACGCGGCCTGCCCTCTGGCCACCCCGCCATCAGCTTCCGGAGTCGACCCAAGGCGTGCCCCGCGGTGTCACAGGCTAAACCTGCCCGGTCTCCCAGGCCGAGTTACTAAGACGCCTACGTGGCGACTACCGGGCCGAACTGCCCTTGCGGTCTGCCTGGCCGGGCCCACTAGACTTGGTCAAAACATAGAGGAATGACCCACCCAATGGGCCAGGTCAGACAAAACGAGTCTAACTGGGTCGACCCAGACTGGGTCGACCCCGACGGGGTTGGGCCGAGTCAGTCTGACCGGGTCAGACCGTTCCCGCTCCCATTACTGACCCATTACCTTCTTGGGCCATATCTATGGCACCAGACGTCCGTTTGTCAAATCGTTTGTAGTGCCTATTTTCATGGACCATAGTTGAGCATTTGAGAATACCCCATGGGACTTTAGGTTATAGTTGAGATACAGTCTGGTTGGTTCATACACAAATCCAACCAGGCCCCCGGGACTAAAATGCTAATAACTCACAGACCGAGCATCCAATTGATGCATCATCTATTGCGTTGAGACCCCTCTGACATGAAGGTCCTTAGTGATACTTCTATGTGAGACTTCATGACACTTGGAGTATAGAATAGTAGCTCATGAGGCAGATCCTCTCGGAGATGAGCATACAGAGTGGGGAGACCTAGTAGCTGTAGACATGACGATTGCTTGACCGATTCGACTAAGAGTGATTCTATTAGCCCAATGAACGAAGCTCACAGTGTGGCGGCAGAACAACAGCAGACTGAGCACCTGGTTTGGCAGTAGACCCATGATACTCGATCAGAGGAGTACCTCTGACGGCTATATAGGGGGAGCACCCGGTTTGGCAGCAGACCCACAACAGACGGAGCGCCCGGTTTGGCAGCAGACCTGCGGTACTCGACAAGAGTAGTACCTCAGCAGTCTAAGGTTAGCAAGAAACACCTCAGAGTCGCAACAGGGACACTGTACTCGATAGGGGAGGAGTTCGACAGCAGCAGTGGTTTCGATAATGATAATCCTGGTTTGAGCTGAGTCAATGACCTTTTTGTTTTCCTCATGATTGAGATGGGTTACTCAATAACTTAGGTATATGATTGGAAATATACCTAAGTAATTTTTATTCATTGATTTCATACTTTGTGATTTATCCTTATTGGATTTTGAGAGACCTTGAGGGTATCATGGTCCCTACTGAGTATTGTTATACTCACCCCTGCACAGGCTATGCCTGCTCCTCGTTGTGTTGGATGCAGACGACGAACAACGATGGCCGAGGCGGAGTGTACAAGGACTGGATGGTTCCTTGAGGTGGACCTCACAACGAGTCGATACCCAGAAGAGACGGACGTATGTGGAGCCCTAAGAAGGATATCTTTACCTACCCTTCAGGTAGGATCCGTGGTGGACGATCCAGGAGCTGCTAGACACCTTCCAGCTATTTGTCTTTTTGGTTGTACAAGTTTGTCCTTTCCTTTCACTTTACTGTTGGGATTGTATTTCCAGCCCCTTTACTTTCAGTACACTTGTTATATAGATTTTACTTAGAGTTTTCTTCCGCTTGTACTCTGGTTGTGTGTGTTTCTGATTTATAAAGGCAATTCCTTCCTAGTTTTTTATGGAATTACGCCTTTGGTGCTCGTCGCTAGCCCCTAGCCTATGGAAGGTGGGCTTGGGGTAGTCATGATACGGGCCCCTGGGGATGGGTCATGACATTGTATTTGTTATATATTATATTTATAATTTCTTTATCATTATGTAATTATTTTATAAAAAATGTATTTTTACTTTCCATTTTTTCTAATATGATAATTGGGTTTGAGGAAGTGTGGACTACTGCCCCTTTAAAAGGATGCGATTCATTCACACTCTACATGAAATGTATTAAGGATGGGTTTAGTGAATATATATGATATATCTATGATATAATCCACTAATTTAATAATTATATATATATATTTATTTATTAATTTTACTTTATTTCTTGAAACACGTTTATTAAATGAAAATATCATTCATGCAAATGTACGGCTTACCATCTCCATGTTTGATTTATTCTATTTCAAAATATTATATTATATGAATTATTATAATACATATATTATGAAAATAAATTATATTTAAATCATGCATTACATATAGAAAAATGATGATATAAATATAAGGACTAAATATATAACAAATTAAGACACATTCGATGAAAAGTGGATATTACCTGAAGTGAAACCATAACATAGAATTGTAAAAAAGTGGGTAATATAAAGCCTTAATAAAACAATATATGCTTTTGGAAGTAATAATATGGTTCTAATAATTATTTTTAATAAATTTTTATTTATTATACAATTTTTTATAATGAGTGCGATGAGATTCAAGACATAATGTAAGGGTATTTCATCTCACTTTTTATTTCCATGATATATATGCTTAATTCACCACCCATTCCTTTTTATTTTTGTGTATACATTACATGGATGTATTATTAAATAATTATATTTAAATTTATGGGAATTTACATATCCATCAAGGAACATTATTTCATTTTTTTAAGTTTATCTTGTTACCAAAAAAAGATAACAGTTTTTTCTCAATTTTTCTTCTTTGAGACTCGTGTTTTTTATGCGCATAAATTTGTTTTGGGTTGTATATAAATCCATTTTCCATGATTATAAATTATTTTATGAAAATATAAGTTTCATATAATTTCATTTTCTTACTTAGAGTGTATTATCCTACGTTATCACGTGAAAAAAAATTATTGGAAGTATCTCGTTTCTTTTGAAGATAGTTTATGTTTATGCTTCCATTGATGAAATATAATAACACATATCTCATAAAAAAATCATTAATATTATTATCCTATGGTTACAAATGATGTATTAATGTATTTTTACCATATTTTGACTCTTAGGTACATAATAATCTTAAGAAAGTGTTTCTATAAAATCCTAACTATACCAATTCTTCGGTTAGGCGTCCATGTTTTCTAAAAAGGGTTCCACGGATATTTTACCATTGTTTTTTAATCCTTACATAATTTTTTTAAATTTTTTTCATTTAACAATATATTTAATACAATATTATTTTCCCTTTATGAACATGGAATTTTTAACCATTTTACCATGAAAAAGGGAAGTTGTTACCCCATACGACATGTAAAGATTTACCTACCATCATTTATTTGAAGCTTGCATATCATTTTTAAAAGGGAAATTTTATTGAATTGTTTTTATAAGTAATTTTCATAGAAACCTGTATTCAAAATCTTATCACGATTAATTTATAATTATCATTGAATATTATCTTATTTTTTTCTGGATTCTTTTATAAGTTTTCGAAGAATTTTTTTTTTCAAAATGCATTCAATCCCTATTTATATGTTTTAGAGTAATTTGAAATAAATAGTTTTAAAAAAATAAATATTATTTCATTTTAATTCATTTGAAATGGTTTAGGAAACATTTTCAATCATTGTTTATTTATTTTCAATGTGTTTTCAATGAAAAAAGTTTTTTAAATATTTTGAATCTTATTTTATAAGTTATAAATAATTTTTTTTCAAACTATATTCAAGACATATATATAATTTTTCAAGGTAATTTGTAAGAAAATGATTTTCGAATGGTTTTATATATTAATAATAGTTTTTTTAATGAAGAAAGGATATTTTCTTCATCAAACAGTTTTAATAGATATTTCAAAATATTTTTCCATCTAAGTTGACATATTTTGATGTTACTCATTCCCTTTATAGAAAATTATCCAACTATTCCATTAATATTTTTTCTATGAATGGGTTATACTTAATGTCATGGTGTTTATAAAAATTGTTTCTCTTTCATGATATATATGTTTTTTATATCTGTTTACCTTACAGAGGTTATTCTTTTGATAAAAGGATTATGAGACCTGTTTCTTTTGACATAGGTTATGATATGTTTATAGGTGTATGATACCCATTTCATTTCATGGGTTATGATATTATTGTTCATGATTTTGTGGAAAATGTAAGTATGATTTTACTATGAGATGAGTGAGACCTATATCTCCATATAATGCATTGGGTAATGATTTATATCTCATCAGATAGACATGTTAATAAATTGA
The DNA here is from genome assembly GCA_963277665.1 of Viscum album. Taxonomy (NCBI): domain Eukaryota; kingdom Viridiplantae; phylum Streptophyta; class Magnoliopsida; order Santalales; family Viscaceae; genus Viscum; species Viscum album. The sequence continues at coordinate 1,612,578,746 of OY728130.1, read as the reverse complement.
AATAAACTTTGTTAAGTATTATAGTGTTGGAATTGGAGATTAACTCAGTTCAGTATTATAAGGATAGAATGAGGAGATAACTCGGTTTAGTAATACAGGGCTAGAATGAAGTGTTAACCTAGTTCAGTAAATGACTTTGTCCACTATGATGGTCTCATCAGCAATACCTTGACTACTATGTGAATTATTATATATGTTAATGTGTCTTCTATAATTCCATGTTTTATTCCTATGTTATGATTTCATGGCCTATGTTCATTATTTCATTATGATTTATGTCTTATGAACTTTCATGATTCATTACATGATTCATGTATTTGACCGTTGAAATGTACGGTATGATCTTTTATATTTATGATCATATTCTCATGCCTATATGTTCATGATTGTTCATACATATCTCCCTTGTTTACCCTTACATAGAATATAATCGCAACCCTTTTTATGTCTCCTTCCCCTAGGTTATGAAGATATTTATTATTTTTTATGTGTCTAAGTAAGGTTATATTGTAATTCTCCACCCCCATAAGCCCAGAGATAGTGCATTATTTTAATATATTATAATGATTACATGGAATAATATCATGAGGAACCAACTATTTTATAAGTATTATAAAATAGATTACAATCATGAACATTACCTTACCATCCAAACTATGAAAAAAACCTAGATAATCCTTTGAGAATGCCATTATTCTCCTAGATTGACTCATCATATCAATCATAACACACATCATGGAATCATGGTAAATTAAATCATAAGAAACAAGTGGTCTTAGATACCAAGTAAGGGTAAACAATTTAGAAGATTCTATCGTAAATAAGCATAATATTTTAAGGAACGGTATAAAACTATAAAACAATACTTTTAAACACATTATTCAGTATAATATGGCATGAATAATTCAAATAATTCCTTTTAAAAAGTCACATGTCTATTCCACTAGTCGAATAATCACATTAATATCAGAAACTAATCTTATAGTGAGTGAATGCATAATTTTTCACATGTAAAACAAACCATCAAGGTTGCATGAAAAGAATATATTAACATCAATTCCTTATGAAAATAATCTATTTTTTAAGGGATGATGCCAAGAATCTATTATAGTCAAGGCTTCATGCCATGAATCAATAAATAGTTAAGGCCTCATCCAAAACCCAAGTCCATTTTTTCTTAGAATACCTACCAATGAATCAGCGGATATAGTGGGCCCACCAGTCTCTTACTAAGTCAAACACATTCCTCATATAAAAATGGATAAATGTAAAAAAAACATAATCATTTGTATTAAAATATATTATATGAAATATGAATACATTAACCATTAACCAAGAATGGTTTCTAATTAGAACATCCAAACTGAAACTAATCATAACCCATTCAAAAAAATATTGTAAATTATATAATAAGTGATCAACATCAATTAATCATAATACCAAAAAATTGATGTTTACATGGATGAAAATAATCTAATAAAATAAATAAAAATATCTTGAGACAAATACCTATTTTTCGTTGATATAATTTATACAAAATTTGGGCACTTAAAAAAAGACAATTAAAATGAAATGATTGAATCAATGTGTTGCATTTAATATTTAAATGTTTAAAATAAATTAAAAAATTAACATTTAAAAATATTCATGTCCTTATAAATAAATCCATAAAAACCATTTTGAAAACATTGATATGAATGTGGCATAGTTAGAAGAATAAATATTCGAAATATTTATAATTATTTTTATGTTAAATATTTATTTACCTTAAACAATAAATGGTTATGTTTGAAAATATTTTTATGAATAATGGAAAAAGATTATAAATATGTCTCTATAAATACTTAATCATAAATATTCCCAAATAATAATGATATTTAAAAAATAACCCTTAAATTTTTTTAATATTTAAATTATAAGGACAATATCTACAAATGAATATTTAAAAAACCAACAGATAAATGGACTCATGATATGGAATATAATAGGTTTTTTACAAACACCACACATAAAAAATAGGTGGTGAACATGGCTTATATCTAACTAAAATGAAAAGTGAGATGAAATTACCATTTAAAGACCATATAATTAGAGTGAGGATAAATAAATAAAATAATTATGTGTATAAAAATATAAATCAATAAAAAATATGTGTATATTAGGTATAAAACAATCAGGATTCATTCACACATATTTTTTGAATGACATAAACAATGGCATAGATGTTTAACTCATGGAAAAAACAAGTTAGGATTTCCCTTACCTTAGGTCTGATACTCTTCGTACGTGTCAAAAAATCCAATATATGGATTTTATAAATATTATTAACATATATTAGAATCATAATAATATTTATGATATTTTTTTATGATTCATTTATGACATTATATTACCCGTTTTTTAATAATTTCCATGTTAACGTAACATTTTAGGTAGTAATCACATTGTTTATCGTACATGTTTTGACTTGTTATTCTTGATATTTTTACTTAGATCATGATTTAATTCAATTAATAATTTAAAACATTATTTATATATATTATATATTAATTATATAAATATATATAATATATTAGAAAAATGAAATGTGACATACCATTCAAGGAGACTGTAGGTCATACATACGCATGAACGTAGTTTCTGTTTTCTTATCATATTGAATGGATGTAAGTAAATAACATATATTTTTGTGTATATATATCTATTATTATAGTATCATAATTATGCCATATAATTAATATTTTTTGATTATATATATTTTATAATCATTCTTGAATGGTTAACGTGGGAAATGAATCTCATCGCGTCGTGGATATGGCAGAGCGTATGTACACATTAACGATGATATGATTCTTTAATTGTAAAGGGTGTAAGGAAATGGATTATATATTAATTATTATAAATATTTAAAATTTATTATTATTTTTTATATAATTTATATTCACCATTATATTCATCAAAACGATGTATATATGAAAAATAGTTCACACCACGTTGTGGATACGGTAAGCCATACCAACTCATACATGATGAGATTATTGTTTATAAGATGGGTGAAAGGATGAATATGGTTGTTCCATAGTAATAAAAACATCTAATTATATATTATGTTCTATATTTTTTACATTATTATGGAAACTACTTTTAAAAAGGATGTAGAATAATAAAATAACATTTAAAGACATGGTAAAACAATTACCCCCCCCCCCTTCGAGTGTCCCCATTTTATTTGAACAAAAGAACTCCCTAGGTTGGATTTATGCCCAAAGTTTGGCATATAAATTGAATTTGGGGAATTTTTTCGGAGAAATGGTAAGTTTTGGATGATAAAAAGTGATTTATATGTGGGAATAATAGAGAATTAGAGGTGTCCTGTTATCAGAGATGGGGGTCACTTCTGTAAACTTTGAAACTACTAATTTAATATAAATTTATTTTCGATATAATATATATCAAAAGTGATTTATTTATTGAATAAGATGAGTATGGGTTTATTTAATCCCAAATAATGATTTTTAGACATGTTTAGGTTACATAATTAACCATATCTTTTGGAATTAACCCTTAAGTTCACAGTATAACTCTTACTATGACAACATGCCTTTATATACTATAGAATTAATATATTTACTATAAAATTCCCAAAGAACCCCAATTGGATCATGTATAAAATATTTAGATTTATGAAAGTTATTTGAAAAAAAAAATATTTTTATGAATTTTATATCAATTAATAAATTAAAATATATTTTAAAATCTATTTCATGGCCATTTTGACACTATTGAATAAATGACTTTTTTACAAAATAATTATAACATGGTTACTTCAAAAAACTACCATATATAGTCTCTATACAGTCATTTTAATGAAAAAACTTTGTGGATGAAATAAACGATTTAAAATTATATTTATTTGAATACTTTTAATATAATTTTATTGATTCTTCCTTTAACAAATTATTTACTACATCATTATTACAGAAGTCTTTAATTAAATTATTTCTTTTTTTAAAATAAAAAAAATTGGGATGAAGATAAATTTATAATATTTTAATTAATATTTATAATATAATTTATCTTATGTATAAACAGATATTAAAAATGATTTAGTTATTAAATGTTTGCAAAAGACATATTTAACATATATTTAAATAAAACATAAATAATTTATTATTCTTACCCAAGTAGATTAAAAATAACATAATTTATAAATACATTTGATTTAGGTCAAGAACCACCAATAAAATGAAACTAATACAAGTTATAAAATTACTTTTAAATTTTATAATATTATATTTTTCTTTAATTTTCGGATGTACCCTTCACTATGGTAAATAAATAAATAATAAATAATGTTATTATTAACCAATAAAATTAAGTTTATCTTATTTGTTCATAAATTTCATACTAGTTACAACCATATATGACAGTTTTTTCGAAATTCCATTTACATAAGTGGTAAAATTATGTTTAGTGATAATCCAACAAATGTGGCTATAAGTCGGATAAAAGAGACGTTCAAAATTTCTATAATTTTTTATAACTAATAATATAATAAAAAGATTCTAATAACCTAAATGTGGTTTATTTATATATATTATCTATCTATCTTAACATTAAAATCAATTTAATGTTATTATATTATTTATGTGAAAATTTCATTTTTTAAGAACAACGTAATATTTTTCACTATTCAATAAAAAATGATACTTTTTTGAAAAATACTAAAAATTCACCCAGAACTAATTTTTATATTCTGAATTCATAAATGAAATATATTTTCAGAAATAAAATATATTATTTCAAAATGTTTTTAATAGTATTTTTAACAGTTTTTAAACGGCTAATTTGATAAATCGTGGTTCTCTCGAACTCTATGTTTCATGTAAAGAAGGATATTGAATTTAATTAAAAAGATAACATACTTTGAAATATTGGGGTGTTATAATATCTCCTCCATCAATAAACGGTTTCCTCTCAAATTGAAACTACACATCAAAATTAAAAGGTTGATACTGTAAAATTCCTTTGGGGAAAACCCACATCACATATAGTATTAATACAATTTACTCTTTATAATAGGTAAAGGGAAATGTGAATGCCACTACCAAATTTGGCTTTCAAAAAAGTAAAAAATAAGTGGCTAGAAGAGTTACAAATATAGAGGAAAAATGTTAATATTAATAGGGTTTTACTGAGGTTATCAATAATAAATAAGTGAAAAATTAATTGAAAAATGAGGGACTCAAAAAAAATCTATGATGATTAAAAATAACATCAGTTCAAAAAAAGAAGGTATTAAGATAACAATTTTTTAGATATTTTTTCCTAGAGTTGAGGAATTATTTTACTAACTATAATATAACTCGAGAAAAATTACTTAATTCCATCAATGTTATCCTTTTGGCTATGATTCAATCTATTTTCTCATCATCTAGTACCCCTAGAAATTAAAGTTAAAAATGAATTTTCACACCAAAATAAATTTTTATAAATCATATGGCACTCCAATATTTCCATTATACTCAAAATGTTTACTGAAACAAAAAAGATTATCACAAAGATTCTAATAAATCTGACCTCGTCCTCAACCAATAATATACAATATTCAACTTAACCCATTCCAAAATTAATACTTCTCGAAAATAATTCTATCCAAATTAACTATCTAAGAAGGTCACTAAATTTCCAAAATAAATCATAACAAAAGATTCCCTAAACAATGTAATGTCGATTGTATTATAACATACCAAATATTGGACCACCTTTATATCATTAATGAAAACTCTTATGCTTCAATATCCTTGAAAAAGAAGAATTATAATACAATCAATATTTATCTCATGAATCTTATAACCATATAAATATTGATATAAATTTTCTTGTATCCAAATACAAAATAAAAATAATTATTCCACTTTACTCTTAAACCATTAAGTACGATTCAACATCATATTCCTCAATTCCTCTTTCATTTCATTTTTCTTTTCTAATATCTTCATTATCTGTAGTATAACCATTACTAGTATAACAATGATGATTCTAACCATCGACCAAAACCTAAGTCACAATCTAAGAAATAATAATCATAGTGATATCATCTTGAGGAATCATTTATAGGATCTCTAAATGAGGGTATATTCTTCTTAATCCATAAGTTCGTAGGAATAACTGAGGTTATACATTACCAAATATAAAAGTTGGTATCCTACTATAAAACATATCTTTAAAGACATTCATATGGTTATGTTATCTAATCTATTATTTCAAAATATAATTTCTAAGTTTGTTTATAAACATCCTATGATACCAATTGTAATGCCCGAACCTTGAAGCTTAGAGTTTGTGAATTATTGAAATACATTATCATTACCGTATGTAATCAAATCCTGAAGGAACAATCAGTTTAGTAGTTTTATAAAATAGATTACATAAATTAAATATACATTATAATAAAAAACATGAAATAAAATATAGATAATATACTGAGAAAACCATTATTCTTCATTATTACCCCTATATTTCAGTCATAATACATATCTTGGCATCCTGGGAAAGTAAAACATAAGAAAGGGCTGATATCAAATGCTCAGTAATGGTGAAAAATATATTGGAATCTATCATATATAAGAATAAACTGTTAAGGTAATATATTAAACTAAAATATATGACTTTTAAACATAATATTAAGCATAATATGGAAAGAATAAATCAAATAATTCCATTTAATAATTCTTATGGATATTATACTAGTTGAATAATCAAAAGTAATATCAATAATTAATATCATAATGAGGTAATGTGTAATTTTGGACATCTAAAAAATATCAATGATGTTTTGTTCCAAGATTTTATTATTACCAAGGATTCTTGACAAGAATAAATTATTGTCAAGGATTCATGTCGGGAATCTGATACTATCAAGGCATCATCCCATGAATATATTATTGTTAAGGAATCACGTGAAGAATCTTTGAATGGGTATGAACTCATCCAAAACCTAGTCTAGTCTGTCTCAGAAGACCTAATGATTCATCGTGGGGTTATAGTGGGCCCCTCCCATCAATAATTAAGTCTAATACATTCCTCATACAAAAATGGTGAAACATAAACAACATAATCATTCGTATGACAACTAGTATATGATATATGAATACATTAACTATAAACCAAGAATGGCATATAAAAATAACATCCACACTCAAAATGATCATAAACTATTGAAAAAAAGTTAAATTATATCATAATTGATAAACATCAATTAAGAATAAAATCCAACAAAATATGTTGACATAGATGAAAATACTCTAATAAAACCATTAAAAATATCTTTAGACAAATACGCCTTTTTCTTTGAAATAATTTATTAAAAATACAAAAAATTATAAAAGAAGTCATTTTAAAATAGATTTTTGAATCAATGTGTCCCATAACACATTGAATCATTGGAATGAAATTAGAAAATTAAAATTTTAAATTATTTATGTTCTTATAAATAAACACATAATACCCATTTTGAAAACATGGACATTACTGAGAATGATTTAGAATAATAATCATTGAAAACGTATAAAATGATGTATTATTTAAATAATTATTTACATAAAACATAAAAATGATTTATTTTGAAAATATATTTAAGAATAATAGATAAGGAAGATAAATATATCTGAGTAAATACTTACGCATAAACAATCTCGGCAAATAATTAGACTGGGAGATTAACCCTCACCACTTTGAACATTTAAATAATAAGCCCAATTTATTTAAATTAATTTTTAAATAAAATTTAGATAAAAATATTCATGATATGTAATATATTAGGGGAATTACACACACCAAACGCATTAAATAAGTGGTGAACAAGGATTATATGTGATGAAATTTAAAATGGAGATGGAATTCCCTTGCAAAGATTGGATCATTCGAGTGAGGATAAATCAATGACATGTTTATATGATAGAAATATATATAAACAAAATATATGTGGATATTATGTATAAAAAATCAGATGAAATTCACACATATTCGTCGAGGAACATAAACAATGACATAGATATTTAACTAAATATAAGGAAATTGAGTTAAGATTTCACCTACATTTGGTATGATACTCTCCATATGTTTCAAAAACACCAATATAATGTTATTACACATATTATTTATTTATACTTGAATAATAATAATACTTATTATATCATATATGATTCATTTATGAGTTTTTATTACATGTTTATTTGTAATTTATAGTTAAAGAACCATTTTGGGTAATAAGCACATTGTTTATCATATGTGTTTTGACTTGTTATTCTTGATATTATAACATAGACCATGATTTACATACTTAAATAATGTAATAAATGATTTATATGTCATATATATTCACTATATAAATATATATAATAGATATATAAATTAAATGTTACACACTATTCAATTAGACGGTAGGTCATAAATACGCATGAACTTTGTTTTTGTTTCCTTATCGTATTGAATAAAAGTATGTAAAGAAAATATATGTATATAATTATATACATTCATTATAGTAGAATTATAATGTCATATATTTAAAAGTTATTCATTATATATATTTTTATAATCATTCTTTAATGGTTATCATAGAGAATGAATCTAATCACCTCGTTGAGATGGTAGGTCGTACACACGCACGAGCAACTGTATCATTGTTTAATGGTAAATGGATTAAATAAATATATAAAATAGTAATTATAAAAATTCATTAGAGTTTAATATTTGTGATTAATATCCATTATATTCAAAATTATTCCCCTCAAAATAAATTATTGAAGACAAATATTTTACTGCACGATGTGGAGGCGATAAGTCGTTCGTACACATGAATGGTTACATTATTTATAGTAATATGGGTAGAAGGAGGAATATGGTTTTCCCATAATCATAATAAATATCACCATATATTATATTTTGGAGTTATTATTTTATTATGGAAATAAACTTTAAAAAATAAGTATAAAAATAAAATAACATCGAATGTTTTGGTAAAACAATTACCTCTTCTATGAGTGTCTTCTTTTGAATTACAAAAAATGACTCATTAAGATGGATTTATGAGAAAACTATGGTCTCTAGGATGAATTAATGGAATTTGGAAGGATAAATGGAAAGTCTTAGGGTGAATAAAAAAGATTTATACATGTGAATAATAGAGAACGGGAGGTACCCTTTTATAAGAGAGGGATAAGAACATTTGGAAACTCCCAAACTATTAATATAATATAAATTTAATTTTGATTTCAAATATCTCCAATGTGAGTTATTTCTTTGATATAATGATTATGGGTATAAATTCTCTCAAAAAAGATTTTTAGACATGATTAGGTCCCAAAAAATAACCTAATTGTTTCGATCTAACCATTAGTTAAACAGTTTAACTCTTAATGTGACAAATTTTCATTTAACACTATAAGGTAAATATATTTACAATAAAATTCCAAAAAACCCAAATTTGGTAATTAATGGAATCTTTAGAATTTTAATATTTATTTTTCCAGATTATATATTTTTAGGAATTTTATATCATATAATAAATTATTATTTATTTTAAAATCGTTTTAATTCCATTTCAACAGTGTTTAGTACATGACATTTTAAAGAATCATAAAAACATTATTACTTCAAAAAATTATCTTATATAATCCGTAAAATGTCATATTAATCCAATAAATTTCTTTATGTCATTAAATATTTCAATTTTTTTATTTTAATAATATTGTTATCTTTTCATTGATTCTTCCATTAATAAATTATTTACTGCATCCTTATTATACATGCCTTTAATTAAATTGTTTATTTTCTAAAAAATAAAAAATATTATCATGATGAAGATAAATTCTGTATATTTTAAAGAATACTAATATTCAAATTTATTTTATTTATAATCCTCTATTAAAAATTATTTAGTTATTAAATTTTTAAATAAGACATTTTTAAGAAAACTTTAACTAAAATATAATAAATGTTTTATTCATTCCAAAGTGGAATAAAAAAACACCATTTAGTCCTAAGTATGATTTAGTTGATAAAAAATATCAAATGAAATTAGGACAAATGTTAGGTTAACATTTAAATATTATAATATTATTCTCACCTTTAATTATATGATTTATCATTAACTGGGGAAAATAAATAAAAATTTACTAAAGTTTCTATCCACTATAAATTTAAGTTAATTCTATTAGATCAAAAAATTTATACTAATTAAAACCATGTATGTTAGTTTTGTGAAATTCCTTTCACATAAGTGGTAATATTCTATTTAATGATAATCCCACTAATGTGGCTAGAAGGAGGGTAAAAGAGATTTTCACAAGTTGAATAATTTTTTTATATCTATTTAAATTATAAAAAATATCTCAATGTACTAAATTGGGTTGACATATGTATTATTTATCTATTGTGACATAAAAATAAATTTAATCTAATCTAATTATTTAAATGAAAAATTTGGGATTTAACCACATGTATTATTTTCTATATTTATAAAAAATTAATAGTTTTTTGGAAAAATACCAAAAATTCACCCGAAGATAATTTTAATTTTCCAAATTGAAAAATTAACTCTAATTTGGTAAATAATATTTATAATTTCAAAATTTGGTAAATAGTATTTAAAAACTATTTTTGGACAGCTAATTTGATCGATTATGGTGGACTCTATCTCATTGTTGTATACAACACAAGTTATTTAATTTCTCTAAAAAACCAATGTAACGTGAAATATTGGGGTTTACATCTAATCAATAAGAATCTAGTGGGAGATGTTATAGCTCATTTATTCACTACTGTTCATGTTCCCATGTTTAGAAAGGCACTAGACTAGTACAGTATTTAGGCATCTGTTTGTATAATGTTTTAAGTATTCTAAAAATCATATTTAATGTTAATGTATGAAAAGAGATGGACAATATTGAAATTTATCTCATTATTTTCATCTAGTATTTAAAACTATTCCACCTTAATATTTTCATCTACTTGTTATGAATCCTCTTTCATGTTGTATTTATTCATTTCTTGGTGTATGTTTAAATTAACATGATCACTCCACAATCTTAAATATAAGAAACAACTTTTTATGTTGATCGGTTTTCTCTAATTAATCAAACATTTTCACCCAAGAATGATTAGTTTACACTCTTCATATATGTCTACAACCAAAATTCTAATTTCGATGATAATTTTTTCAAATTTAATTAAAATTTATTTATTTGTTCCTCATGGGTTATTGAAAATTAAATTGTATAGTTGATGTTTGATTGTTGTATGCTTCAAGTCTTCATTTCATAAGAACATTCATGTATGTTATAAATTTGATATTAAATCTTAAATCTAGATCATATAATTCATATAAAATTTATTATATCTACTAAAATTATCAAATGAAAACTACAAATGTAGTATTCTTTTTTGGGTATATCCTTTGACATAAGAGAAGATTATTCTCTTGTAACTGGTATGGTTTAAATTTCTTCAATCCTTGTTTTGTTCATAACTAGTTCTATATGAAACATTTAGTAAATTGTACTATTTTATATTTCATATAAAAATATAATTTTTTACAATTGTTTTAATTTGTCAATGAATATTAATTTTTTTCTTCATGCATGTCTAGTTTCACCCTCTAGGGAAATTTTAGGAATGGATTGAACTGTAGTGGTTCTTCCTCCATTAATTTCATCATATTTTTTAAAAATTAGTCTCCATAAAATATTGAAATTTTTTTATTTATAATTAACTCATGGTTTAATATGGTCTTAGGGTATTTTTATTCTTCAAAAAATGATTTATATAAATTCTCCAAGTGGGTTACTTTTTGGGATTTCTAATTTCACTCATGTCGACATTTCCCTTGGGCATTTCAAAATATTATTCTAAAATCATATTTACAATGTAAATTATATTTCATATGGAGTTATTTTCATTCTTTCATAATATTTTATTTACTTGATAATTTATTCAATAGTTTTAATTATGTTACCTAATATCAGTTCTTCATAGTGAATTTTTATCATGAGTGATTAATATTGAGGTGAATTTTTAGATATCCCTATTATAGTGGGTGGATTTCTTAATCATGTATTTGTTTTAGGCTACACCCCTAAAAAATAATTTAATAAAATTAGTAACTATATTTGAAATATTTTTTATAAATGCATTGGGGTTTAGGGTAATCAATTAATGTATATAGTTTCCTTGTAAAACCTTGAAATTGTACTGTCAAACTCTATATTCTATAGCTTGAATGACATGCATCACCAAGCCTATAAGGGAATATAATATCCCAAGACTATACTATATATTTAAAATTTTATATAAATTTAATACATGATATATATTTTAATGAACACAACACCTAGTTATCTTGTGTGGCACACAAGAGTGACCTTCCCCAAATAGCTTATTTTACACACAAGACCGAGTTTCGCCAAATAACAATGTATAATTAAACAATTACTTATTAATATAATATATTATATCCTAGAAATTATGATAATTATTATGAATAATAATATCTAACTTATGAATATTTAGGGTTTATATATATATATAACGAATTCATTTGTTACCAGCTACTGAGAATAAAGAATAAGAACCAATTAGATAGAAAAAGAAATGTTATTATTTATATGCTTCAGTTGAGTGCTGTTTTAAAAAAACTAGTTAATTTAAATTTGTTAATGAATTTAATAAAATATATATGTTATATATTAAATATATTTTTTATATATATCTATTATGTTTGATGTGCATAAAATAAGAACAACCCCTATTTTATATATAAAAACCTATATTTTGATAAAGGAAATATTACCACATTTTAATGGTGAACCAATTTTAAATATGAATTTTGACAACATAATTGATTTTATATGTTAGATAAACTTAATTTTTTAATATAAAACTTTATAATTTTTTATGGTTAATTTTTTAATATTTTTGGTAAAAATTTAAATTTTTAATGAATAATTAAAAATACTATATTATTGATCAAAACTACTTTTTCAACTAATTTATTATTAAGGTTAAATTATTTTTTATAATTATTATAAATTTTTAGTAGATAATTTTTTTATAAGTTAATGAAATTTAGGTTGTTAGAATCAATTTAACTTTGAAATAGACTATCAAAACATTGCAAACATTTAGATGATTTTACTTTAAAACCCCGCGTTGTCATCCTACTTATGGGATGAATTTTAATTTAATTTATTCCACTTATGTGATGGAAATTTGGAAAATGATTTAAATATCTGGAATAATAATAATTTATAATAGGTAATATGGTCAACATATTTTTTCACCAAAATTATTTGTGAAGGTAATGAGAGTTAATTAAAATTATTATGGAAAAATTAAGCATAATAAAGGACTTAATGATTAAATTAGGGAAAAAATGTCTTAGAATATTTTCAAACACCACTTTTAGGGTCACATATCGTCCATAAAGCTTCAATTATTTTTTGAGGTTTTGTATGACTTTTGATAGCTAATAACACGTCTACAACTAACATTTTTCCAAAAATTCTAAGTGAGTTATTTTACTTCCCTATAAAAGGCCACCACCTATCCCCATTTATTACACCTCTAAAACCACATAGGATAAACCATTATCTTACTAATTAGATTCCAGAAATACCTAAAATATACCTTTAATCCTCTTATTATGAAATAATCCTTTCAAAGAAGCCTTTCAGTACCGACCAATAGAAGAATCCCAATTAAGAGGTAACATCTTCTAGAAAACACTCTAGTTTCATTTCTGTTATCCACCCACAAAAATATATTTATTTAGTTATTATATAACAAACACATTATCTTTAATATACTATTATTTTTTATGTAATAGTTTTTACATATACTTTCAAACACCTCCATCTAATGGGTAACAATCATAATATAATTGTGTACGGTGAACTGATACCTCACGAAACTATGATTGTTCAATTTTTATTTACCACCTATAATAGTAGACATTTTGATGAAAAATATGTTTATATATGTTATATATTATATTTATAATTCCTTTAGGCTTTTTTAATTTACATTTAGAATATAGCTTTATGCTTTCTATCTTGTGTAAATATACTAATTTTATTTGAGTAAGTGGGGGCTACCACACCCACAATGTGATATGAATCATTAATATAATAAATGGAATGTTTAAAGGATAGTTTTAATAATCCCACAGAACATATTTAATATAAATATTTTTATGTAATTATATTACACATATGTATCATTTAGTTTTCATTATTTTAATATGATAATTTAATGGAATTAGCATTCATGCATACGTACAACCTACAGTCTCCCTAAATAGCGAAATTCATTTCTAATCTAAAAATTTAAAATAAGACTATATGTAATTATTTTATATGATAATTAATCCATGTTTTACATTATATATATGAGGAAACCATGATCTAATTAATGATAACATCAAATAATAAGTGAAACCTTACTTGGGAAAACTAGAAAATTGACACATGAAATATTGTTATTAATGATTTAGTGTTAAAAAATGGTTAATAATATATTATAAGTAATTAATATATGATATTATAAACATTATTATTGTTTATGTATAATTTATTATAATATTTTAATCCACTATACAAGATTATCAAGACCACACAACAAAATGATGGTTAATGTATGTTAATTCCATCAGAAATTACATTCCATTTAGACTTATGTATTAAGCACAAATTCACTTATATTTGTTGTATATAAGGAATTTTTCTTATTATATAATGAATCCAATTATTATCATGATATAATAATATTCATTTAATTTCTTCGATTATAGATAGTATGATTCAAATGTTTTAATGTTGTAAGGTACACTATGGAACGTTTAAATATTATTCTCCAGAATAATGTTCTTAATGATAATCAATGTAATCACACTGCCTTTTGTAATAATTTTTATTATAAATTTCATTTATTATCGATATTTTTATATTATGAAAACTACTATTTCCTAAACAATATAAAATTTCACATATGGACTTTAAATTTATAGTGATTTGATGAATTGTCAAATTATAAAAAATCCATAAATTTTATTCAATATAGATATTTGACCAGGAATATTTTAAATTGATTAAATTTATTATTTAATATGAGTATATCATTGTAAATGAAATTATGGGTGGATCAATTAATTTATATATCTCATTGATTCATAAATAGGATCTCATGAGATGATTAATTTGGAAAAATTAAATAGGTTTGTACTTATAGTTTTAAACGTGTTGAAGGATGGATCTTGATAGTATATGACATATCGTGACTCAGAAATGATTTTAAATAATCAATAATTTCCTTCAAAGATATTATAGTTATCATTAGTTCTTTAGATTTTGTGTCGACGAATCTGTCGATACATTTCATTTCTGTTCATTGATTAAATTGCATGTGTATCAGTTTGTTACTTTTCCATATTGAATTTCATTATCTAGTAATTTGAATAGAATGTATTATAAATTATCATTTTTCTCTTGTTAATTTACTCTCATGCATTCATCATTTCTTCCACTTTACTTAACATTACTGAGAATTTGAGATCACTCTTATTGTGTTTCATTTATCTTGGTTTTGATGAATAAATATTTGAATAATAATTCAAGTTAATAGTTTATTTTATTTTATTATGTATCATGTTTTAAATTTGTATTTCCCATTGTGTTATGGGTATCATGTTTGTAATATAGATTTCCAACAATTCTGAATTGATGGGTCCTTTGAGAGGTGATTCCTTGTAACAAAGCCAATATAATAAAATAATTCATTAACTCTAGGATTCTGGGGTTGGGGAATTATAGTTGGAATTATAGGATTTTTATAGGGGCCTCAGATCTTATATTTAGTCAAGATAGATTAGGAATAACAATCCTAAAATATAAATTTAGGAAAAGTGTATAAGAAATTCCCAAAAAAAATTTAAGGTATTGATTATGTCAATATTCTTCGAAATACATCTGTGTGTAGATACTACAAGTGGATGTTGTTCGGGAATATATGTACCTAGTAAAAATAACATATATAAGGTGTTATGTGCCTGACTTAGGGTAAACAGTTATATGAAAATGGTTCTTCTTGTGCACATGGTTTCACACTCATGGGGGGTACTCTTAGAATACATCAAATTTTTTTACCTACCATTATAAAGGATTTAAAATTAAATAGTTTCCCAATGTAACAAATGTTTAATATTCTAGGATTCATGAGGAATAAATTTATGTGATGTACTTTATTTTTTTAATGATATATTAAGTTCACAATGTTAAGATATAATCCATTGTACGTCATTGTTTTTAAATGGAATGTGGAATAAATAATTGTATCGGTACTCATGGAATATGTATATATTTACCTTCCAAAGAATAAAATATAGCTGGTAATTTATATTAGAAATTGTTGGATATACTTGGGAATCTTAGTCAGGATATGAAAAATAACCTTGTAGGAAAGGAGAAACCTATTCCATAGAGATAATATCAGATGTTGTATCAATTTATACAGATGAATCACCCATATTTTAATTGAAATACCAATCCAATTATTGTTGAGGAGTTGATTTATTATAACAATAAGATATTTACACCTTAGAATATAATGAAAATGAAAGGGTTATAGTTGTGCTCAATTTTCAGCTTAGTGATACATAACAGTGGTGGTATATGATCCTTAATAAAATGGAGGAAGAAGAAATTGAACTCATGGAATAAATAACTTTTAATGATATATTATATAATAAATACATTCCTCTTGGACAAAAAAATTAGATGAATATGAAGATCCTTGGATTAAAGAAAAAGGAATAAGAGAGTGTTGAATATTATGAAACTACATTTAAAAGGTTACCCGGGCATGTTACAGATTATATACTCAACACAAAGTACATAATCAACCATTTATTTGGAAAATATATGCCAATTATACGAAGGTTTCTAGTGTCTCATGTATTTTCATCATATGATAAAATAGTTTTAATTTCCATCAATACATTGAGATAATTCTCTATGTCCTATGGATTTATGGGAAACCCATAGAATAAGAGGACATATAATCACCATTAAAAGTTTAATGAGTCAATGAATATTAAGGGAAAGAAGGATTTTCCATGAAGTAATAATTGTGGAGAAAACATCCAAGGTAAATGATTGAGTGGATTGATAGTTTGTTATAAGTTTGTAGAAATGTGACACCATGAAAAAAATAAAAATTAAAGAAGAAAAATAATTTTATTCAATGTTAAAATTACAAGAAGATAGGGATATGAACAAACTAATTCCACAAGCATCAAGAGAATATACCAGAGAAGAATGTAAGGTAAGATGGTTAAAAATATGTTATTAACACAACCAAAGTGAAATGATTGATATAATTCGGTTTTTTATCTATAAAATATTCTATAAAAATATTTTTTGTTTTAATGATATGATTTATGAAATATATAATGGACGTATTTATATACCTTCAAAATAAATATTTTAGATCATATGCTGAATAGAGCCAAGAAATGTTATTCCTCTAAACATTAATATTTCAGAAAATACATGATTGAGGGAATAAAAACCATTAATATTATCTTGATGGTGAGATAATGGTGAAGAAATGATTGATTTTGAAAATTTATAACTACATTAGAATTGATTAATGTATTTTGAACAAGTGGTATATTTAATCACTAATGGAGTTTACAACACAATTGTACTTAAGGAGTATATCCAATAACAGTTGTCATACTTTAGGAATATGTATGAATTCATTTTTCTAAAAACATTATAAGGTGATATGAGTTATTAATATATATTAAGAGGAAGAATAATGAAGTTATTCACATGTTTTTAATGTTCAAATTTAGAGATACTTCATGTTGATTAAAAGTAAATGATAATTTATTTTTTAAATTAAGTAACTCTCATTCAGTTGTGATTATATCATAATTTATTCGAAAAGATAACAATTTATTAAATGTGTTAATATTATCATTGGATGAGATTTTATAGGTCAATGTATTACATCACTATATGATTCATAATGTGCTAAATGTGAAAGTTTAAATATTTCAAGAAATAATTAAAGGAAAATATAATGATTATAGAAGTATATATTTACTTATATTCTTATGGTGTGAATAGAATACATAACTATAGAAATAAACTAGTTTTGAAAAAAATGGTTTTATTATTATCGTTATTTTTTATGATATCAAAGACCTTTTTTCATACCTATGGTTTATGGTTTAGTTGTCAATAATATACATCTAAACATATTCTCTCGAACTATCCATCATAACTTTAGTATTGGTATTTTTCATTGATATCATTGATTTTATTTCCTATTTATGTTCTCTTATTCGAGAATTTGGTTATGTGATTATTGTACTTTCAATTATCTATTATTAAAAATATAAAATATTATCTATTTCCATTATGTGGGTCTTTTAAAAATAGTTAATTTTCAATTCCTAGATTACCAAGGTCATGGTAAAATTTTGGGGATGAAATTTAATTATGTTTGGGACAATGTAACACCCAGAAATTATAATTAAAAACATTGTATTTTATAGAATTCAGAACATGTTAATAAAAACCCAGTATTGGATTACATTAACAATACATAAATTTTTAAGGAAACATAAAACATTACCAAAGCAGACCCATGAAACCTATACCTGTCTAATGCCTTTAGAAACATGGAAACCTAAACACTGGTATATAAGAAAGATACATTATCTTCCACTAGGTTCTTCATGACTATATCCATTATTATACACATCAAGTATAATACATATATTAATAACATAGGAGAAATGAGTCATAAAAAGGGTTGATATTAAATGTTCTGTAAGGGTAAACAAGGGAGACATGTAAGAATAATCATTAGCAAAACGCCATGAGAACGTGATCAAGAAAATATAAGATTATACCATGCATATGAAAGATCATAAAAAAGAATCATGGTATAAATATTGGTATTTCATTAGACATGAATCATAAGGAAATAAAAATCATAATCCATAAACAAATAATATAGGAATAAAACATGGAATTGTGGAAATAAATAAACATATAATATGATTTCCATATTATCCAAGGAATTATTTTCAAGAACATCTTAGTAGTATAACTTCACTCCTCATAGCATCTTTGTAGTCATGGTTCACTCCCATGTCCAACTTAGTAGCATGAGTACACTCCACATACCATCATGGTAGTCATGGTTCACTCTCATTACCATCTTAGTCTTCAAGGTTCATTCCCAATACCATTTTTGTATATATCATGAGATATAAATCATTACATAATACATTATAGAGAGATATTTTCCCCACCCCTGTCATAAAAACCCATACATACCTGTTCCAAAAGACCATAACTAATCATATCATAACACTAGAAATGATATGGATATTATAAATATATAATCATGTAATAACAATTGGAAGAAGATAGGTTTCATAATAATATCATCATAAACATAACCAGTGAAAAGAATCAAGTTTCCAAATCATATAGCCCTTAAAATTGAAACAGGTTCTATCAAAATCATTCCATAAAAACATAATCCATTTATAGAATTAATATGAATGGAAACATTAAATGATTCCCTCTCAAAGGCGCGAGTTACCCTAATTCATGATATCTTATATGGGATATAATTTTGAAATAACTTTTTAAGAATTTTCATTAAGAAAATATACTTTTGTATTTAAAAATTATTTTAGAATAAAAAACATTTCTGAAAAACATTTTTTTAAAATAACATTAAAATCATATAATGAATGATTTTAAAACAATAAAAAAAATTAATATTTTTTTTAAAAATGGGTGTCAATTATATTTTGAAAAAAACTTTGAATACATATTTGAAAATATGGTTTTTGAATATAATAAATTTCAGACCAAAAATATAGAAAATCATATTTTACATGAAAAAAATTGTTTTATGTACTAAAGAGTAGAAAATGGTACTATTTCAGGGATATATCTTCAATAACAAATATAAAAGTAGAAACATAATTTTTCTTGAGTTATTTATCATAATATTTCATTAAAGGAATAATAATTTTATATAGTCTCAAAAAGTGATGAGATTGTCCCAATGAACTCTTATAACATGGTAACATGGGTTCATACTTTACATGTAAGAAATGGAAGTTACCTGAAACATAAAATATCATAAAAGTAATTTAATTCATGATATAACATGTTAAATGAATGTAAATTCACCTAAAAATTAAATTTAGCTTCATAAAAAACACGAGTATTAATGAATAAAATTGAGACTATCAAAATTTACCAATTTGGTAACATTTGAAACAAAAACCCCATAAAAGAATCATCATAGAATGTATATATGAATGCCCACAAATTTATGCATAATATACAAATAATAAAATAATGGAATGTATATACCTGACAAAAATGGAAAGTATGGTGAAGATAACATGGATCCCATGGAAAAAAAGAGATATGAAATCCTCTTACTTTGTGTATGGACTCTCGTCATACTTATTCTAAACCCCTTTATAATAAATATACAATTATTATAAATCTTTTATTGAACCATATTCTTAAATATGATACCAAATATGGTTAATTATGACATTAAATTACTTTCTTGTTAAAAATATAATGTTAACATTTTCTTCATCAGATATTTGGTTTATACCTCACATGAATCTTACTTTATTATATCTTTTTTCCATATACTTATTTAAATATAATAGACTATAAAAATGAAGTAAATATAATTTATATTCAGTATATTTTTATTATAATAATATATTTAATATATAAATACAAAACAGAATACATCGTTCTTGGATATGATATGTTGTTCATACACATGAATGTGGTTATATTATTATTGTCATACTGAAAGAAAGAATAAAAATGGGATATAGGTATATAAGTATATAATTATTACAGTAGATTTTTCATATAATATATTTAATATATAATATGTAAAAAATGGATGATGGTATATTATTTCAGCAGACATTTGGTGAGATAAGGGGCTTGATGGGTGTGATCAATTTGGAAGAAAGGATCCCTTTTTGTAGTTTATGATGATTGACACTGTTGTAAATTTTAGAAGAAAGAATTACACACACGTTTTTCATGTTGCATTTGGATCACATAATTGTAAATAGTGGATAAAATTGATGATGGGGTCTAAATATATCTTGTTAATGGGTGTTCGATAGGTTTCTAGGACTGTTTGGGTCCAAAATATAAGTATTAGGCCTTAGTTAAACTTATTTTTACCTTAATCAGTGTAATTCATTTTAGTTACATTTTGTAATATTTTTGGAGAAAAACTAAGTTGAACATATTAGAAATTATAAATTACAAATATTCAAAAAAATAAATCGGTTTTTAAAAATTCCATTCATATAATTTATAGAAATTAATTTAAAAATGATCCATGATTCAGGTCAATAATTATGTTTTTTTAGTTAAAATGATCAAAGGTTTTCTTTGTTTTTATATCCATTTTCAATTTGAAATTGGTTATAACAACAAAAATTAAATTAATTGATTAATAATTTCAAATATAATTTATCCTTATAAATAAATTAGACAAAAAAGTAGTTTTAAATTAAAATCTAGTATTTTCACTATTCATTCAATAATGATGTTTCTCAGAAAAATCCCAAAAATTCACCAAAATATAATTTTGACATACTAAACCTAAAAATTAACTTTATTTTATCATATTCAATTTATAATTATGTCTAAAAATAATTTTATTATTTTTCCTAGAAAGAATTTAGAAGACGTTTATTCAAGAAAACGATATTTTTGAACATATAAGGACGTTACAAATAATTTTATATTTAACTATAAATATGTTTAATTTATATAAAAATTTATAATATTTATTTGAAAAGTATTTAATAAATTCATATTATTACATTTAAATTATAGGTTTAAATTATCACATTTAAATAATTATAATAACAAAATGATGTTTCGTAGAAACATTAGTGTTGTGTGTAACATATTCTATACTGATGTTGTGTATAACATACACAGAGTCTACGTTGCATGTAACATATGATTATTTGATGTTTTATGTATTTTATGCCGAGCTGGTACCACGTAACATACACTAAGTTAGTTTCATGTGAAAGGAATTTTTAACATAGTGCTTTGCAAGTAATAAATGACATCTTAATTTAATCAAAAAAATGTTCTATAAAAACATTGGGTGTTATATTCAACCCCCCGTTAAATGATTTTCTCCCATGAAAATAATGACTTGGGTAAAAAATGAGGATCTTTTTGAATCAACATATCTTCATGTTCCCAGGTATCTTCTCTTAAATGGAGATTTCTAAAAATATAATTTAACTGGTTATTTCTCTTCTTTCATAGAAGTTTATATACATGATCAATAATTTCAACTGGTTTTTCCTCATAATAATGATCAAGCTCCAATGGTATGACCTCTGAGCTCAATAAATGTGAAGGTTTAGGTATGTACTTCCTCATGAGAGATACATCGAACAGAATAAGGACATGAGAGAGATTTGGAGGAAGTGCCAAGTGATATGATACTATCCTATACAATCAAGAATCTCAAAGGGACTAAAATACCTAGGTATTAGTTTCACTATCATTGTGATTCTCATAATCTTCGTCTAGGGTTAGATATGTAGAGACACCTTTTTCACTAACATTAAATTATAGATCATGTTGATAGTTATCATCATAACATTTCTACTGACTTTGAGCTTCCTAAATATGTGGATAAATGTTTCTAACCTTCTTGACCATTTTATTTGTAATATTGGGTCCCAATAGATTTAATTGTCCAACTGGATCCTAGAACATTATATCTCTACATGTATTTCCATAAATTGATTGATATGTTTCCATATGTATACTTGAGTTAAAGATGTTATCATTATAAAAATTAACTAGAGTATGTTTTTGACCCCAAAAACCATTGAAATCCAGAGAACAAGATCTCAGCATATCATCTAGGCTGAATTATTCTTTTACACTAACTAGCTTTCTAAGTATGATAAGTAGTGTTGGAACATAATTATTTTTCAAGTTAATTCTAATGAATTTGCTAGAACATTGAGGTAAACCATGGATTTTGATCTGATACAATAGAATGTGGTACTTCATGAAACCATACCACTTCTTTAATGTGTATCATGTCTACCTAAACTAAATAAAAGTTGTATCTGATAGTGATGATGTGTGCTTACACTGTAAGGCATTCGACTACCACTGATATATCATTGATCCTTTTAGAGGTTCTTAGTAGTCCAATGTCAAAAATACATTATGTTCTATAATTTCCATTCTGTAAATGGTATTGGATACAACCAAACCTTTTAGTTTTTTATTATAGCCTTAATTTGTTGGCATGCCAAGTACCATGATACAAAATCTTTGATATCTCTTGTAATTCCATCCCATGAGAATAATTCTTTCAAGTCCCTATACATTTTCATACATAAAGCATGAATAGATAATGATGAACAATTACATTCTTCTAAAAACTCCTTCAAATCAACCAAGGAAGGAACATATACATGATTCTTGAACCTTATCATTCTATACTGTCCTAGGTTAATCTCAAGAACGTTCATCACATTATTTTTCATCTCTTCATCATCATTTTATGCCTCTTTAATATTTACATTGATAGAGGGTTGGATATTCATTAGAGACATAGTAGGTGTATTATATGCCTCATATCCCCATTCAAAACATTAGATAACTTATTTCCCATAAATTTGACAATCAAATGATTTATAGGCTTACCTTACACACAAAACATTTATTAGACCCCTTATAGAAATTTTCACGATGCTTCTTCCAACACATAGAGAATAAATTGAATGAATTACTCATCCCTTCATGGTTTTTTGGTTTTTCATTAAACGAAATATTCCTATTATTTTCAAAACAATGACATTGATACATGACTCCAACCTATATTTGAACCATGATTTCACAAAGCACAATATCTCCATAGCTACTAATGTCTCTTATGGACAATTCCCTTATCATACTTGGTTTTAATCTACTGAAGAACCAATAAAATTTACATTCATGTTGGGTGATAATTCCTGAAGAGTACCTTGAAAGTCTCATGAAATTATCCTCATAGGTAAGAAAAAATCTTCATCCCTTTTCATCAACTCAAGGAATTATTTCTTCATCATAGTATACATAATCTGAGAAATTTTCATCTTTAAAATTATGTTCTTAAACTCATACCAATCCATGGATTCAATATCATCTTTCAATCTCATATTATTGAATAGAGTCATTCATTTTACTTCTTATCATACAAACAAATAGACG
This sequence comes from Viscum album, assembly GCA_963277665.1. Taxonomy (NCBI): domain Eukaryota; kingdom Viridiplantae; phylum Streptophyta; class Magnoliopsida; order Santalales; family Viscaceae; genus Viscum; species Viscum album. The sequence continues at coordinate 1,612,554,357 of OY728130.1, read as the reverse complement.
AACATACTAACTTTCACATGATCTAAACACCAGAGAATGAAGAATATCTTTTCAGTAGTAATTATCCATTTTTTTAGGAAAATATTGATAGAATGATCCTCTAGAAGAAGGTGGGAATCTCCCCATGAAAGACTTAATAGAAATTTTTTTTCTCCTTTGATAATTTGGAAGTCTAGCATGATTCAGATCTTGAAAAAGTTGTTAGATCATAAAAATGAGGTTCATCATTCTAAGTCCCATAGAAAACAGTTGCTAATGAGAATAATTGTTTCATTTTTCATTGCAATCACCGTTAACATGGATCCTTCAGGTTTCATCTATTTAATAAAACCAAAAACATAGAGTAAGAAACAATTAACAAAATTAATATACACATAATAATGAATATTCTCCAATAGGTTATAAAATTTGTGACTCATTCCTTAATATATGAGTCATTACCTTTATCCTTGGTTATTCATATCTAACTTATTTCAAAATCCTTCATGATGGTTACAGAAGAGTTTTCGAATTTCCAAAGAATAACCATTTGGAGTGTGAAACCAATTGTAAAGACAGTTCTATTGTTTCTTACAAGATTACCCTAAGTCAGGCCTATAAAATCATGTCAGATTTGATACACCAAGGTATATAAGTGACCGAGCCCCATTCTTTTGTAGTATCCCGACATAGATGTATTTCTGGCAATCCATTCACTATACCCACTACCTAAATTCTAGGACATGTTTCTATACTTTTTTATCCTTAAATTTATCAATAGATGCATCCTTAGGGTAATCACTAGTGTTTTCTCATCCTAGAATCCAACTATTAACTAAAAATTTCCTCTGATACTAACTATAGATATATATTATTGAAATACAATAACATTACATATCTTTTGTGGAATACATAATACATGACATAAATAGATGCATGAATATAGTACTAGTCTAGTGCCTTTGTAAATATGGATACATAAACCTTTGTACATAAGTGAGATATAATATCTCATACTATGTTCTTCATGACTAGAACCCTTCTTAAACACATCAATGATAATACCAATTTTCATAACCCATGGGATAGGTAACATAAAAAGTGGAAATATCAGATTCTTAATATGGGTAAACAAGGAAGATATGCATGCTAAATCACGAGACTGAGGTTATAATAATATGGTCAATAAAATAGAATATCATTATATGAATATCAAAGATCATAAACATGAATCATGGAATATGTATCGGTAGCTCAAAAGACATGAATTGAAAAGAAATAAAGAATATAATCCTTGAAATCAGAACATAGGAATAAAACATATAATTATTGAACACACAAAAGAATATAATATTATTTCCACTGTATCCAAGGCATCACTACCAAGACCATCTTGGTAGTATTGGTTCACTCGCCATACCATCATGGTTGTCATGGATCACTCCAATGGGAATATTAGTCGGATGTGTTCATTATTTATACCATCTTGGAAGTCATGGTTCACTTATATAGACATATTAGTAGTCAAGGCTCAATCCCAATACAATATTAGTTCATCCCATGAGATATAAATATTTTCCAAATTTATTGGAGGGAGACATATATCTCGCCCATCTCATAATGAAATCATGAATACTTGTGCCACAATATCATAAATAATCATATCATGACCCATGAAATTAAATGGGTATTATAAACATGTAATCATATCATAACCTATGGAAAAATTCAGGTTTCATAATCTTTTCCTCATAAACATACCCTGCGAAATGATTAGGGTTTCAAAAGAATATAACTGGTGAAAGAGAAACGTGTTCCATAAACATCATTCCATCAAAACATAATTCATTCAGAGAAAAAATATGAATGTAACCATTGAATTATTTACCCACAAATGAATTTTTAACACCAACATATATTATATAATATGAGAAGTAATTTTAAAAAACATTTTAAAAACATTTCCTGGGGGAAAATTACATTACACATTTAAAAGTCATTTAAAAAAATCAATATCTTTTTCCTTGAAGAGACCTTTTAAAACATATAGAGGAAGATTTGAAAACCAAAAAAATCTGAAATCATTTTCCTTAAAAATTTTCCTCAAATATCTTTCGAAAACATTTCTGAAAACATATTTGAATACATGAGTTTTGTATACATTACATTCCCAAATAAATAAATAGAGATTCATATTTTACATAAAAACATTATATTAAGTAATAAAGAGTCGGTAAAAGGTTCTAATACATTGATATATCTTGAATAAATAGAGGATAATGAAACTCACGAGTTTTCTTAAGAGAAGGATCATGATATTTCATCAATGGAAGCATAAACATAAACAATCTTGAAAAGGGATGAGATTTCCCCAATAAACACTTATAACATGGTTACATGTGATAATACCATCCATGTAAGAAATGAAAACTTATTTTTCTTAAAATATCATGAAATAAAGGAAATTCATAATATATAATGTAAAATTTAATTATTTACACGTCAGAAGATAGTTTAGGTTTATATCAAAACATGACTCTAAAAAAAATGAAAAATGAGACAAAAATATTTTAAATATTTGTAATTTTCTATAAAATGAAATCCATAAAAGAAATATCATAGAATAGATATGTTAATAATGAAAAATTTATGTATAAGATACATATAATACAATCATGGGAATTAAATATACCACACAAAAGGGATGAGTGGTGAACATAGCATGTATCACATGGAAATAAAAGTGAGATGAAATCCCATTACCTTATGTCTTGACTCCAATATTACTCATTCATAACACATGTATAATAAATTTAAAGAAATTATATTTATATTATATAACAAAATTATTATATTTAATACCATATTTTTTTTTATTATGACCTTATATTACCTACTTTTTAACAATCCTGTGTTAAGGTTTCACTTCAGGGAATATTTGATTTTTTCTTCATATGTGTCTTAATTTGGTATATCATTGGTCCTTACAGTTATAACATTATTCCAGAATTTAAAATATGATATAAATAGAATTTATATTCAGTTTATATTTATCAAAATAATCTATTGAATATATATGTCCAAAATGGAAGACCCTGTTCATGGAGTCGGTCAGCCATACGGATGCATGAATGATGTTTCAATTTTTATTATCATTTTGAAAAAAAATAAAATGACACATATATATATATATATATTTATAATTATACCAGAATATGTTTTATATATTATATATAATATATAATAACTAAACCCATACTTAATACATTCCATGTAGTGTATGAATGAATCATATCTCTTTGATGGGGTGTTAGTCCACACTTAATCAAATGAAATTATCATATTAGCACCAAATGGGAAGTAAAATAATATGTTTAATAAAAGGAATATAAAAGCCTTAAAATATGATAAATATAATATAAAATATATATAAAATTGTGTCTATCATAATTTCCACCAAGAGAGGAGGTATGTAAAATTTAATTGTCATCATTTAGTCAGGCAGTAGTTCACCGTACACATAAACAATATATTAGTTATCCATTAGATAGATGTGTGTGTATGTGTAGGTTGAAACATTAGTATAAAAACATAATAGAATATTTGAAAAACTGGTGTTCTTACATAGGAACATGATAAAGATAGTGGTAGTGTGGAGAAGGAATTTTAAAGGGAGGACTTTAGGGAAGATGTTACCTCTTAATCTGGTGGCACACTTTATGTTTATTCCATGAGGATTCCTTATAATACATTATTACCAAATGGAATCTTAAAATATTTATGGAGGGAAATTTTTATATTATTTTATGACCTTTTTTTGAGACAAGGGGCTTGATATGTTTGAGGAATTGGGAGGAAATAATCCATTTTTCTATTGGGGGTGTGTCACTCTTGTAAATTTTAGAGGATAGAATTTGACCGAAGTTTTTCAAGATTTAAGTGGATCCAATAATTGTTCATTGTAGATAAAAATGATTATAGGGTCTAAATATGGTCATAAAATGGTTTTGGGACAAGTTTATGGGTCATTTTTGTTCTTCAAGTTTAGGTTTATTCCTTAGTTAAGCTTAATTTGACCTTAATGGATGCAATTAATTTTAATAATATTCACTAGTATTTTTGGTCAAAAACTAAATTTAAGTTATTAGATATTATAAATAATTTGGATTTCAAATATGGAATCTATTTTACAAAATTTATAAAATATAATTGGAAGAAATTTATTTAAAATTCATCCCGATATCAGGTAGAAAATTCGAGTTTGTGGAGTAAAAATGATCAAAAGTTTGCTATGTTTTTATATCCAATATTAATTTAAAATTTTTCCAATTAGCCAAATTGTAATAATTTATAAAAATATTATCTTATTAACATTTCAAAAAAAATTTACAATAATTTTATTTATAAATAAATTGGATGAAAAATTATTTTTGAATCAAAATCTGGTATTTTTAACAATTTATTCAAAATTAAATTTTTTTCTGATGAATCCCAAAAATTCACCCTCTGATAATTTTGAAATAAAAAATAATATATTTTATTATATTTTACAATATTAATTTTTATGTTATTTCTAATAATAATTTTATTATTTTAACATAAATCCATTAAAATCAGTTTATTCGATAAAATGACATTTTTAAACATATAACGACTTTACCAAAAAAATTCCTTGATTATCAATATGTTTTATTTATATAAAAAATTGTAAAAATTATTTTAAAAGTAATTATTACAATTCATATTAATATGTTTAATAGCTCAGCTATAATTATCTCATTAAAATAAATATAACAAACAAATGATGTTTCGTAGAAACATTGTTGTTGCGTGTAATGTACGCTTAGTCAGTGTTGTGTGTAGAATACGACAAGTTAATGTTGTGTGTAAAATAAACTGAGTTTATGTTCTATGTATCATATGACTCTTTAATTTCATGTAACGTATGAAACATCAGTTCCATGTGAATGGAATTTATGACACAGTGCATTCTTTGTAATAGATGAAAATATAATTTAATCAAAAAACAATGTCCATAAAAACTCAGGGTGTTACATGTATCACCAAGCATGTAAGGGAACATAATATCCCAAGACTCTATTATATATTTACTATTTTAAATATAATCAGTACCTGATATATATTGTAATGAACGCAACACCGAGTTATCTTGATTTGCACATAAGAGAGACCTTGCTCGATAACTTGCATTACACGCAAGACGATGTTTCACCGAATTACAATGTACTATTAAGACATTATTAATTAAAATTATATGATATATCCTCACTATTAGGTCAGATATTATGAATAATATTACCATAATTATGAAAATTTATGGGTTTATAAATATAAAATGAATTCATTGTTTACAAACTAATGACAAATGAAAATAAGAACCAATTGGACATAAAAAAATGTAATTATTTATATGAATTAAAGGAGTTATTTTGAGAAAATAGTTAATTTAAACTAGTTAATGGTTTTTATGAAATATATAAGTTATATATTCAATAAAATATTTTTTATATTCATCAAATACATTTGATATGCATAATATCAGAACAAACCCTATTTTACACATAAAAAACAATATTTTTATAAAAGAAATTTTACCGCATTTTTATAGATAACCCTTTTCAAATCTTAATTTTGACACATTAATTGATTTAATATTTCAAAATAAATAACTTATTTTAAATAAAAACATAATAATTCGGTTATGTGGATTTTTTATATATTTCGAAGACATTGTTTTTAAGGAATAGTTACAAATACTACATTTTTATTCAAAGTTATATTTTTATATAACCTATTAATAATGATAAAATATGTTTTATATAGGTTTTAATGTTTATTTATATAATTTTTTTAACAAATAATAAAATTTATTTTATTAGAATCTATTTCACCTTGAGATTGACTATAAAAATCATTGCAAACTTTTGGACGTTTTTTACTTCAAGAAATTGCAGTTTCTTGCACCTTACGAGGTAAATTTTAAATTAATTTCTTCCACTTATGTGGTTGGAATTTTAAAAATTGGAAAAACTATTTTTATTCATCATAATTTATAATTTCTAATAAGGTAATATTAGAATTTTACAAAAATATTATTGAATGCTATTAAAATTATTTACAATTATTAATGTAAAATTAAGCGTAATAAAGTACTAAATCTTTAACTTAAGGGTACAAATGACTTATCCACTTGTACAAAAACCATTTGATGAACATATTCAGGTAATAAAACATAAATTATTGAGTTTTATTGTATTTTTATGTCTTTTTATAGGTAAGAGCATGTGTACACTTGACTTGTTTACAAAAATTCATGGAGAGTCATTTTCCTTCCATATAAATGGCCACCACATATCCCCATTCCTCAAATCTCTCAAAACATTTAGGATTGGTCAATATCTAAGAAAATAGATTCCATAAATACCTATTCTTGAACTTTAAACCTACCTTTTATATGTAATCTTTCCAAGGAATCATTTTGGAAAAAACTAAAATATGTTACCCGATTAAGAGGTAATGTCTTCTATCAAGCTCTCTAGTTTCATTTATAGTAACCACCCCTCAAATATATATATTCCGTTATTAAATTAAAAATAGTGTCCTCAATATACTAGTATGTTTTCATGCAAATGGGTTTACATAAACTCTCACACACCTCTATATAATTCGTAATGAACACACTATTTCTGTGTATGAAGAACCACTGCCTCCCGAAACGATTATTGTTAAATTTTTCATTAACTACTTTCATGGTGGACACTAGGATGTAAACTATGATTATATATGATATATGGAATATTTATAATGTATTTACACCTCTATTTGTTTTATTTAGAACATAACATTATGATTTCCATCTTTTTTAAATACAGTATTTTCATTTGAGGGACTGTGGAAAACTGCCCCCTCAAATTGATATGACTCATTCAAACCATACATGGAACATATGAAGGATGTTTTTCATAATACTATGTAACATGTATACAATATTTATAAATATGGAATTATAATATACATATGTATCATTTGGTTTTCATTATTTTAAAACAATAATAAAATTGATGTATCATTTATACGTACATACGACCTACCGTCTCCATGAATGTTGCACTTCTTTTAAAAAAACTATATAATGGAATAATATAAATAAAAATTATAGATGATAATTAATCCATGTTTTACATTCTTGAGATGATGAATCCATTATCTAATTAATTATAACAACAAATAACAAGTTGAAACATACTCGAGAAAATTATGCAATTAACTCACAGAATAGTGAAATTAATGACAGAAAGATCCCAAACAGGTTAAAAGTATTATAAGGAATTAATATATGATATTATAAACATTATTAATTTTATATCATGAGTTATTAAAATATTTCAAACCACTACACTTGAGGATATATACCTCACAACTAATGTATGGTTAATGTAAGTGAATTTCATGTCAAATTACATTCTATTGAGACTCATTCAATATACAACAAATAAATTTTATTATATTCTACTTTAGTAATATTATATCATGAATTTAATTATTCTAAGGATATTATATGTTTCATTTAAGGTCATACAATTTAGATATTATGATTCAAATGTTTCAAATTAGTATGAGACACTTTGGAATGTTTAATGATTACTCTTTTCAAGAATGATCATAATGATAATATTTGGAATCTCAATTCCTTTTGTAATAATATTTCATTATAAATTTATTTTAGTAACTATTTTTTGACGATGAATTTTATTATTTCCCAATAATTATGTCATTTCACATATGGTGTTTACATTGAAAATTATTTGATGAACTAAGGAATAATTTAAAAATCTATATCATTTATTTAATATGGTTATTTGATAAGGAATATAGTCTATTAATTAAATTGATTATTTTATATGATGAATGATTTAGACATGAAGTGAAAGTTGGATCTGAAAATTTATATATATCCTCAATGCATCTACAGTTTCTCATGAGATTATTAATTTGTCCAAATTAAACAGGTTTATACTCATAGTTTTAAACTATTCGGAGTATGGTTGTTTAGAGTATAGGTCCTCATGTGCCTGATATATGATGTCCAATAATTACGAATGAACTTCATAGATAATTCTATTAATATTCATCCTCGAGATTTTTCATCAACATATCTATGGAAACATGTCATTTTTGTTCCTTGATTAAATTTCAGGAGTACATGTTTCATACCTTGCCATATTTAATTTTCCTTATAAATTTATTTCAATGACATATATTATCAACTATTTTCATTTTTATATATATTTATTCTCACTTATTCATCTTTTATTCAACTTTAATTACCCTAATTTATAATTACCAGATATATTAGTAGGAGAAAAGTCTACGAACATTTATTAAAATAAAAGAAAAGTACAACATGCAAGCAGCACATGCTATGAAAAACAACTACATATCATTGAAACCATATTCATCATGATAACCATGCCTGGTTTCGTCATCTGTAGTGGCCTAATCCCATTCTGATCTTTCATACTACTTCAGCATCTTATCAAAATTATTTTCGAGGTTTAACATTTCCTAATAAAGATACTCCTCGAAAGGATGTGATCCTTTTCCATTGCTAATAGAGGAACTGGTGGGTATCGGCTTCGACAAATAAAAATAATCCTTCCTTTGAATTCTTCTTGGTGGAGCATTCATAACTTTTTCCTTCCCGGATAAAATCTTATTTCCAACCTGAAAAATGTCACTATAAGAGGTCTCCATCCTCCTGCCAACATTCTAATTTTAACTATCAGATATATCACACCAATTTCCAGTGATAGTCACCTCATGATAACTATCATGGAATCCCTATTTCTGCTCAATGAAACTGTTAGCATCAACCAATACTAAACATTGTGGACGCTTCACAGGCTCCTTAAAACCATGAATCCACTCATGAAGAATACCTTCTCTAGAGATAACATCCTGGGTCATGGAGTCAGACTGCAAATGGCAACTACATTCCTTGTATAATCCTCCTCAACATTGTAAACCCTTCCATTCTTCAAACCCTGAAAATAATTACCATTGGCATGTTCATGAAACATACAAACCACACTATTATTGGCCTCACACTTCCTTCCCAATTGTGAAATCATCTTATCATTCTACTTAGAAGAAACATCAACCAACACACTGCCATGAGATAAAGAAAATGAAATATAAGCAGACAACAATGCAGCCCGATCCGGGAATTGTTCCACTTCATCAATCACCAGACCTGAAAAACAATTCCCTAGCTTGTTAGGTCCACAAGGCTGAATACCCTGAGAGGGGGGGTGAATCAGGGTATGACTAATTTAATATTAATGCCTGTTCTGATCTTGTTTCGTTGTTGAGAAAAACTCTCTTCTCTCTTTTTCCTGTTGCACAAAGTAAATAGAAAGTGATGTATACATAGGATACATCAATTTTACGTGGTTCACCGCAAAGGGCTACGTCCAAGGAGCATACACCGACAAGTTTCTGGTCGTACCAAATTCCACTAATCTTCACTAGTTGTGGATTACAAGGTTCGGGCTAGATCACTTCTAAGCCCAGGCTCACTGCCTTTACAAGTTTAGGGTCAACTCACTGCTTTCCCAAGAGTCACTCCCTGTTTCTCTCTCGCTCTGGCTCACTGCCGGTGGAGAGGATCGCCTTCTTCCTCTTCCTATGCTCACTGCTCTTGGAAGGAATCCACTCACAGTTTATAAACCTATAGGTCTCTTCATTTGCATGAATGAATGCATCTTCCTCTGTCTGTAAATGCTCTGTTTAAGTACAAATTTTACCCTTAGATGAATATCTCTTTGCACCGAAGGTATCGGGAAACGTACCAGCTTCCACGCAGTTCGAGAAGCACCGCTGGAACAAAACCTTACTTGGAATGCAAGTCAATCTCGGCACGCAAGTATCGGCGCACAAGTCACAACGGGTGCACAAGTCCTCCTCAGACACTTGCGCGACTCAATATTCCTCAACTCCAAACTTGCGCGACTCTCTTCATTTTACGCCCAAACCAATATTGGCGCGCAACATCCAACCGGCGCACAACTTCTAACACCGGCGCACAACTTCAACTACTGGTGCGCAAATTCACCTACGCGACCCACACTCACCACTTGCGTGACCACCACACCTGCGCGACGGGAGCTCTGATTTCGCAAAGTGTTGAACTCCGTTGAAGAATGAGGAGGGGTGGTCCAGTATTTATAGGCAATCTGACCACCCTGCGTGACGGAGCAAAAGTCACCTGTGCGACCAAGTTTCGGCGCGCAAGTCCCCTGTCATATTAGACACTTGCGCGACAAACTCCCAAACTTGAGTGAACCTCTTTACTTTGCCATATTTTGATCTTCTGATCTTGAAAAACAAATGGCATGAAAGTTTCCTATACTCCAAGTCCTCGGCGCGCAAGTCCCTTTTCCAAAAACACTTTTCTTCATTTGCCGATTTTCAAGCCCAAAAATTTAGCAAACACTGGAAAACGGTGCCACCTTGTATCTATTCTTTTGTACCGCCTCCAGATCATCCATTCCTTTTATCGACGTTCTTGAATCAAACATTGATCGTTGAACTCATCTCTTGAACTCGACATTCCACCATGAAATCCTCTTTGTCAACAAAGTTGTATGTCATCGTTTTGCTTTGTCAACAATCACTACTCAGATGTCCACTTTGTCAACAAACACTATCACCTCAAAAGTTCTTCCATGATACCTTGTGGTATTTTTTCCCAACAATCTCCCCCTTTGGTTTTGTTGACAACTCTTACAAAACAAACATACGTCGTTGATTCTTCAGCCTCCACTCGCCTTATTGCGATTCTGATAGCGATCAAGCATTTACTCAACACATACTCTAATCCCACATGAGAAATGCTCGGTGTGAGAAACAAGAGTAAATGAAAAGTTCATCAATGAATCACATTATCTCTGACATCCACTGTTGACACCAAACTGATACCAATTTGTACTAAACTGATACCAATTGTTGATGGGCTTGTTAGAAGACCAATGTTTCATTTGGAAAAATTATTACCACTGTCCAACACCACTCATTTGCTTTTATCACGATCCTCAGCTGTCGTGATATCTATTCTTTGATCGATCACTTCTAGCATTGTCAGATTTAATACACTCCCCTTTTCTCATTTCTCCCCCTTTCTGTCTGCTCCACCTATCAGCTTCTCCACGTATCAATTATGATTTATCAAATCTCTACACTATCTCCCCCTTGAACAATAACTATTTTCTCCTCCTTTAACAAACACTTTTCTCCCCCTTTGTCAACGAACCCAAATGATACTCCTTTGTAGTCTGTAACATAGTAGAGAACACATATCAGCATATTAGGGAAAAAGACATCATACCTCAGGGAGAGGGGGGGCCCCATATCCACACTATTTCAAGTGAGGGGAATCGACTGAACTCCCAGAGCCACTCGATGCCTCTCAAAAGCTTCCTTGGGTATGGCTTTGTCAGAATGTCTGCAACCTGTAGCTCTGTAGGCACATACTCCAACTTCACGATGCCCTGCTCAACCTTCTCCTTGATGAAATGATACTTGATCTCAATGTGCTTTGTCCTGGAATGATGAAAAGGATTTTTGCTAAGATTTATAGAACTTGAGTTGTCACACTGGATTCCGATCGGAGACTTCACTTCAACTCCCATATCTTCAAGCTGCTGCATCATCCACAATAACTGTGTGCATGATTGAGTGGCTGCAATATACTCAGCTTCTGCGGTGCTTAATGAAATGCAATCCTACTTCTTGCTCAACCAATCAATACATAGTCCTCCAAGATAAAATACACCTCCAGACGTTGATTTCCTGTCATCTGCTGAACCGGCCCAGTACGCATCAGTATATCCCAATAATTCTGTCTGAGACTTGTCGGTATATGTCAGCCCGAAGTCCACTGTGCCCTCGATATACCGAAGTATTCCTTTCACTGCAATCATGTGACTTTCCTTGTGATTACTTTGATATCTCACTGCTTGGCATGTGGCAAAAACAATATCAAGCCACGTCGCGGTCAAGTACAACAGACTTCGATAATTTGCCTATATTCTGTGATATTAACTGCCTTGCCATCCTCATCTTTTGATAATCTCATCCCGGTAGCAACCGGAGTCTTCATCTCCTTGGAATTATCCATTTCAAACCTTCTTAGAACCTCCTTGGCATATTTGGATTGAGAAATAAAAGTGCCATTACATCCTTGTGTCACTTGTAAACCAAGGAAAAATGTTAGCTCTCCAATCATTGACATTTCAAACTCATTTTTCATGAATTCGTAGAACTGTATGCATTGAGCTTCATTTGATCCGCCGAATATTATGTCATCAACATAAACCAGCACCATCATCTGTTGATTACTTTCATTACTAAAATAGAGATTGTAATCAACTCCTCCACGATGAAAACCAAGCTTCTTCAAATAATAATCAAGCCTTGAGTACCCTGCTCGTGGTGCTTGTTTCAGCCCATACAATGCCTTCTTTAGCCTGAAAACATTGTTCTCATCCTTATGAATAATAAAACCATATGGCTGCTCAATGTACACCTCTTCTTCTAGAACCCCATTCAAGAACGCGGATTTGACATCCATCTGGAACACTTTAAAATTTCTTTGCACTACTATGGCCAAGAATAATCTGATTGTCTCCAGCCTTGCAACTGGTGCAAATGTCTCATCAACATCTATTCCTTCAATCTGGGATTACCCCTTGCACACTAGTCGTGCTTTGTTTCGAATCACAGTTCCATCTTCATTCTTCTTGTTGCGATAGACCCATTTAGTCCCAATGACATTCTTGTCTGCTGGTCTCGAAACAATCTCCCACGTCTGGTTCTTATCAATCTAATCAAGCTCTTCATTCATAGCTTGAACCCAGTTTTCATCTTCAGCTGCATCGAAAAAAACATTTCGGCTCCACCTGAAATAAAAACGATGTCTGCTGTAATGACTTCATTCTTCGAGTCTGAACTGCTGTTGTCTGGTCACCAATGATATTATGCCTATCAATTTCAGCTAGACTCTTTGGCTTCCTTGCAGATATAGACTTGACACTTTCTTGTTCATCATCAGTATCTTCTTCTGAGTCAGCCTCTGCAACTTCTACCCCCTTGTGTTTCTTTCCTCATCATCACTTTCATCCATGAACTGTTCACTGGATCGTTGAGTATTCTGTTCATTTTCAACTATAGTGACATCATTGCTCTCGACGATTTTTTCCAGCCTCTTGTTGAAGCATTTATATTCTTTACTTTTCCCTGAGTAGCCAAGGAATATCCCTTCATCTCCTTGTGCCTCAAACTTCCTATGATTTTCAATGTTGAGAATGAAACACTGACATCCAAAGATTCGAAAGTATTTCAACGTTGCCTTCCTTCCGTACTATAGTTCGTACGGAGTCTTCCCTTGCTTCGGACACAACAGAGACCTGTTTGAAACATAGACCGATGTTAAAACGGCTTCCTTCCAAAATTTCTCTAGTAGGTCCTTATCAATAAGCATTGTTCTGGCCATGTTGTTGAGGATCTGATTTCTTCTTTCAACCACTCCATTCTATTGGGGAGTTCTTACTGATGATACTTGATTCCTTATCCCATGTTTCTCGAGATATTTTTCAACCTAACTATTTGTAAATTATGTACCGTTGTCAGTAAGAAATTTCAGGATTTTCTACCCAAGCATCTTTTTTGATTCCCTCCTATACTGCATTATACAACTGAAAACCTCTGTCTTATGGGTATGGATGAATACCCAGGCCATTCTAATATAATCATCAAATAAAAGAACATAGTACCTTTGCCAATTTATAGCTCATGGTGAAATAGGTCCACATACATCAGCATGAACCAATTCAAGCACTCTAGTTGATTCCTGTTCCTTTGACCTATATGTCTTTCTGATGATCTTACCTTGTTGGCAAGCATCACATGTATGAGTGTGATCACGTGATAGTTTGGGAAGGTCTCTAGCAGCATCACATTTTACGAGATCCTCCATAGATGGTTTGCATAGATGACCAAGTCGCTTATGCCACAGCTGGTTTTCATCCTCTCTGGATAAAATACAAGTACCTTCTTCCCCACCTAAAAGGTAGAGATTTCCCTTTGAACTTTTTCCCTACAGAACAGGTGCTCCATTATTTCCTTTCACAACACACATCTTCTTGGTAAATAGGATAGAGTGCCCAGAGTCACATAGTTGACTGACACTGAGTACGTTATGACTGAGACCCTCTACTACCAAGACATCAGCACGTCTCATCTCTTTGCCCCCAAAAATGGCGTTCCCTGATCCAACAATCTTCAGTCCTTCATCATTTCCAAATTGGACAACTTCTTCTTTGTCATATTTGATGCCTGTAACAAGATCCTTATTACCCGTCATGTGGGATGTGCAACCACTATAAAGGATCCAAACACCAGATCGATCTGATGCTTTAAGGGAAATCTCTGCCACCACAGCCTTCTCATTTTTCTTCTTCTTGGTCCATAATTTTTCTTCCAGACTCGACATGGACTGAGACTTATGTTCTTTCTCGGAGTATGATGGACCACCACCATCTTGCAGAGCTGTAAATCTGTTCTGAACTTTTAACTCACTTGTTGGTTTATTGATATGATCCTTGTGAACATTTTGATTCTACATTGACACATTTCTCTAAATGGTGGAAGTGCAATACCTAGCCATGTGTCCAAATCCTCCGCACCAAAAACAGTGTCCTTCAAAATGTGTTCTGGAAAACCGTTCTCTATTTGGCTTCCATCTCTGTTCATGTTACCTTCTATATCTCTTGGCTATGGAACACGCATACTGTGAATGTCACATTTTACCACAGCAATAACACCTGATATATGATGCAATCCCTCGTGATAATTCAGCACTACGATTTTCCCTTTGAGATCTCTGAATATTCTGATTCTGTTTTGTGCCCAAATCAACCTTCACTTTCGGGATGAGTTCTTGCGGTCTAACTGCAATTGTTGCAAATTTTTGTTCTTGACTAAGCCCAGAAACGACCTTAACATCTGATCTCAATTGCTGCTTCTTCCCTACTGAACTGCTAGACTCCGCTTTCATCTTCTTTATCTTCTGAATGGCCTGCTTTTCAGATATCACATTGGGGGTCAAGAATTTATCTTGATCCTTATGTTTTTGTCGCAGACTGACCACTTCTTCTTCAAGATCTTTGATATGTCAAACCTGATCTTTTCTTGTGTTAGTCAAACAATCAATTTCCTTCTTTTGTTCCTCAACATTAAGCTTATACTCAACAATATTTTCTGAGTTCTCTGGTGTTGAGCATTTTAGTCTTTAAATTTCTTCTAACAGCTCAGACTTTTCTTCATCCTGATGTTGCATATAGAGTTTGGCATCATTAACCACCTTATTGGCTTTCTTCATTTTGGCTCTCCAAACGTCTATCTCCTCAAGATCTGCTTCCAATTCGGCTCCCATATCAACTCTCCCTTTAATTTCTTCTTCTTCTTTAGCATCATCTTCTTCTCCCTTTTGAGAACTACCAACAATCGGCACCATGGAATTTACCCCACGATCTATGCAATTTTCAATTTCCTCAACCTCTTCATCCTCAGACTCATCTGACCTTTCAAGTTATTGTGAGAGAAGATTCTATGTCTTGAAGAAAGTTGTCTTGAATTGCTTCTTCCCTTTCACAAAAGCTGAAGTTTTCTTCTTGGGAATTTCAACTTCATCATCATCATCATATTGAAACATCTTTGGGCATCTTGTCGCAAGATGACCAACCTTTCCACATGGAAAACATGCTAGTGAAAGTTTACCTTTAAATTTTCCTCTTCCTCTTTGTAGATTTGAAGAAAGAAATGACATCACCTCATCTGTCTCTTCTTCTTCATTAGAATCTTCAATGGTGAGCTTCTTAATGGCCTTAAATGCCACCTCTTTAGACTTACCCTTTTCCAAAGCCTCATTATCATCGTTCCTCATTTCATATGAAACCAAGTTACTGTGCAAATTGTCCAATGTCAGCTCCTTTGGATCTTTATCTTCTAGAACTGAAACTTTCGGATTGAACCGAGGTGGAAGTTTCCTCAGGATGCGCTTTACAATCTTTATGTCTTCAATGACTTCTCCAAGACCTCACATATCTTCCACAACAATGTTTACCCTATCAAAGAATGCGTCAACAGACTCATTCAGGTTCATTTTCAGATCTTCATATTTGTTCCACAACACCTGCAGCTTTGCCTCTCTGACTTTTGTGTCCCCTTAATATATATTCAAAAGCTTTTCCCACATGGCATGTGACGTTTTTCATGACATCACCTTCGTGTAGATGGGATTGGAAAGGGCTCCCCCTAAGGCATTGATTGCTTTGGAATCAGCATCCAACTCTCTATGCTCAGCTTCTGTTAAAGCAACACTATTAATATCAGCTGTGATACCATGCATAGCTGCTGAAAACACATCCATTCCCAAGGATCGGAAATAGTGTTGCATATGATTCTTCCATATCTGAAAATTATATCCGTCGAAGATCGGAATCCCTTTATGATTGGTGACCTCCATTGAGAGAAGACCAACTTTCAACCTTTCCCTCTGATACCAATTTTTAGGTCCACAAGGCTGAATACCCTGAGAGGGAGGGTGAATCAGTGTATGACTAATTTAAAATTAATGCCCGTTCTGATCTTGTTTCGCTGTGGAGAAAAACTCTCTTCTCTCTTTTTCCTGTTTCACAAAGTAAATAGAAAGCGAATTATGCACAGGAAATAGCAATGTTACTTGGTTCACCACAAAGGGATACGTCCAAGGAGCATACACCGACAAGTTGCCAGTCGTACCAAATTACACTAATCTTCACTAGCTGTGGATTACAAGGTTTGGGCTACATCACTTCTAAGCCCAGGCTCACTGCCTTTACAAGTTTAAGGCCAGCTCACTGCTTTCCCAACAGTCACTCTCTGTTTCTCTCTCTCTCTGGCTCACTACCGGTGGAGAGGATCGCCTTCTTCCTCTTCTTAAGCTCTCAACTCTTGGAAAGAATCCACTCACAGTTTATAGACCTGCAGGTCTCTTCATTTGCATGAATCAATGCATCTTCCTCTGTGTGTACATGCTCTGTTGAAGTACAACTTTCACCCGTAGATGAATATCTCTTTGCACCGAAGGTATCGGGAAAGTACCAGCTTCCACGCAGTCTGAGAAGCACCGCTGGAACAAAACCTTACTTGGCGCGCAAGTCAATCTCGGCGCGCAAGTATCGGCGTGCAAGTCACAATGGGCGCGCAAGTCCTCCTTAGACACTTGCGCGACTCAAGCTTACTCAACTCCAAACTTGCGCGACTCTCTTCCTTTTATGCCCAAACCAATATTGGCGCACAACTGCCAACCGGCGCACAACTTATAACACCGGCGCACAACTTCAACTACTGGCGTGCAAATTCACCTGCACGACCCACACTAACCACTTGCACGACCACCACACCTGCGCGACGGGAGCTCTGATTTCTCAAAGTGTTGAACTCCGTTGAAGAATGAGGAGGGGTGGTCCAGTATGTATAGGCAATCTGACCACCCTGCATGACGGCGCACAAGTCACCTGCGCGACCCAATTTCGGTGCACAAGTCCCCGGTCATATTAGACACTTGCGCGACCAACTCCCAAACTTGCGCGAACCTCTTTACTTTGCCATATTTTGATCTTCTGATCTTAAAAAACATATGGCATGCAAGTTTCCTATACTCCAAGTCCTCGGCGCGCAAGTCCCTTTTCCAAAAACACTTTTCTTCATTTGCCGATTTTCAGGCCCAAAAATTTAGCAAACACTGGAAAACGGCGCCACCTTGTATCTGTTCTTTTGTACCGCCTCCAGATCATCCATTACATTTATCGACGTTCTTGAATCAAACATGGATCGTTGAACTCATCTCTTGAACTTGACATTCCACCATGAAATCCTCTTTGTCAACAAATTTGTATGTCATCGTTTTTCTTTGTCAACAATCACTACTTAGATGTCCACTTGGTCAACAAACACAATCACCTCAAAAATTCTTCCATGATACCTTGAGGGATTTTTGCCCAACAAAGCTCAATACTGCCTGCCTGTTTCTCAACGTGTGTCTTCCACCCATCTAAAACATTCACCCACCCATCCAAATCATCCAGTGAGTCACCTACCTGCAGATCCATAATAGGTTCAACCCTCACTTTATCATTATTCACACCAGGTTCATATACTTGGTTTACCACATCCATCATTTCTCTTGTGTTTTGAACCTCAAGGGTTGTAGCAGTGTTCCCAGCAGATTGCACTACAACATTCACATTTTTCACCAGACCTCCTGTATTGGACACACCAATATCACGCTTCATCCATCCAAACACCACATCCACCATTGGATTCGAAGGTCCCCCATGCCCTCACATCATCTGCAAAAACACTACCAGTTGCCCTACATTCAAATTTTTGAAATCCTTCCTCATCTCTAGGTGCCCCATCATTCATCCCTGGATTAAAAACCACCACCCACTGCTTTAACTTACTAGCCATACTCTTACCATCATTCCTACAGTTCACCAATTCATGACCCATCATCTTACAAGTGTCATATAAATATACCCAAGATTCATAGATGACCAGCTTCTTGTATCAAAATTTTTCACTAACAGAAATCCATATAAAATCAACCGTTCTATGAGAGACATCAACTTCAACTCATACCTGAGGAGTGATCAGATGGAAAAATGATACCGTTTTTCTGTCTGAGAAATGAAATCCTCCTACCATGTTTCTTAACATCCAGATAATGGAGGGATTTTGAAAGGGGAGGGTATTTTCTGAAAAGCTTAACCAAATGGCAGATGTGGGTGAATCCAATTTCATGTGAAAATCATAGCTCCAACGAAGAAGAAAGAATCGGAAACCGTTGATACTGTGAGTTGTTGAAGACCATAATTGGATCAAATCCTCTTCTAAGGGGAATCGAATCATGTAGTTATGACTATCTAAGAGCCCCACCATCGCTCAATTCTGAATTTTCCATGACCTGAAAACAAACCTGTCGAACTCATCCATTGAGGGTCATCGGAACTTGAATCTCACAATTAAAGTCCATCGGAGAAGAGAGGAGGACTCATTGAACTCCGAAAGAGAAAGGGGGATCTGTGGTATCCATTGAAAAAGATCATAAAGCTTAGAGCTGATGAAAATTCTTACAAAATATGGGAGATAGTCTGGATTTGAGAAGGGATGAAATCAACTATGGGTTCCCTCTTAGGGAATCGGGTGCCCCGCCCCCATCGAAGACGGATCCGAATCGGCCTTTGCCACCGTCTAGGGTTTGAGGGGAGTCTACACAGAGCACCAAGACACAATGTTTACATTGAACCAATAATCCCTTAATGATAATTTGATCTCACCCTTTTTATGTTTCATTTCCTTAGGTTATGAAGAAAAAATGTTTGAATATACATTCAATATTGTATTTTATATCATTTTTTTATGTATCATGTTTGTAATTTATATTTCTGAGTCTATTATGGGTATTTTGTGTGAAATATGTGTTTGAGACTATTAAACTGATCATTCATTCTTGATTTGGTTTCTTCTAATCATTCTAATATAATAAAATATTGTATCGACTTCATGATTTTAGGGTTTGGTCGTTACATTTCTTATCACAACCTCAATTTGGGAAACCCTACATCACAGATTTTCTACCATATACACAATTATAATTGGTGTTCCATATATTTTCAAATGAAAAAAATTGGTTTCCATCCCATTCAATGGATCATTGATATTATTTGGTGATTTAATCATTAAATATCTACCCTCTAAGTCATCAAAAACTAGTATGTTTGACTGTGATAATCCATTATAAAATGTCCGAGTGAGCATAAAATTTTTTATACCATGAGGAATCTATTTTCTTGTTATATAATTAAATAATTCCAAAGAACTATAATTATATTTAGCTAAATATTGTTACAAAATTAAAATTGTGACTCTTGTGTTCAATTATTTTAAAGGATTAGAGAATCTTATCAAGATGATTCTCGCCAACCCATCAGGTTTAATGATGGAATCAAGTGGGAGTCTTTGAATACATTATATATATTTATAATATATTAAAAAAATGAAATACCATTAATCTTACCATATCTATGAATATATTGTTTAATTTGGAAGTGTAACATAGTTCAAGAAAACAACTTATCAAAACATTCAGACCCTCATCTAGAAAATAATCAAATTTGATCGAATTTGACATTAATTAAAATATAATATTAATTATTTATTATTGATGTGGGATGAAATGAGTAACCAAAATTGTTATTAGTATCCAAACACTATATATTCTTCCATAGTCTATGATAATAAACAATTATGGTTTTATTATAGAACTCGACCAATTATGTCATGTATTTATTTTGAATCCATAACATCTTCTAGGTTCATTTTATAATTTCAATTATTTGTCCCATATTATGAATATATGTGAGGTTGGGATATTATAATGTCCCATGATTGGAGTAGTCCTATGTCAGAGCATGTTATGAAATTACATCACAAAAATATGATGTATAAAATAGTGTACTAAAATTAATATAATTTGAACAATTTCTAATTAACATAAACATAATCGGTCAAAACACCAAGGAATTTATTATTTTTAAGTGTATAATTAATGCCTACCTGTAAAATCAAATTTAATTTTTTACTTTATAACTAAAAATGTTATTGTGATCTAATTAAATGTGACATGTTTAATGATTGGGGATGAAACCATGATATAGTTTTATGGAAATATAAAGGAAAGATAATAAATTTTTTATGTTGATTGAGAAATAGAACACTAAAAAATATAAATTTTGAATTGTTATAGTTTAAAAATACCAAGTTGAATAATTTTCATGTTCATGTTCTTCTTGATTAACAATTATGTCCTCTTAGAGTTTTGTTCTTTAGATTTGATTCTATTAACTCCCTTTAAATTGTTTCATTATATAAATTTAATTAATTTACCATGTTCATATTGTCAAATACATATGGTGGATATAAGAAGCCAGATCTTCTTTTCAGGTATGTCTTCCTTTTCTCATCTTTTTTTATAAAAGATGAGTTTCTAGAAATGTTTGTAGTACACATCATGTACATTATGAGTACACATTGTGTAGTCTCTTATTGCGGGTAGCTGTGTGCTGGCCATGTAGCTATTGTGCACACGACCATGTGGTGACCTAGAGTCCGACTAAAGTGGAGAATGGAAAAGGAAAGTCCATGCCGTGTACTTCTAAAGTACAGGCCTTGTATTTTTTTTTCATTAAACGTACCGGGGTCATGTCTAATCTCTAGAAATCCCTATATCTAGGTCTGGTTCATTTGAGTGAACCCATACAGTCAGGAATCATATCTGAGCCCCCTAGAAAGTGTCTGTTCTCCACATCAATCATTGGAAATTGAGTTGGGATCCCCTCGGTAGGCTCTTCCTTCATCATGATCTTTGTTTCTTGATACCTCCTTTTTCTCAAGTTATCCTTGATTGAATGTTTTAGATGTTTTTGTAGATCTACGATGTTATTTGGTTATTCAAGGCTTGAGGTTCACGTATAGAAATCTACCAACAGTGAGGTTGGTGGTTTTTTCCTTTATGTTGAAATTCTTTGCATACTATGTTCAAAAGTGCCAATACCCTCGAATGGGGTATTGCATGTTTACTGATTTGTCCCTGTTATTTTCTTTCTATCCTAGTATTCTTGAATAGAGGATAATTGAATGATAATATGGTTAATTAATATGCTTTGGAAGTGTTTACCCATGCATATTTCTTTTCTTACTGTTTGGTATAGTTTTCCTATTAGGCTGCTATTTGATTTCCATGCCTATTATTATAGGATATAGTGATTTTTCTTATCTAACATGATTTTATTCTGTAGAATATTATCCAAGTAGTTCTTGTGGTTTACTCTGGCCGATACACTTTTCCATGCTTGTATGACTTACATAGGGCTGTAAGAACCTTGTCTAGTGGACCATAGGGAGAATAGATGTAAGGGATTCTCCAGATAGTCTGCTATTTCAATCACTCTGTGAGACCATAGGGGGTATTGACATTTAGTGCTCCCTTAGAGGGGTTATAGTTATGTTATGAGGCCACATGTTGAATTAACGTTGATTTCTTCCTCAGAGTGCATGTAGTTTCTGTTAAAAGACTATAAGGGGAATTGAAGGTGAGTGCTTTTTTAGAGAGTCTTTATTCATACTTGGTTATAAGGGGAATTGACGTTGAGTTCTACCTCAAAGAGCCTTTAAAAAAACAAAACTAGAGGGGTTATACTATGTGTACTTCCCAGAGGGTGGTTTGTGGTTTCTAGGTAAGACCAGAGGGGATATGAAGTGAGTACATCCCAAAGGGTTACCTGTTTATAATTATCTATTTACTTGCTCTATGGAATTGAATTCTTTGAACTATAGGAATGTTTACTATTGAGAACTTCCTTGTTTACTGCTTCTTTTTCTTATTGCCTGCCATATATATTCATTGACTATTATGCATAGATCTCGTGGTGTTTTCTTACTTGGATTTAGTCTCACACCATGCTTGGGCCATGCTTTTTGGCCCAAATAGATTATTTTGTTGCTGGTATAGATAAGGGCATGTTCCCTTCTACTTCTGGTACATGACTTCTTTGGAACTGGGGAGAATGGGACAATGAATTTTCTTGCGATGTTGTGTAGTTTTTTATTTTTTGTTTTGTAAATTGGTTTATTACTGTATTCTCATCATTGTGAAATGTTTAGCTGCTTTCCTAGACATATGTATCGTGCATAATTTTTATATATGTGCTCCATCTATTTATTTCTTCAGTCATCTATTATTTCTTGTTGTTTGATATTATAATTTCTTCCTCAATTGTAATCTGTTTATCTTCTTTTGTGTTACTCTACCAATGAGGACGTATTTTCCCCATTATCTCACCCAAGGCCCTCACTGCTTCTCGGAAACCTCTGATGTTAGGAGAAATGTGCTTGAGGTATCAAAGGAATTCTTTTCTCTTGGCTTGATATTTGGAGCCTATAGACAGTGATAGAAAAAAATGTTAATTGCTAATAAGCTGTGCCCGAGAGTAGCAATCCCATGTATAGTGAAAATCCAATCTACCTAGATTATTTCAATTTTTCTCATTTTTCAATTGTATAGTTGATTTGATTTTCACCTTGATTGATTCACATGTTTTGTGATGTTATTATTGATATTATTGAGGTTCTATTTCTATTGAAACCCTATGATATGAGGGTATGATATCTCATGCATCATATATGCACTCGTTAGAAATCACATGTCAAGTATTCTTTCCATAACATTTAGGTTGCATTAGAAATTTCATGTTATTGTGATAGATTTTGTGCTAGATATTCATGTTGTTGTGATAGATGCCTTGATAAAAATATCTAATGTTTGATAGGGTTGGTTGTGTAAGAAATTTTTTGAATGAACCCCAAAATTTGGTTCTTCAGTTGTTATGGGCCCACATGGATCAGAATTTGGTAGATCATTGATCTATTTTGCTTGTTTATAATATGTATAAGATGCCAAGTTTTGATTCATGGGGATGATGGGCCCTTTGGGATCTAAATTTTGCACCTTAATGTTCTTTTCAATGTTTTTCTGAGTTCCAGAGTAGTTTCTAGGGATTACTATCCATAAAAACCCTAAATACACGTCATGTAATGTTGAATACATGCCACATGTTCTTCTAGTTGGGAAGGAAATATTTTTCTTAAGTAAACTTTGTGTAGTCTTTAACCATGTCTTAGACTGTGTGGGCAGGGACACGAGGTTTGGAATCCTTTGTAGGACACGTAGTGTACTAGATGTACATGTCGTGTTGTAGAACCGTGTAATCGGTCGTGTCACTAACAACACGGGTCAGAGGAAATCCTTTAGTGCAAACCATGTCTATATGTAACACACCATGTAGTGTGAGCTATGTATCCATCCATGTCACTAAAAACACGGGTCGGTGAAGCTCGTCTAGTACATGTCATGTCTTGTGCTAACACACCATGTAGTATTGTTCTAGGAGAAATATGTGGCCTAGCCATGAGAGGGAACTTGGGCAGGGGAAGTGGATTCAAGTACACATCATGTGTAAGTAAAACACGCCGTGTATTGGGTGTTACACGACCAGTTTTGGAAAAAGGTATATGACCAAGTGAAAGCTTAAGGGAACACACTGTGTAGGAATTATACACGCCAGGTATTAGTGTTTTAAAAAACGTGAATTATTTCTTTATCCTATTATGTTCTTACTCTTCTAGTCTTCAGTCCTTGACAATAATGATCTAAGGTGTGCGCATGACCTTGAAGAGTCTTCCCACAGAGACTTACTCCAGTTGTGTGGAAGTTACAGGGCAACGATCATACATTAGACATGACTGATCGAGGACTTTCAACAGATCTTCCAGTTGTGAGAGTCTTGGCGCCGTCCATCATTCAAGAAATAGGTGTTGATGCACATTTCTAAGAGGGATTCATGTGGTTCATGGAGACCTTTTTGGGAGTACCGCCTCCTACTCCATCGATGGTAGAATTGATACGAGTCTTTCAGTAGAATCATCCTCCCACCTTCAAAGGGGAAGGAGGAGCTCAGGCTGTAGAGTCATGGATAGAAGCCATGCTGATGATTTTCAAGCATCCGGAGATTCCTCTGGAGAGAAGGGTCTAGCATGCTATGTATATGATTTGGGATTTTTCCAAGAGATAGTGGGATGTGATCTCACAGGATAGATGCCCACAATATATAGCTTGGGAGGAGTTTCAGCATACCTTCTATGATTAATTCTATCCGAAGTCATTGAGGGCCGATTGAGACCGAGAGTTCATGAATTTGGAGTAGGGTACTATTTCTGTTATGGAGTACTCTTCCCACTTCACTGATCTGTATAAATTTACACCTTTTCTATGGGTGATGGGTTGTTCTTGGTATTGATGTTTAAGGATTGTCTCAGGCTGGATATTTTGGCTCAGGTGAACATATTCAGGTTGACTTCCATAATTTCTATTATCAACCATTCAATTATCACAGAGTGTAATCTGGGGGATTTTGGAGCTATTGGCCAGGGCGATTCTGCATCCATATTTATTTCTTCACCAGCTAATAGTAGGAAGTGCCACTGAGAGACTACACATGGCGATCCGAGTAGGCGAGATGTATATTCAGGTAGCTTGGTGGTATGCTACCAGTGTGTGATGTTCGGGAATTCAAGGCCACATTACCAGAGAGACCCAGTGGAGTTTTGATCATGCGACAAGATGGGCCTCCTTCAGTGCTTCTATCAAATATTTTCACCAGTAGTTGGTGACATGGTTTCTTCTATGACTCCTCGATCTGGAGTAGCATCACCGGTTTCTCATCAGTCTGGGAACTGGAGTTATTCTGGCCATTCGGGCTGAGGTAGAGGCTATGGTTGTGGTACCCAATCTCTAGGCTTTCAATGATAGTAGGGTGGATCATCTCAGAGTGGTCAGGTAGGGTCACAGAGCCGCGGTGTAGATCATACTTTTGTCGTGGAGTAGACCCAGCATGAGAAATATCTTAGACCCTCCATAGTTCAAGGTACGATATTAGTTTCCTCAGTTTTAGCTTCTTCTCGTTTCGATATAGGGGATTCCCATAGCATTATATTTTTTGCTGTTATAGAGAGTCTTGGGCTCTGCATATTTTCTTCTACTGATATCATGACTATAGTCACTCAGTTGGGGACTATAACGTCTAGTGTGCAACAATGCAAGGAGTGCCCTCTAGAATTTTGGGGGTGTCAATTCTTATGGGACCATTATATCCTAGAGATGACAGGTTATGATGTCACTCTTGGAATGTACTATTTAGTTCCCTTCTAAGCATTCATCGACTATTATCATCGTACGGTGAGTATCACATCACCAGAAGGCAGGTCGTTTCTTTATAAGGGGGAATGGGATGTCCAAGCGAGCAGTGCAGGACTTGATCATCATGGGTTAGGAGGAGTTAGTGCCAGATTGCTAGTCTATACCTGGATGACCAGGGGACATCACAGATAGACATTCCTACAATGGTGGATCATTTTAGATATTCCTTTCTAGAAGACTTTTCAGGTTTTCATCCAGAGCGTGAGGTATACTTTTCATTGATCTTGTGCCAAGAGTGGCACCAGTGTCAATTCCTCATTATAGTATTGCTACACGAGAGTTACAGGAGCTCAAGAAGCAGTTGGAGGATATGCAGGAAAATTGTTTCATCCGACCCAGTATATAAGGACCCAGCCTTAAACATTACTTATTATTTAATTAAATGAATAATTCAAATAGAGGATCTTTTCAGGTTTAGAGTTTTATATAATTAGTACATAACTATTACATCTCAAAAGATTACAAAATAGACACTTCTACTAAGTTTCCATAAAATAAAAACTCTTAAAAAGAAACTTGTATAGTTCCATGTTTTAGATAGAATGAAGTTTCCTTTTCCCAATCTTGACACTATTATACATTAAGTACTGTGAAAAACATTTCAAAAAAAACATGGTGTGAGCATAAAAGCTCAGTAAGGGATACACAAAGAAGGAAAACAGTTAGTTTTTAAAAACAACAAGTAAACCATGAGTACTTTATCAAAGTAATACATTTACCCTTTATGAAGTAGTATAAACTCATAAATGAATAAAAGATCATTTTATAACCTTTTTTAACCAAAATATTACCATAAAACCCATATACATAACATATAATGGTAACTTGGGACATAAACATACTTAAATGGAAGAACCATACGGTCGACTTCCACACATATCACTTAATGAAATATCCATACGGTCGACTTCCATACCCAATGCATTGGAGGTTATAACGTAACCATCCGTCCTGGTATTCACGGCACCACCCGTCATACGGTTTATCACGTAACCACCCATAAAATGTCCAAGTACCATTATAAAATCATAATACATAAAACAAAAATAATGGAAAGAAAAAATTTCCATATTTCAAACACAATATATCACTTAATATATTGACATAACAAATCCATTAGAAAAACCATTTTCAATACCAAAATACATAAAATAGTATATGGGTTTTATTTAATTTTAAAAAAATAATTGGCTTTTTGAGGAATCCAAAGTCCAAATAATACTCGCGGCGGCGGAAAAGGTCATTGTCACTGCGTACGTTAAAAGAAACATTCCTTTTTTTCCTTTTGTAAAACGATTCGTAGATAAAGATTACTTCTGTATAAAATTAAAATTCAAAGGGGTTTATACACCATATAAAAGAAAGACTTATATAAGAACAATATATTCCTCAATGAATCGACATTGAGATGAAGTCCCTTACAAAGACGGTATCCTTGGATTAAGGATAAATCAATTACATAATTATGTGTGAAAAATGAATACACCAAATATAAGTGGATATTAAGTGTAAAACAATCAGAGGTCATTCACACATATTCATAGAACGACATATTCAAGGAGTACAATTTTATCCAAAAGAATCAAAATTGGGTTAAGAAGTTCCCTTGCCAAAATTCGATTGGTTAACGCCATCACTTCAAAATTCAGAAAATGAGTTGATGAGAGATAAAAAGGGTATCTCATCACTTAGAAATAAAATTTACATCAATAAGGATATATATGAACATATCCCAACATTATAATATGTAAATTTAAATACCCAATAAAAGAAGTATTTTAAAAAGTGGAGGGTGAAAGGTTCCCTTACCGACTTGGATATCTTTCGAAACATACACCCCATGAAAGAAGGACAATAAAACATTGATGTAAATGCTCATAAAAGAAATTATTTTACACAAATGTTAGAATAATGGGATGTGCATATACCACTCAAAGTAAATGGTGACAAATGTAGCATAAATCTCACGGGAATAAAAGTGAGATGAAAAATCCCTTACGAAAACTCTGCAGCCTAACGATGCCACTTAAAACATCCAAAAATGGATTGATGAGATCAGATAGGGTCTCTCATCATATTAACATTAAATGTACAGAAAGAGAAATATAAAATAACATCCCCCAACATAACAAATATAATCTTAAAATAAGTGACATAAAGGAGAGTACTTAAAAAGAAACAGAGAGGTTGGATCTCTTACTTAAATTCGGTAGCCTAACGGAGCCAATCAAAACATCCAAAATGGATTGATGAGAGAAAATAGGGTATTTCATAATATTAACATAAAAATACAGTAAGAGTAATATAAAATATCATCCCAATCATAAGAAATATGAGCTTAAAAGGAATGACATAAAAGAGTGGACTTAAAAAGAAATAGAGGGGTAGGATCCCTTACCTCAAGTCCGACTCGTCTTGTTCGTTTCCTTATATTCCTAAATAATAAAATTTGTTCAATTTATAATTTATTAAGGATATCCTTTAAATATTATTATTCAGTTCATATCACCTGTTATTATTTTATAATAATAGTTTAATAATGTTAGTTCATATCAGATGTTTTTGCCGATGTATGTTACATGAGTCAAAAATGAACTTGTTTGAAAATGATTGTCCTTGTAGTTATAAGTAAATCATTTCTAGAATAGTATTAATGATTAAAATATCATATATATCCATTAAATATTCATTTTATACTATTCCATAACATTAGAGAGAAAAAATGAAAAACACCGTTCATGGAGACGGTAGGCCGTACGTACGCATGAACGCTACATTCATTTTTTTCATATTAATGGAATTAAAAATAAATGATATATATATATATTATAATTCCAGAATATTATATATGTTATATAGGTCACATATGTTCATTAAATTCATTCTCTATACATTCCATGTATTACATGGACGAGCCACATCACTTGAGGGGGCGGTAGTCCACACTTCCTCATATGAAATTATCACATTTGCACAACATGAAAAGAATAAAGGTATGTTTTAAATATAAATTACAGAATAATATAGTAAACATAAATACCATATATATATTATAGAAAATACAGTGTCATCATAATGTCCACCTTTAAAGGTGTTAAAAGAATATTGAACAATCATCATTTCGTGAGGCAGAAAATCGCCAACCACAGAAACAGTATGTTCTTTAACCATTAGACGAAGGTGTGTGTAGGTGTAGCTCTAATAAATCTCATAAAAAAATCCTAGTATATTAGAGATACTAGGTTTGTTACAAAAAAAATGAATAAAAACTATTTTGGGGTTTGGAGAAGCAAAATGAAACATAATAACACAAGAGAAGACATTACCTTTAAAATGGGTAACTCTTTTTGATTTGAGCTCAAAGGCTTCCTTGGAAAGACTTATGCCCAAAGTGAGGCTCCTATGAGTAATAGAGGGATTTGGAGAGACAAAATGGGCAGGGGTTGGCCGAGCCTAAGGCTTGAGAGGTGTGGGTAAGGTGGTAGAGGTGGGGGCCTTTTATAAGAGGAGAAGAGGGGCACTCTTGGAAAGTCTTGAAAAGTAACATTATTATAAAATTATTTTTCGTATTTTAAAGGTCCCAAATTTATATATTTCCAGGATAAGGTGATAATTGTTCTAAATCCACACATCCAATAGGTTTTTGACAATTTTAGGTCCTAGAGTTTACATTATCTTTTCATTTTATTTAAATCGTTAAATAATGGGGTAATCACTACATCATCATAGTGTCATAAATAATTAAATTTATTTAATGTCCAAAAATTATAAAAACAATAATGATGTAGGAAATATATTTATCTTTATAAGGAATATTTATAGTCCAAAATATGACTTGTATAACCCCATTTAAATTTTTTTTTAGTAAAACAACACATGTTTGTGACATTTTTATTTTAACATTAAATAAAAAGTTATTAAAGTCATTTTCCAACCAATGTGGCTCCATGGGATCCCCAAGTTGTCCCAGGGATTTTCTTGGTCGGCCATGACACATAAAATAAGGGTAGGACATGTGTAAAGGTCATTTCATATTATTAAAACATTATTTTTAACTTAAATTACACTAATTTCCTCTAATCGCGATTAATAAAACTAAAAAGTTACTATTCATAAAAAAATTATTTTAATCCCATTGAACCAAATTTTACATCCTAATTACAACCATTTATGCCTGATTTTTGAAATTCAAATCACAGAATTGGTAATGTTTCATTTAAATAAAAAATCAGTTTTTAAACTACCACTTAGTGGTTTCACTATTCATCAAAAATTTATGTTTTTTAGAAAAATACCAAAAATTCAACCTAAGCTATATTTGATATTCCG
This sequence comes from Viscum album, assembly GCA_963277665.1. Lineage (NCBI taxonomy): Eukaryota > Viridiplantae > Streptophyta > Magnoliopsida > Santalales > Viscaceae > Viscum > Viscum album. The sequence continues at coordinate 1,612,524,050 of OY728130.1, read as the reverse complement.
AATTCAAAAATGATGTGTATTTTAAAAAAATTCAAAACATATAAGTTAAATTAATTAATTTAATAATTATTTCTTGTTGTCATAACAAATAGCGTGTTTTTAAGAAACAATATCTATTAAAAGATTGACACTAGTTTAAGTCCAATTTCAAATTGAAATTAATTCCAATGACCACCATTGGATTAAATGTTAAAAATATATTCTAGTTTCACTTTAAAACCAATTCAAAATATGATATAATAATATAAATAAATTATATTAAAAATAGGTTTTGAATAAAAATACAACATTTTTCACTTATTCATTAAAAATGAACATTATCGTAAAAATACCAAAAATTTACACAAAGTAAATTTTGATGTATTTATTTTTAAGAAGAATTTTATTTTGTCAAATATAAAACATAAAATTTTCAAAAAGTGTATTTAAAATTGGTTCCCCCTTAAAAGGTGGTTAATTGACCTTTTAAAGAATATTAGAATGTTTACGCTTAAAATTGGATTCATTCTCATTTTTAATCCTCTAACAATTATTTTAAAAAGTAAAAATATTTGAAAAACATATATAATCATTTTTTAGTTGGTTTTTTTCATTCGCTTCTTTACAATAGTTAGTTGTTAAATACCATTTAAAAGAAAATTATTTTATTATTAGAGTGCAACGTAAGATTTCAATGGAACTCGGTGTTGCGTATTGGGTAAGCTATCAAGCATAGTGTTCCCTTTAAATTAATATTAACATTTTCTTCACCAATAGGTATAAATATAAAAATGTCATATTCTTTATTTACCTGGGGTGTTACATCCTTTCCCCCTTTTGGGAATTGCGTCCTCGTAATTTTAAAATTGGGCTCGGAAACATCATTGAAAGTCCCACATTGGAACAAGGGTCGGTAAAAAAATCACTTTAAAGGAAATAAAGAGAAGTACAATGGTCACTCAAGTTAACCCATACTAGGATTACATGTATGAAAACATTGATATGGAAGAAAAAGAAAAGGGTCATGTTCTGAGAGAGAGTGATAGAAAACATGTTTAGGATAAAGTTAACCACAAGAAAATCACAAACTTGTGTTGGGTTAAATGGTATTCGATTCCACAGTAGGAATAGTTAATAGACAACATTTTTGTTTTAAGTTACTTTTCATTGAGGAATTTATTTTTGATCTTAAGGAAACATACCTACTTGTCTCGATGACTTTCAAATTTTACTAGATTGCTTACACAAACTCATACTTCCACTAAATGATGAGTATTTAGGAAGACTTATTCACATTGAGAGTATTATAATCAACATCTAGAGAATCACCTAATCCACAAAAGAGAACAATATATTTCCCATGTCTTTAGACCCTTACCAAAACCAAAATTGTTAGAACAAGATCATATAATCCAGAAAAGGATAACCCTTTATAAAAAGAAAATCTATTCTTAATCTCCAAAATTTGTCCAACAAAACCCAAAGTTCAATAAGGACCATTCAATAAACAATTTGTCCATAAAATTCTTCAATGTAAACCAAACTAAGATTGAAACCCGAATATTTTAAGGATTTATTCACATAGTCTTCCAAGTTACAAATTAACACTTATCTCTAAATAACATCAGTTGCTCTAAAAGTCTCAAATTGAAAAGTAATTAACCTAATCACATATTCTCCATGATAGGTTAATAATTTCCATAGATAACCCAAAATAAACTTACTCATAATTCATAAAATAATCTAACTAAAAAGAATAAGTCATACTAACTAGGGACTTCACGTAGTCCAGTGGTAGGCGATAAATACCAGTCGCACTTTGGTTTTGGGTTCGATTCCCGCATCTTTGTCTGACGCGACGGGTTGTCACACGGTCTGCGTGTTTCCTTTTTTATAAAACTCCAAAAAAATCCTTACATGTTTTAAACTCAATAATTTCCTTATACCTCTCATTTTCAACCAAATTCATTACGATCTCAACACCTTAATTCTTGATGTCTTATTTCACAACCATAAGATAAAATAAAATGATTCCCAAAATGAATAACAGCATACCCTGATCATGGCGTCCACTCGGTTTCATCATCATCTTGTTCACGTAGATAGAATTCCCATGAATTACAAAAATGATTTAGAGATCCTTCAAAATAATTTTCTTCCTCCTTCCAAATACACCTTGTACAACCAGGGTCATATGGGTGTTCACAGAAAAACAGTTTTGGAAAATAATCATGTATGACATATAATTCCAAAACATCTGATAAAACATGATTTCTATAAAATAGTCGGAAACAATTTGAGTGGAAACTTTATATTATTGGTCCTTTAATATACCATAAGTATGTGCTGAGAGAATATATTTTAAAAGATAATAATTCGGTTGCGCAAGGGTCTCCTTCCTCAGCACCATTTTTAAAATCATAATATGCTTCAAATTCTTGTGATAAAGTAAAATATTTGAAAATACCTTGATAATATTTACCTTTCTTGAAAATATGATAATATTGTGAAAATAGTATTTGTCTAAATACAACCCATGATCCATGATGATAACGAGGTATAGTGGAGGTGTTTGATATCTCAAACAACTGCTTGCAAGTGAGTTGTATGCTAGAAAAAGTTTCACAATCATCCGAACATGAATTTCCAATAAATATTGCAAGCATGTCATCAGAAAGAGATATGAATTTAGTTTTATATCCTCCTCCTTCCATTCATAACTGAATTTACTAGACCTGAAAAAAGTTATAAAATATGGATTTAACTCAAATAATAGATATAGGGACTAACAATGTGTCTAACAAAAACTCATAATCCCTAATGTTGTATAAACTGACCTCTGATACCAACTATAAGGCCCTAGACGTAAACATTAATTATTATTGAATTAAATGAATAATTCACATAGAGGATCTTTTAAGGTTTATAGTTTTAGAGAATTAGAACATAACTATTACATCTCAAATGATTACAAAGTAGACACTTCAACTAAGTTTCCATAAAATAAAAACTCCTAAAAAGAAACTTGTGTAGTTCCATGTTTTAGATAGCATGACGTTTCATTGTTCCCATCCTTGACCCTATTCCACATTAATTCTTGTGAAAAAAAATCAAAAAAAACTTTAGGTGAGCATAAAAGCTCAATAAGGGATACACAAAGATGGAAAACTGTTAGTTTTTCAAAACAACAAGTAAACCATGAGTACTTTATCAAAGTAATACTTTTCACCTTTATGAAGTAGTATAAACTCTTCATTGAATAAAAGCCCATTACTTACCATTTTGTAACCAAAAGATTACCATAAAACCCATATACATAACATATAAAGGTAACTTGGGACATAAACATACTTAAATGGAATAACCTTACGGTCGACTTCCACACATATCACTAAATGTAATAGCCATACGGCCGACTTCCATACCCAATTCAGTGTAGGTTATAACGTAACCACCCATCCTAGTATTCACGTAACCACCCATCATATGGTTTATCACGTAACCACCCATCAAATGTCCAAGTACAATTTTAAAATCATAAGACATAAAACAAAAATAATGGAAAGAAAACATTTCCATATTTCAAACACAATATATCACTTAAATATATTGACATAAAGAATCCATTCTAAAAACCATTTTCAATACCAAAATACATAAAAGAGTATATGGTTTTTATTTAGTTTTAAAAACATTACAGCTTGTTGAGGAAGCCAAAGTCCAAATAATACTCGCGGCGGTGGAAAAGGTCGTTGTCACTACGTACATTAAAAGAAACATTCATTTTTGTTGTTCTGTAAAACGCTTCATAGAAAAAGATTCCTTTTGAATAAAATTAAAAGTAAAAGGGGTTTATACACCATATAAAATAAATTCTTGTATTAGAACAATATATGCCTCAATGAAAGGAGATTGAGACGAAGTCCCTTACAAAGACGGTATCCTTGGATTAAGGATAAATCAATTACATAATTTTGTGTGACAGACGAATACACCAAATATAAGTGGATATTAAGTGTAAAAAAATCAGAGGTCATTCACACATATTCATAGAATTATATATTCAAGGAGTAAAAGTTTATCCTAAAGAATCAAAATTGAGTTAAGAAATTCCCTTGCCAAAATTCGACAGCCTAACGGTGTAACTTCAAAATTTAGAAAATGAGTTGATGAGAGATAAAAATGGTATCTCATCACATGGACATACAATTTACATCAATAATGATATAGAATAACATATCCCAACATTAGAATATGTAGATTAAAATACCCAACAAAAGAAGTCTTTTAAAAAGAGGAGGGTGAAAGGTTCCCTTACCGACTTGGGTATCTTTCAAAACATACACCCCATGAAGGAAAGACAATACAACATTGATGTAAATACTCATAAAAGAAATTATTTTACAAAAAAATTAGAATAATTGGAATTACATATACCACTCAATGTAAATGGTGGAAAATATAGTATAAATCTCACAGGAATAAAAGTGAGACGAAAAATCCCTTAAGAGAACTCGGCAGCCTCACGATGCCACTTAAAACATCCAAAAATGGATTGATGAGATCAAATAGGATCTCTCATCATATTAACATAAAATATACAGAAATATTAATATAAAATAACATCCCCCAACATAACAAACATGATCTTAAAATAAGTGACATAAAGGAGAGTACTTAGAAAGAATGACAGAGGTTGGATCTCTTACAAAAATTTGGCAGCCTAACGGTGCCAATGAAAACATACAAAATGGATTGATGAGAGAAAATAGGGTCTCTCATAATATTAACATAAAAAATTTCAGTATGAGTAATATAAAATAAAATACCAATCATAAGAAAAATGAGCTTAAAAGGAATGTCATAAAAGAGGGTACTTAAAAAGAAAGAGAGGGGTAGGATCCCTTAACTCAAGTCCGACTTGTCTTGTTCGTTTCATTATATTCCCAAATAATAAACTTTGGTCAATTTATAATTTATTAAGGACCTCCTTTAAATATTATTATTCTATTAATATCACATATTATAATTTTATAATAATTTTTTAATAATGTTAGTTCATATCAGACGTTTTTTCTGATGTTTGGTACATGAGTCAAAAATGAACTTGTTTGAAAATGATTTCCCATGTAGTTATAAGTAAATAATTTCCAGAATAGTATTAATGATTATAATATAATATATATCCAGTACATATTCATTTTATTCTGTTCCATAACATTTGGAGATAAAAAATTAAAAGCACCGTTCATGGAGACAATAGACCGTACGTACGCATGAACGCTACTTTCATTTGCTTTTCATATTAATGAAATTAATAAAAATGAGATATATAAATATTATAATTCCAGTATAATATATATGTTATATAGGTCATGTATGTTCATTAATTTCATTCTTTATACATCCCATGTATTGCGTGAACGAGTCACATCACTTGAGGGGGCGGTAGTCCACACTTCCTCATATGAAATTATCGCATTTGCACAACATGCAAAGAATAAAGGTATGTTTTAAATATAAATTACAGAAGAATACAGTAAACATAAATACCATATATATAATATATAATATACAGTGACGTCATAATGGACACCTTTAAAGGTGTTAAAAAAATATTGAACAATCATAGTTTCGTGAGGCAGAAAATCGCCAACCACAGAAATAGTATGTTCTTTAACCATTAGATTAAGGTGTGTGTAGGTGTTGCTCAAATAATTCTCATAAAAAATCCTATAATATTGTAGATACTGGTTTTGATACAAAAAAAATTAATAAAAAGAGTTTATGGGGTTGGATAAGCAAAATAAAACAGAAGAACACAAGAGAAGACACTACCTTTAAATCGGGTAACTCTTTTTGATTTGAGCTCAAAGGATTCCTTGGAAAGAATTTTTCCCATAGTGAAACTTCTATGAGTAAGATAGGGATGTGTAGAGACAAAATGGGCAGGGTTTGGGCGAGCCAAAGGCTTGAGAGATGTTGGTATGGTGGTATAGGTGGGGGCCTTTTATAAGAGGAGAGGAGGGGCACTCTTGGAAAGTCTTGAAAAGTAACATTATTATAAAATTCTATTTCGGATTTTAAAGGTCCCAAAATTATATATTTCTAGGATAAGGTGATAATAGTTCTAAATAAAAACATCCAATAGGTTTTTGACAAGTTTAGGTCTTATATATTACATTATCTTTTCATTTTATTTAAATCGTTAAATAATGAGGTAATCGCTGCATCATCATGGTGTCATAAATAATTTAAATTATTTAATGTATAAAAATTATAAAAAAAATATCATGATGTATAAAATATATTTATATTTCTAATGAATATTTATAGTCAAAAATATGACTTGTATAAACCAATTTAAAAATTGTTTTAGTAAAACAACACAAGTTGTGACATTTTTATTTTAACATTAAATAAAAAGTTATTAAAGTCATTTTCCTACCAAAGTGGCTCCATGGGGTCCCCAAGTTGAGTAGTGGATAGTATTGGTCGTCCATGACACATCCAATAACGGTATTACATGTTTCATGGTCATTTCATATTATTAAAACATTATTTTTAACTTAAATTACACTAATTTCCTCTAATCGCGATTAATAAAACTTAAAAGTTACTATTCCCCAAAAAATTATTTTAATCCCATTGAACCACATTTTACATCCTAATGAAAACCATGTATGTCATATTTTTGAAATTTAAATCATATAAGTGGTAATGTTTCATTTAATCAAAAACTCAGTTTTTAAACTACCATCTAGTGGTTTCACTATTCATTAAAAATTGAAGTTTTTCAGAAAAATACCAAAAATTAAACCTAAGCTATATTTGATATTAAGAATTAAAAAATGATGTCTATTTTACAAAATTCAAAACATATAAGTTAAATTAGTTAATTTAATAATTAATTCATGTTGTCAGAACAAATAGCGTGTTTTTAAGAAACAATATCTATTAAAATATTGACACTAGTTTAAGTCCAATTTCAAATTGAAATTAATTCCAATGACCACCATTGGATTAAATGGTTAAAATATATTCTAATTACACTTTAAAACCAATTCTAAATATGATCTAATCATATAAATAAATTATATTAAAAAGAGGTTTTGAATAAAATTACAACATTTTTCACTTATTCATAAAAAATGAACATTATCGTAAAAATACCAACAATTTACACAAAGTAAATTTTGATGTCTAGATTTTAAAGAAGAATTTTATTTTGTCAAATATAACACATAAAATTGTCAAAAAATGGATTTAAAAGAGGTTTTCCATCAAAAGGCGGTTACTCAACCTTTTAATTAAAATTAGAATGTTGACGCTTAAAATTGGATTCATTCGCATTTTTAATCCTCTAACATTTATTGTAAAAAGTGAAAATATTTGAAAAAAATATATAATCATTTTGTAGTTAGTTTTTTTCATTCCCGTCATTACAATGACTAGGTGTAAACTACCATTTAAAATAAAAAAAATTTATTATTAGAGTGCAACGTAAGATTTCAAAGGAACTCGTTGTTGCGTATTGGGTAAGCCATCGAGCATAGAGTTCCCTTTAAATTGATATTAAAATTTTATTCAAAAATATGGATAAATATAAAAATGTCATATTCTTTATTTACCTGGGGTGTTACACAGTACATCTCCATGGGGCTCACCTGTCCTGTTGGCGAAGAAGGCAGACGGTACCCTCAGGCTTTGTGTGGATTATCAGAAGCTGAACTAGTTGACGGTCAAGAACCGATATCCCTTACTAAGGATTGGTGATCTCTTTGATAATATTCAAGGAGCCCGGGTGTTCTCGAAGATTGACATGAGATATGGATATCATCATTTGCATGTTAGACCATCTGATATACCACTCACAGCCTTCCGGAGCAGGTATAATCAATACGAGTATGTGGTTATGTCGTTTGGTCTCATGAACGCGCCTGAAGTTTTCATGGCACTGATGAACTGAGTTTTCCATCCATACTATGATTCTTTTGTGGTTTTCTTCATGGATCATATCATGTTGTACTCTCACACTCGACCCGACCATGCTACCCATCAAGAGATAATTTGGGTACACTAATAGAGCATCAGTTATATGCTATGCTCCAAAAATTATACTTTTGGATAGATCAGATTCACTTCATGGGTCATGTTATCTCAGAGACAAAAGTATCTGTAGACTCATAGAAAGTGTGAACGGTAGTTTCCTAGGAGCATCTTAATAACTTCTTTTTGGTGCGAGGTTTTTTAAGGCTGGATGGATACTACATGTGTTTTATACAAGAATTTTCATACCTAGAAGCACCACTAATGGGCCTAACTAAGAAGGTTGCAAAGTTCTTGTGGTAAAATTCTTGTGAGTCAACCTTTCAGGAGGTGAAAGGGTGGTTTAATTAATCACCAATACTATTCTTTCCAGATCCAGGAAAGAGAAATATTGTTTATTGTGATGTTTTAGGTAGTAGTCTGGGAGATGTGCTTATGGAGGGGGAAGGAGTCATTCTGTACGGCTCTTAGTAGTTGAGTCCACATGAGAGGAACTACCTGATGCACGATATCGAGTTGGCTCTGGTTGTTCATGCTTTATAATGTTGGAGACATTAACTTCTGGAAGAGAATTTTGTGGTTTTCACCGACCAATAAAGTCTCCAGTTCATCTTCACTCAGTGTGATCTAAATTTGAGACAGTGAAGGTGGGTTGAGTACCTTCAGTCCTTTGACGCTGAGCTTGTCTACAAGCCAAGGAAATGAAACACAATGGCTTATGATTTGACAATGAGGACTCAGATACAAGTAGTTCAAGAGGCCAGTAGTGAGTGGAATCTTATGGCCCTGTTCTTGAATATGCATTTGGAGTTTCATGACAGATAGAGGGAGACTATTCTTTCTCTTTTAGTTGTTACTTCTACTCTCCTTGATTGAGTGCGAATGAAGAATCTATCAGATTCAGAAGCCATAGCCCTATGGGAAATCATGTCAGGAGAGGACCCTATTTCTGGATATACCATAGGCGAGGATCAGGTCTTTCATTTCCAGGGGAATTTGTGGGTTCCAGGTGGCATAAGCGAGGAGGTGAAGTGGGAATTTCATTCCTCAGTTTGGTAAGTTTATCCTGGAGTAACCATGATGTATCATAATATTCACTGTCTATATTGGTGGCCATGTATGAAGAGACATGTTTCTGGTTTCTTCATGAGGTGTTCCACCTATCATCAGGTGAAGGTGGAGAATCAGCGACCAATAGGGATTTTTCAATAGTTACTCATTCCCGAGTTGAAGTGGAATGAGGCTGCGATGGATTTCGTGACGGGTTTACTGAGGTCTCCTTAGGGGAATGATGCAGTATGGGTTGTCATTACGAGACTCACGAAGGTTGCTCACTTATTTTCTATCAAGGAGACCTTAATTGTTGATGAGCTGGGAAGGTTGTACATCCATGATATTGTATGTTTACATAGAGTTCCACACTCTATTGTTTCAGACTGGGATACTCATTTTACTTCTCATGTCTGGCAGGGGCTACATAAGGCTTTGGGTACATAGGTACTTTTACGTATAGCCTACCACCCTCACACAGATGGCCTATATAAGTGTACGATTCAGGTGCTTGAGGACATGCTGTGAGCAAGCATCCTTGATTTTGGAGGTTCTTGGTAGAAGCACAAACCTCTTATGGGGTTTTTCTACAATAATAGTTTTCAAGAAACTCTTCAGAAGGCACATTATGACACTTTTTATGGTAGTCCACGCCGATCACCTTTATGTTGGCTAGAGGTAGGAGAGGCAGATATGTTGGGACCTCGTCTTGTCCAGGAGACCTCAGAGTAGATAGAATTGATTTGGATGAGGATGGCTATTCCACAGTCTTGATAAAAGTCTAATGTTGATCAGCAAAGACGACCTATGGAGTTCAAGGTCAATGATAAGGTTTTTCGACGTGTCACACCGAATTTGGAACACAAGAAGTATTAAAATATATGGAAAGATTTTTCTGAGGTACATTAGGCCGTTTGAGGTATTGGGGAGAGTTGGACTTTTTTTCTATTAGTTTTAGTTACCTCAAAGGTATCAGGTTATGCACGACACCTTCCACGATTCTTAGCTTCGACGTTACTTCTAAGACCTGTCTCATGTTTTCCAACCAGAGGAGGATGAGTAATATGTGGATGCCTCATTTGAGGAGAATCATATCTAGATTGTTGATTGAAGTATGAAGGTTCAATGTGGTCAGTCTGTTCATCTGGTACGAGTGCTATGGAAGCACGGGAAAGTGTAGGATGAGACTTGGGAGAGAGAGGATGATGTACGATCATAGTGGTCGGGGTTATTTGGCATTTTCACTTCTGCACTACCATGATAGGGAAATTCTAGGATGAATTTATTTAAATGGGGATGTTTGTAGTAACTCGGATCTTCTTTTCATGCATGGTTTCATTTTCTTGTCATTTTTGGGAAAATAAGAGTTTCTGGAATTTTTGAAGTACACGTCGTTTACTTTATGAGTACATGCCCTGTGTTGGCCATGTAGTGGCCGTGCACATGGACATGTGGTGACTTGGATACCACCTAAAGAGGAGTATAGAAAATGAATGTATACACTGTGTAATTCTATAGTACACGCCGTCTATTTTCATTTTTTTCATTAAATGTACTGAGGACGTGTCTAATCGCTAGAAATCCCTACTTCTAGGTCTAGTTCATTTGAGAGAACCCGTATGGCCGCGAAAAATCTTAATCCCTTGATCAAGTGTCTGTTCTCCGCATCGATCATCGAGGATTGCGTTGGGATCACAACAATAATCTCTTCCTTCTACATGATCTCCATTTTCTGATTCCTCCTATTTCTCAAGTTATCCTCTATTGAAACTTTTATATGTTTTTGTAGATCTTTGGTGTTCTTGGGAGATTCATGGATTGAGGTTCATGTATAGTGATCTCCCAACACCGAGGTTAGTGGTTTGTGCCTTTCCGTAGAAAGTCTTTGATTTATATGAGCAATAGTTCCAATACCCTTGAACGGGGTATTATGTGTTTACTGATTTAGCATTTTTGTTTTCCAGTTTTACTTGAATTTATGAATAGAGGATAATTGAATGAGAATAGGGTTAATTTCATTGCTCTGGAAGTGTTTGCCCAAGAATATGTTTTTATGACTATTTGGTATAGATTTCCAGTTAGGCTGTTTTCATCTTTCTGTGCCTAGTATTGTAGGATGGAGTGATTTTGCTTGTCTTTCATGCTTTTATCTAGTCGACTGATAGCCTAGTAGTTGTGGAGGTTTACATTGGCTGATCCGCTTTTCCATGCTTGTTTGACATACACAGGGCCATGGGAACATGGTGTAGTGGTCCCTAGAAAGAATAGACCTAAGGGATTCTCAAGAGTGTCTGTTATTTTAATCACACTATGATACCATATGGGGGATTGACGTTGAGTGATCCCTCATAGGGTCTATAGTTACATTACGAGGCCACATGTGGAACTGACGTAGAGTGATTTCTCAGAGTTCCTATAGTTTCTGTTAAAATACTATTGGGGGAATTGATAGTGAGTGCAACCTCAGAGAGTCTTTATTCATACTTGGCTATAAGGGGAATTGACATAGATTGTTTCCTCATAGAGTCTTTACAAATGCTAAAACAAAGGGGTTAGACTATGTTTACTTCTTAAGGGGTTGTTTGAGGTTTCTAGGTCGGACCACAAGGGATAGGCAGTGAGTACATCCCAAAGGGTTAACTTTTTGTAATTATCTATTTACTTTCTCTGTGTAATTGAATGTGTTGAACTATAAGAATGTTTACTGTTGATTACTTTCTTGTTTACTACTTATATTACTTATTTCCTTCCATATATATATTCACTAACTATTAGGCACAAATCTAATTGTTTTTTCCTACTGGGATTTAGTCTCACACCTTGTTTGGGATATGCTTTTGGGCCCAAACAGATTATATTGTTGATGGTATAGATTAGGTAAAGCACCCTTCCCCATCTAGTACTTGTCTGCTTGGAGCTAGAGATCATGGGCCCAATCTTTTCTTTGTGATACTGCAGAGCTATTTACTATTTTTCTTATACTTTGGATTAGTACTGTATTTTTAGCATTGTGACATTTTAGGCTACTTTCATCGAAATATGTATCTTCCATCATTTTTATATATGTTCCCGATCATTTTATTTCTTCAGTCTTCCACTATTTCTTGTTGTTTGTTATTATTACTACTTCTACTATTGTTATATGTTTATCTTCTATTGTGTTACTCTACCAATGAGGGCATAGTACCTCCACTATCACACCCAAGGCCCTCACATCTAGTCGACAGCCTATGGTGTTATGGAAAATGTGCTTGAGCCATGTGACCAACCGAGTACGAGGCGCATTCGGGCAGCTTCTGGAACCAAAATGTTATAATGGATAAATTATTTAAGTGATTCAAACCCATTTTTAAGTATAATTAGATGAATTAATACCATTATCACACATGAATTAGGTTTATTATTTTTATAGTTAATTACTATTCCAAGTTCAATTATCAATGGACATAACAAAACAATTTGGATGATGTTGAATTATTGGGAGATCATACAACACATTATATAAACATTATATTAGAACAATCACATTATTACTACCTCACTTCAAATATGATAAAATTACACTCTCATGTTAGTCATGGTAGTAAAATATGGGGAAGTGAAAAATAACTTATATAATAATGATAGCAGTTGGTAGAGAATTAAACTGGTGTGCATCACTTTTTACCCATAGAAAGTGTCCATCCTCTAATGATGTATTTGGGAGAGAACCCATGCCATGTATTAATAAGAATAAATTTACAATAGGTAGTCTAAATTGCATAAAATAATCAATTTCAGATTTTCAGGTCAACCATTTGTGTTACTATGGATTTGGTGCCGGAATCAAGATTTTAATTGAAAAATATCTAAATAAATAGTTCTCGTCACAATGTTTTGCAGTGTCACACTCTAGTTTTTATGGTATTTCCTTGGGTGTCATTTTCCTTTATTTAATATTCATTTACACATTCCCAATGATTTTCATATCTATAATAAGTTTTTAGTGATGTGAATTATTGTTTTCTAGAATATAAAACTTTATTTCTACATGGATCTTAATTTCTAATAATTAGATTCGATCTATGACCTATCCCGTATATAGGGTAAAAATTCTATGTCTTGAATTCCATATATATTTGTTTTCTTAAATTCAATAATTTTCACAAGTATTTTTTTATAATCAGATCAGATAATATGTATATTATTATGATTTATTTATTTTACTAAAAAAATTAAATATATTTTCTATATAAAATTATATTAACGATATATTAATATGATTGACTATCGATGAATTCCTATGTCTCTAAACAATCAAATTCATTATAATATCATCATCGGTGGATCTCCCCTATACCCTACTATAACATTATTGATCTTGTAAATCTCATTAAGACAATGTACTAACTATATCCCATCCCCCATTATGATACCTTTGACCCCCTTGAGTTATAGTAGTAGGAATATATGTATCTATTATATAAAAAGGACATTTTAATAAATGAAAATAATGAAAACACATTTTCAGCCCATATCCCAATACACCACCATAATATACAACCTCTCTTAAAGTAAAAAACATATTATTGATATATCTAAGAGAGAGAGGGACATGCATTCAAGGTTTACATGTTTTATAAAAAAAATAAACATGCAAATGGCATTTAATGTTTGAAACTAGTTATATTTATTTTATGAAAAAACAACCCTTGTTCAACTCCATTTAAAAAATATAATCGGAGTGAAAAAAAAGTTTTACAATGAAGAAAATAATTCCTCTAAGACATACTTTAAGAAAAATATAGTTAAAATACTTATTGGAATGAATTTTGTTATCTATGATAGGACTTCTGAATGATTTGTTTTTGAAATGGAATCATATGAAATTACAATATATATATATATGTATCTATGTATATAAGATCATACATATATACAAATAAAACCAAACAAACGCACACAATTACACACACTCCCCCACATAAAAGAATTGATACCTATGATTATCTTCGTATATGGACACACATAGGGAATAAAAAATGAATTGAGGGAAATATTATTATAAATTTTATAGCGCCCCTAAATTCTTTACATGATTATTACATAATTTTAATGGTAAAAATAATAATTGAGTTAAAAACAATGATCCATAAGATTAGTGTCTTGTCAAAATTTTGACCATACATAAATTTTTTATAATAAAAAATAAAAATTATTTAACTACTTATTCTCTAGATTCTTAATAGACCTCATGCACTCATTATTTTATATTGTCACTTGAGTATATACATCAAATAATGGGGTGAGGTAAAACCCCAACAAGATGATAGATAAGAACATGAATCAATATAACCTGGGTGAGAATAATAAGAAACATCATAACATAATAATTTTATCACCATAATAAACATCATAGGAGTCATTTTGTAATATAATTTAATTTGGAAATTAATAAAAATAAAATCATCATGTATTATTAGTCAACTACCAAAAATAGTTTTGAACAAGTCAAGCATCTTTTCCACACATAAAAAAAATACATAATCATAAAATCATCATTTTGAAAAAATATAGCATCATGTTCAAACATATTTCATATTACCTCATGATATACATCACATTAACCAATAAATTGGAGTGCTATATAATTCTGGGTGCACCCGTCACATCATAACATATACATTATCATGCATGTCACATAGAATATATAACAATATTAGTCATAAAATAACTCATATAATGGAAACATATTCCATGAGAATATCATATAGAATTAATTCTGGAATATACATTGGGGTACCCAAAATAAGATGTTAATAACATACTTGTTATTAAAATCATCAATATTTAGTGTGGAAGAATCCATTTCTAGGGAAGTAAGAGATGTGTATTTAGAAGTAATAGTTATTTTAAAAATAATATTTTTCATTTTCAATATAATAATATTGGAAAAAATTATATCCTAAAAAATTAAAGTTAAGAAAAAATAAATTATATATATGGAATATAAAAATTACAACAATAATGAAATTTTATTATGAAAGATGAATAACCCAAAGAAAGGAAATTATGTTAGAGAAACCCATAACCCTATGTCTGAATGTTTTCTTCACATTTATTTATTGCATAATAAAATAAAACTCTTTAATTAATAATTAAAGAACCAATTGTACATTTTTTTATTCATTATAATTTTATTATGTTCTTCTAGGTCTATTATTATTACTTATATTTTTTAATTTCATCATTCAAGAGTGTTTGGTTTCTTGATTTTTATGATCTGTTCATCGGTATACTTGAATGGAAGATAATTTAAAATGGAGTAATATATATAATTGAAATAATATTTTATTAATTAAATTATAAGAGTTTAATTGTTCATATATATTCTTTTGTTTCCAGATATGTTGATTATTAATTTGGTAAAATGTCAATTATAACTTTTTAGATTAATATTGGCATTTTTTATCACAACGAACCTATTTTATTTTATGATCTAAAATTATTTATATATCTTACTAACATTGAATAAAAAAGGTTATAAGATAAATTTTGAAATAATTTTCAACATTTATAATGTTTTTATGATCATATGTGAAATAATTAAAGGAAAATGAAAACCTGTTGTCCTCAATGGTGGTAACTCAACACCTCACGAGAAAAAGTTTCATTTTAATTATAAAAGGGAGAGAATAAGGGATTTGTTGATGGATCATTCAATTAAAAAATATATTATATTATATATAAGATAATATAGTTATCATTCCAATTTTATGGGGGTAGGTTTGGGGAGAATAAAAAAATAAAACAACTTGAAATTAAATTAAATGAATACGAAAGAGGATTTTACCTCTTGAACTTTTTTTCATTATGAGCCACATTAGGTAAATTATATTTGGAGTTTTTTTGAGAAAAAATGCTCATAGAAATGTTTAAGGGTTTTGAGAAGGTGATTTTCTTTAAATTGGATAAGCATCCTGTCATTGTTGGTATGAGGAGAAGGGGTTGTGAGAGGGGGTATTTATAGTTGGAGGAGAAGAGTGCTTTTGATTATTTTATTCATTAGTTTTTTATCATGGATGTTGAAAATAAATAGTTTTGAAAACCTTGAATAAATAAAGAAGTTATAAATTGAAATTTAGATATTATTGGCTTATATCAGCCACATATCATCTCTCACTCAATAATATTGTTATTTTCGAAACACTCTTAATTACAAGAATTCACTATTCACAAAAAAATTCCACAATTATAGACAATTCCAAAAAAATTAAACCGTTAAATTTCTGAAAATGTATAATCCAAAAATGAACCCAATTTTATTTAAATTATTTTCAAAATGTGATATATTAAGTTTCTTATTAAAATAATATTTTCTTCAAAAAAATAACTATTTTAAAATTATATGTGCTTTTATGACAGTTTCGAAATTAAATTTAGGGATTATAAAATGATCATATAATAATAAGACAAAAAAATTAATTTTTGAATATATTTTAGGAAAAATATATTTTCATTTTAGTCATATATTAATTATAAAATTGTAAATAAAATTTTATGTATTATAAATATTCTGATACTAATTAATAATTTATAAAACAATCATTTACTTATAATATGATATAATAAAATCATATTATTTTTTATAATATGGAAAAATTATATCTATATATATATATATATTCATGAATGAGGTTAATATTACATTGGACTAATTATTATCCCTAAGGGTCACGTTACTATTCTAAGGGCTATGATACTATTCCATCGGGATGGGTTTCTTAATTTATTTAAGTATTAATTATTTCCTTATTCATTTTTGTGAATGGTGTTTTTTAGGATCTCCATAATATTTATGTTTTTTATAGTATAAAACATAATTATAACAAGGGAAACAATTCCATTGATAAACATTTGGGTTATTACATTATTCCCCCCTTTTGAAATTTCTCCCTGTAAATTTCATTTTACATAAACATATGATGGTATTTCTCTCCTATATCTTCCCCCAATTCCCAGGTTTCCACTTTTTTACTTATGGTTTATCAATACTAAATTGACCATGTGATTATTTTTGTTGCATAAATATATAGTTAAACATTCCAATAACTTCATTATCTAGTCCACGTAATAGAGATCATTTCTATTTTTTACCAACTTTAGATTAAATAAAAGTGATGGATATGGTGTGTACATCCTCAAGAGGGATACATGGAATAAATCATGTAATTTAGACATGGATGGAGGATGTGTTGGTCAAAATGACATAACTCTGACATGATCAATAATCTCCAATGGGATGATGTAAAAGGGACTTTTCTATCAATTCTTCCCACATATCATGACTATAATATAGGGTGATATGTAGAAGAATACCATGTATCGAACATCACACTATAGTCCCCATTAATGATTGTATGTATATATATTCTATTTAAATTGGGTCACCTTGATATGATAGTGAATAGATTCTACCTTCTCCACCATTTCATCTAACATTTAAGGTCCTAGAAGTTTCGCTTCACCGACTTCAACCTAATAAGATACTATTATAAATTTTCTCATATAAATCGCTTCATATAGATATGTTTGGGTGCTCTATAGGATCATTATATTGTAAGGGAACTCAGTTAGAAGAATTTTTTTGAACCATCCTTCATAGATGTCCATAGAACATGCCCACAACATGTTTTCCTATTTCTAAATATTCCACTCTATTAGAAATTATTTTAATGATAATAAGATATAAAAAAGATCATGTCAGTGTTTAGAGTATATTTGAGACTTTTCAAGAACATGGAGGTGAATCTTAGATCTCAATTAGATTCAATTGATAGTGTTATTCCATTCAGTCTTACCGTATATCTAATGTATATATGTGTATGTTTATCCAATGAGACATCCTCTCAAATTGTGATAAAGTGGTATTTCATTGTGAGATGATCCACAAAAACCCATTTATAATTGTTTCCTCTAGATGTCTTCGGAAGTTGAGTGAAAACTTCCATAATGATATCTTCTCATTTCCATGTTTTTATGGGTAATGGTTTCATCATCCCATTATAAATTATTTTTCCATCCTTCAATTTCTTACTTTTCAATCACATTAATATTTATTTGGTGAACATCTTCTTCATATTATCCCACAAATAGTTCCCTTAGAGATATTTATACATAATTGTTATTATTGTATTAATAGTGAATATTGAGTTATATGCATCTCTCAGAAGCCCTTTATTTATCCTTGTAATGGATGGTACATATATTAATGACACAAATATTAATACAACTTCCACATCAATTTTTATCTATAATGATTTCCCCTTTCGTATGGCTTCCACATTCTAATAAATCTCTACATCACTTCTTTGTGAATCATTTATTTTCTCCATGAAGGATGGTTGATGAATAATTTGAGATATAATTAATGAAGTTACTTCCTTAATGATTCCCATGTCAATCATTTTGAAATCTATGAATATTGGATCATTCTCAATTGTAATCATTGGTAATGTTCAATGATCAATTATACTTATGAAATTGGGCACTTTATTCTTTTTCCCTGGATGGTAGTGGATCGAGTAGTCATAATCCTTGATGTGGTTTAACCATCATTATAGGTGCTTATTAATATCCTTCTATGTGAATATATATTTAAGGTTCTTATGATCAGTATATATTTCACCATTCTCCCCAAAGAGATAATTCCTCCATATTTTAAATATAAATATCAAAACTACAAACCCCAGATCTTACGTGGGATAATATTTCTCATGAATTTTATACTACCTTGATTCATAGGATATAACATTATCATTTTTTCTACTAAATACCATATTACCTTATTTTAATCACCATTTCATACAATAAATGATTTTCCTCCTTTTTAAAATGTGAGTAATTGCGTGGTGAAAGCCTTCTTTATTACTTTGAAGTAGTCTTCACATTCACTTGTCGAGGAAAACCTTTATCCATTCTGTGTCTCCTAGGTTACTAGGAATGACAATATTGATATGTTCTTCAAAAATATCATGCAATACCTAGCTATTCCATGGAAATTGGGGATCTCTATCACCGATTTTATACAAGTCCTCTCTTCGATTACCTTTGTCAGGAAATGGTCCATTGATATTTCAATGATGGTGATGAAATTTCCCAAGAATGATAATTCTTCTATCTTGAACTCTCAATTACTATAGTTTTCATTTTTTTCTATGTGTACTGATTATTTAAGAAAATATTAGAATGACCACATCTTCCTCCTTGATCTTAGAGTATATCATAATATCATAAATAAATAATAGTACAATTTTTTAGGTAAACTCTAAAAAATCTATTCATTTAGACGGTGAATATTATTAGAGAATTGGTGAGTCTGAAAGGAATCAATATGAACTCATAGTTCCAATATGTCATTCTAAACTTTTTCTTTTAAATATTTTCCTTACTCTATATTTATTTGTGATATACCAAACAATGCTCCACCTTAGAGAAATATAGGGGCCCATGTAGCTGAAAAAACTAGTCATGTATCTTAGAAATGGGATAATTGTTCGTTGTCATGTTGTTGTTTAAATTGTGATGATAAATGTCGTGGTACATTGGTCCATCCATATCCTTGATGATTATGATTGGTTCACCACATAGTGATTCACTCAGGCATATAAAACCATTGAACATATTCTCTTATAACCTATTCTTTAGTTCCTCTAACTCAATGTTAGACATTGTATATGGTGTCTCTAATATAATAAGATATAAAAAAATATGATCAATTCAAAAATCAACCTCTAGATAAGGAGGAAGAACATGAAATTCTTTACATAACACACCTGTCTAGTGCCTCAAAATGGGAATTTACTCATTCATGATTCTCTCCTTTTTCTCAATCATTTGAGCTAGATATAATGTCTCATATATCAATAATAACCACAATTGAGATGATGATTATAAAGGATATTCATTATCTTTATTATATTTTTACAAAATTTGAGGATTCCTTGGGATGTGGAGAGTGATATCCTTTCCTAAAAGTTTATGTTTTCTTCGTATAATGTTATATACACCATTACCAATATATCATTATACAACACCAAAAGTTTTAAGACAAGATTTGATGGTAGGATCATTCCAAAAATAGTAAATATTAAGAGCTATATATATTGGATGAAATAATTTCCCTATTTTTTGTTATCATAGACAACTCAACCTCAATATTTTGAATTGGAGTTTGAATTGTTCTACTAAAATTTGATGATTCAAATTAATTAATAGAACATGAAAAAAATAGTACATTTTCTATTTTTTAATTAATAATCAGTATGAATGTCACCACTTCATTATTGAACTCCTTCCTAGCAGTAGTGGTGGAATGAGATTCTCATTGATCCTTTGTCTTTGGTGGATGTTCATAATGATTACCCTCAATTAATAGGGGTTTAGTGTACTATTTTTTTATTTCCCTTGATCCCTACATTTGATGTATTTAATCATGTGTGGTGTTCTCCATTATTCAACTACATTTTCTTACTTCCTAATGTCTCTTAGAAATTCTTGATCTTAGTGGCCTTCTCTCCCACACTTAAAACAATTCCTCACCCCTTTTAGGTTATTCACATAACGATTCTTTCCAAATTTATGACTTTTTCTAAGTTGAATTTAATTTCCACCATTGTCATTGTATCCCTTATATTGAAAAACCATCTTTCGTTTCTTATATCTATAGCCATGGGACCACTCTAAAATATTCATCACCACTAAGAGAGGAGATCAAACTACTTCTTCATAACACCCAAATTCAATAATTTATAGATCCTTTTGATTTTTTGGTTTCAGAACACTAATTAATCTATCTATTCTTCTATCATTGATGGTAAAAAAAACCCAATCATATACCCTTTGATCCTTGTGATATTTTCTACATAATACATGATAGATTCACCTTCCTTGTGATTAATCTCTATGAATTCTCTCTACATTTTTTGTTTAAAGATTTTTTGGTATTTACATAATAATAAATACATTCTTAGTGTTTCCCACTAACTCGCTACAAATTCATCTTTTGGTTAAATTTTCTAATCAACACCCACAATTGTTCAACATCATCATCTAAATGATAAACATAGATAGTCATATTCTTCGTCTAAGAATAACTAAAAATAAAATTGATCTTATGAATTGAGTTGACCCACTGTTCCTTGATGAGTGTATTAGAATAAATAGTAAATTTCATTTTCCATTTTCACATAATATAATAGATAACCAATATCTCCCTCTTAGGGGAAGGAGGGAATTCTACTATATTCATGTTATTGTTCATAGCCAAAGATAACTGGGTAAGAATTGCAAAGAAAGTTTTTACTCCAACTTCCAAGAAATTGGGGGATTTTCGGGTAGACATTCCATTATCCCACACATGGGTTGTCGGTCCCGTTCCTCCATGTCTGTAAAATTTTCTAAAATAGAAAATGTTTGAACAAAACATAAGTCAACATGTCCTTAATAAATAATTTATTTAGTTGTGAAATTAACTATAAATGAATTACTTATTTTATCCTGATTTTTACTATTTTTTCAAAAAAAATATTGGGTTATTTCATATACTTATCCTCATAATTAATGGTGTTCATATAATAATAATTTAATGATAAATAACATAATTGAGTTACAAAACCCAATTCAAATGTTTTAGTGTCATGTAAAAAATAGAACCATAATTATGTTTTACATAATAAAAAATAAATATTATTCATTTCCATATTCTCTAGATTTATAGTTTAACTCTTATAATAAATAGTATGTAGTCACCTGATTATATACATCAAATAAATAAGTGATCTAGAATCCTAGAAGGCGGACAGATAAGAACATCAATCAATATAATAGGGTTGAGGAAAATCATAATCACCAAAACACAAACATGATATCATCATAATATTGAGATGAATTATAAAGTAAAGTCATGGAATATGAAAATTCATAAAAATGAAACATCATGTCTTAGCTATCAAAAAACAAACGTAGTTGTGAACAAAAATGGAACATGTTCTTACATAACATATGTTCATAATCGTAACATCATAATTTTTAAACTATCTAGAATCATGTTCACAAATATTTCACGTTATCTCATGAGATACAATAAATTTCCCAATTTATTAGAGGGATATATAATTCCATACACACCCGTCACATTATGACATTTAAATTATCATGCATGATACATGGAACATATAAACATTAATTCATAAAATTACCAATTTAATGTAAATGAGTATCTAGAAAATTTTATAAATAATACATTAATTAATATTTTTTACAGTTTAAAAAATAAAAAAGGAATTACATACATGGTAAAATAATCAACAATCTTTAGTGAAGATGAATTAATCTCAAGAGAAGTAAATGATTTGTTTTTAGAATAATGATTTCATTTGGAAAAATAATTTCATTTTTCATATAATCAGATTATAAGAATTTATATCCCATTAAATAGGTAAGAAAAATGAAATTATATTTTAGGTATATTAAAATAACATACACACAGATATTTGGCTGATAGAGGAATAACAAAAAGAATGGAAAATGGGATTGAGAATCCCCTTAATTTAGTTCTAAATGATTTATTCACATTAAAAGCATGGATAATAAAATAAGATTCTTTAATTAATAAATCCATAACCTCATATACATTTATTTTATTTATTATAGTTTTATTATTTTTTAATTGTACATTATGATGAGTTATAGTGTTAAATTTCATCATTTGGGAGTGTTTTTTGTTGATTTTCATGATTTTTCCCCTTCTATACATGTTTGGATGACCATATAAAATGGGGATAATTATCCATAACTGAAATTATATGTTATTAATGAAATTAAATGTTATTATTTTTTATTAACTGTTATTTTTCATAGATATGAGGATGATTCATAGAAAAAATTCCAATGACAAACATAGAGATTAATTTTGGCAGTTTTTGATCACAATGAACTTGTTTTATTTTATAATTTAAATTAGGTATATATGCTTGTTCCAAAAAATAAAAAAGGTTATAAGAATAATTTTAAAATCTATTTGAACCATTATAATGGTTTTATGACCATCCTCAAATGTGGTGAATGAAAATAAAAACTTTTCATCCTTGAATTCTGTAAATCAACACATCACTGGTGATGTATTAATATTTATAATTAAAAGAATAGGAGAAGAGATTTGTTGATTGACCCTTCAATTAAAAGAAAAATTCTATTATATAAAATATACTAGAGTTACAACTCAACTTGTATGAGGGGTTGTACGGATAGAATAATAAAATAATATAACATGGAAATAAATTTAATGAAAACATAATAGGATTTTAAATATTAGAGTTATTCTCCTTGAGAACATCTTTAGGGAAATTTTTTTTGTTGAAGAAAAATAATCCTGGATGTGTGAAAGTTGATTTGAAATAATATTAGGTAGAAACTAGAAATGATTCACTTATTTGGAGTTTTGAGGAGAAGGGGTGGTGGTCAGTGGTATTAATAGAGGGAGGAGAGAACTGATTTTGATTATTTTATTCTTTAGATTATTATTTTGGATCTTGAATATAAATATTTTTAACTCTCATGACTGAATTATGTAAATTGATATGTTTGCTTTCATAATTTGGTATTTCATCACCCATACATCATGTATGACTCAATAATTTGCTAATTTTCTAAAAACCGTAAATTACTGTATTTCACTATTCACCAAAAAAAATTCAACTATTGTAGGAATATCCTAAAAATAAAACATAAACATTTTTTGATGTTTAAATTTCAAAAATGAAATTTAAATTTTAAAAATTACTTTATAAGTAGAAGAAATTTATTTTTTAAATAAAATAATTATTTATTTAAAAAAATTTGATTTTTAAATTATTATTGATTTTATGAAACTTTGAAAATTTAAATAATGTTTTACAGAAATAGATTATAATTATTAGAGAATTGTTTTTTAATATTTCCATCTACTTTAGGGAAAAATTTCTTTTGAATCATTATATTAATTAATAAATTATGAATAAATTTTTATGTTTTATAAAAATATCAACACTTAATTAATAATTTATAGAGCATTTATATACTTTTACTATGATATGATTATATATTATAATCATTTATAATATGACAAATTTTTATTATACTTTAATATATGATGTTACTATTCTATTAAAAAATTAATATTCCAAATGATTGTGTTACTATTTAATGGGTCGTGTTATTATTTATTTGGGATAGGTTACTTAATTTCTTTAAATATTACTTATGTCATTCATCACTTATGATAATGATATTTTTATTGGGCTCTAAAGGATACATTTCTATTTTATACTACCTAATATAGTTATAATAATGGAAAAAATTCCATTTGTAATTCTTTGGTTCGTTACAATAGTATTATGAAATATATGTAGATATTAAAATTAAGGGCATTACTAATAATATGGAATTGATTAAAAATAAATTAGTGTAGAAAAATATCTATTAAGATTAATTCATTCATTAAAATATATCCTTTTTAATATTAAACTTTCAATTTTTTAATATATATTCTTTGGGTAAAATATATTATTTATATTAATAATATATTAATAACTATTTTGTTAGTATTTAATTGGAAATATGAAAAGGAAAAGATAATAATTAAATAAAATTTCCTATGAATTTATTTTGATTATCTTTTTTATGATTTTATTAAAGTTATAAATTCTCAAATATTATAATTTTAATATAACTAAATAGACAACTTTTTTTATTTAAAATGTTAATAATGTGTTTAATATTTTTTGATATTTATGAAATAGTAGATTCTTAAGTGAATAGTGAAAATAATGTTTTTATGAAAACTATAAATTTTATGAAATTATAAATTTAAAAGAAGGACCTGTATTTTTTCAAAAAAATTATTTAATTAAATAATTTTTTTAATGTGTTAAAATATTGGTTTCTAAATACTATTTTATGTCTAATATTTTCTAACTAAATAATATTTTCCAATAATAGATTATGTTTTTTGTTATTTTCATTTTATTAAATACAATTTTGGTAAAATTTAGTTCTAGATTTAATTCAAATCACATCAAATTTATTTTATTTATAATAAGAATATATATATATATATATATATTACATTTATAATTTTATCCCATATTTATATTTTATGTTAATTTTTTTTATAAAAATAATTTTTTCATATTATATTTGATAATTATAAAATTAATTTTAACAATAAATAAAAATATTATCTCATAATATTTAATTCATATTTTTAATTAATATTTAATTTTTTTATACTGGTAGTTTTTTGGAGTAAAATATTAAATATTTAACAAAAAACAAGCTACCTAGCTAAAATATGTAAAATGTAATAACTAATGTTAAATGTCATATAACATTCTTAAAACATGATTATAAATGAATGGTAGTGGTTTTTTCAAAAATTTATCACACCACACATAAGTATTTCAATATATTTAAACCATTTAACTCGTAATAATATCAATCCATTATTGAGAAATTTTAGGTGTTCTCAAAAGACTCTTTTTCATCACATATAAATGGTTATCTATCCCACCATATTAATTATTCACATTCACAAAAAAATTTCTATTCAAACCTACACAATTTTCCTCTCTATGAAGCCATTGTCAGGGTCTAAAGTCTATGGTAATCAATATGTTTTATAATACCTCAATTTCAAAGGATACATTCAATATAATTTTAAAGGTCCCAAAGAGTGTGTTACATAATTTATATAATTTTATTCATAATATCATATTCCAAACCATATTAAAACAATAAACTTAGAATAATTAGTATACTAAACTGTAATTATATTAAATGAAAACCCAATATTTATTCTTTTACAGTCATTAATATAAATAAAATAACATCGATCGAACATATGTATAGACTACAATGTCCACAAATTATCGTTTACCATTTTTCATCCAGTATTTCACTTCTTTATAAAAAACACATAAATATGTATTATCCACTATAATAAAATCCTAATTATATCATTAATATTCCCTAATAATTATATTTTAAAAATATTACACCATGATCAATCTTCATAAATTAATTATGGAATGTTCATGTTTTCCCTAATTTAACCACCTATATGAATAATGTAATAAATTACATACATTTTTTAATATGAGAACATAATTAATAGTGATATTGGATAAAAATAACTAAAAATTGTTTTTATGTGTTTTGGAATGATAATATTCCACATTACATAATTTTTAATAATAATAATTGTACATTGTAAATTTAACCGCCTGAAAGAAACATATAATGTTACCTTTTATAGTTTCGATCCATTTTGGAAACTAGTGGAACTATATATATTTTTTAATGTTAGAATAAAAAAACTATTTACTAATCAACAATTATATATGTTTAAAATATAATTTTAAAATATATTTGAAAATGTTTATCATATGAAGAATTTAAAGGAGAAAATATTTGGACAACATAAACTAACCTACATAATAATAAATTATGTATTATGTTTATATGAAATGGTAGTAGATATAACTAAAATTTTAAAATATATATGAATAATATCAAAATTTTATTAATAAACATAATTTAGGAATTCTTTGTGTTAGGAACACATGTAGAATGAATCAGGTCCTTAGGTAAGGGATTGAAATAAATCAATTTTTAAAAAATTAGTTATGATGATTCTTTTTAAAATATATTTTTACATGTATGATTTTTTTTAACTATTAAATACATTTTACATTATTTTATCATTAATTTATATGTCTCCTTAACTCAAAAATTTATCCTCATTATCAAATTATTCTTACCTCAAACATTATGTTACTATTATGTGTCTCTTGTCTCAATGATCCCCCCTTGATACATATTTCTCATTATACAACATGTTTTATTTATTAGGGTATATCTAATAACCTATTTTAATTTTTTATTATGAATGAAACATTTGTTATGATATTTAATTATTTACATGAAATTTCATCCTTTAATGTATTTTTATTCAAATATAGAAACTTTTAATTTTCTCTATTATGAATTCAATGAGACAAAATTGATATTACACATTATTTATTATGTTATATTGTTTATAAACATAAAAAACTCATAAATTTATAATAATTAACTATAATTGACTTATATTACAATATAATGGTATGATTCTAATAATATTTTTATTATAACATTACCATTACCATAACGATGTTTTCATCTTAGTTTTTCTTTATTGAGTTACAATTCATATTCAAATCATACTTCCAATTTTTGTATATATATTTTATCTCAGTATTAAATTCTAGATTCAAGAATAATACTTTCCATTGGGTAAATATATTAAAATAAATCTATAAATACCTTTCAATTTCTTAATAATCTTATATTATAGGTACGATTCAAATTCCATTACCTTTTCTTTTTGAATACCATATTTTAATAGATTAGTTTTCATGGAATCAACATAGAAAAGAAAAAATTTATTGATGATGAAATTATTAACATTTTCATACACCCCTCACTCAATATATTGTTATATTGAGGGATTATTACATATAAATAAATTGTATTTAATAATTTGATAAATAATGAATATTTGAGTACATGTTATTCCAATAGATTTGATGTTTATTATTTAGCAATATATTTTTATTCATTACTATATTAATTAATTCATAAAATTAATTAATTATAATTAATTAGTGATTGGTGGTGCCTTTAATAGCCCTTAGATTCATCAATTGGTCTCATAGGACTAACTAGATTGGTTGTTTTTGTGTATACCTACCTAGAACAAAATATTTCTGAGACCTATTACATTGATGGAAAGATAATGACATCTAATATCATGAAATATAGGATTAGGAAATGGAATTTTATATCTATTATTATGCATTTTATTCTTAATGAAACATTTATTATTGTATATGTGATCTTCCAGTTTCAATTTTTATCAATTTATATATTATACATATAATTTAATTCTATTAAGGAAATATTTTTGGTTCTTTATTATTACTATATTATTTAATCTCATTTTTACTCACATATTTTCTTTGATTCTTATTAAATATTTTTAGCACTAAAGAGATATTAATATCACTCATTCCTATGTTTCAATCATCCATAGATTTGATTAAATGTTTTAAAAAATATTAGTCATGTATAAATTCAATTGTATGGATAATTTTTAATGATTTTAAAGAATTATTTTAATTTATTTTGTTTATCATATATAGGATTAATTTTTCAGTAGTTTATGAATACATGGTATTTATTAGTTTATTATTGGTCCCAATTTTCTAAATATGTTATCTTAAAAGTTCATTATAAATTTGGAAGTGAAATATTTTCATTATGTCATATAATTATGAGATATCTATATCAGATAAATTATTGTTGGTATCAAAGTCAATATGTAATTTTGTGTTCTCATCACCAGATCATGGATTTTTGGTTTATGGAACTATATTTTTTAGTAAATTAAACTTTAGAAATATTTATTTCTTAAGATGTTAAAAGAGTATAACATAAGTCTTATATTTTTTGGTTGATCATAATTCAATGTATTTAAATGAAAAATTAGGTAAGTTAAGGTAATATTTATATTCTAGGTACTGAGATAGGATTGAATTAGTGAAATATTTAGGCATAAAACATTTTGTAGTATAATATTTTGAATTTTTGGTAAATTATAGATTACATGGATACCCTAAAAATTAAATTCCTTTAGGGATTTTGGAATGTTGATGCAGTTGTGGTATAGATTCTTTTTGTGGTTATTGCCCAAAAAATGGATAGTTTAGTATCAACATAATCTTTACT
Organism: Viscum album; assembly: GCA_963277665.1. Classification (NCBI taxonomy): domain Eukaryota; kingdom Viridiplantae; phylum Streptophyta; class Magnoliopsida; order Santalales; family Viscaceae; genus Viscum; species Viscum album. The sequence continues at coordinate 1,612,495,127 of OY728130.1, read as the reverse complement.
CTGGTTCATGATGTGAAAACCTAAGACTACCAACCGAGCTAGGTACTCTCTGGTGATGTACATGGGATAATCCAAATCTATTTACAAGGGATTAAAATTGATTTATTATGTTATAAAATTATTTTATCAAATATGAGAAGAACCCAACCTAAAGTAACATAATAGAACTGAGAGTTATTTAGGTTGAAATAAACCAAAAAATTTAATATTACATTTCAATTTCTATATATAAACAATCTATTATGATCTTATTTTTTCATCCCTCGGGATTAACTCATTTTAGTTTTTTCAATGGATGAATCCCTACGGAATCAAGTTAACAGTGAATGTTATAATAAATAAAATTATTTTCCTAATGACTAACCTAACATGATAATAAATAAAGTGAGACACCCTTGGATTTTCCCAAACCATCTATCATATATTATGATTAACAGTTTAAAATGATTTTATCTCTCAATATCAAAAACAAATTATAGATATATAAAGAATCGGGGAAGATAATGTGTCGAATATGATGAAAGAAATAAGCTTAAATTTAATATCTAACCACAATTTTGGAATAATCTTCAAGGGTAATGTCTCAAAAGAACTATATAATGATTCATGCATGTAAAATTAGTGGACGGAGAAAACATTTACAAAGGAAATATGAATAAATAAATTAACATGATAAAGGAAAATTATTTATTTTGAAATTGATAACCATGTTATCATGGTGTGCACAACATTTATAATTATTCCGTGATTTATGTAAATAATTTATTAAAAAAAGAATAATTTTAATTCTGATATAAAATTAAAAATTAGATTATGCAATTTATTTAAGGCTGAAAGAATATTACTCTACAAGTTTTTAAATTACAGGTTTACATATTATACCAAATGTGTTCAATATAATGATTCACATGTAACCTCAAAAAAATTATTTTATAAAATTTTAATATGATTAAAATGATTCTATTTATGTGTTGAGAAAGAATATAGGTTACATATGTAGGTAATATATTTTAAAATAAAAAAATGTCATTTTACTTACAAGGGCAGTTATTAAAATTCAATTACAATAGGGAAATAACAAATAAGATAAATTGATTCCTTATAAATTTAAATTTATAAAAATTATGGGTTTGATTATATTTTAAATAAATATATTATGTAAAAAATATATCGTTTTTATAAATAATATATTAGCACTAATTTTATTATTAATTTATTATTAATAAGAATAATAATAGTAAATATTTAAAAAAATATATTTTATATTTTTATATTTTTAAGTATATATTAAATTAAAAAAATTTATAAATTTATTTTGAATAATTAACCCATTTTTTTGATTCAACATGTCGTAATTGTTTAATATTATTTTTTGAGATTTTTTTAAAATATTTTTTATTTAAATAGTGATACTAATGTTTTTACAAAAAATATAAATATCATGAATCTATTATTATATAATAAATAGTTATAGTGCTATAAATATTTTTAATTAAAAAATTATTTTAATAAGGTGTAAAATTTAACATTGTTAAATACTCTTCTATGTTTAACATTTTATGAACTTATGTGATATTTTCTAATAAAAGAAACTATTACGAGCCTTTTCATTTTGCAAAATATTAGTTTGGTAAAAGCAATTTAGATTAATTTTAAGTCTAAATAAATATTTTATATAATAGAAAAATTTATATCATAAATAATAAAATGAACTTGTAATTATTTTCAACATATTAATTTTAATGGAAAAAAATTATTTTATAAAATGGGGTTTTACATATTACACATACTGATTTAAAAATTGATTTTTATTACGCACAATAATATTTCACAATAAAATGGATTTAATATTTGAAATAATTATTTATATATTATATTTGAAGTAAATTTTTATTTTTATTAATAAAAAAGGAATTATGTAGGTAAATACTAGTTTCCCTTGTAAAAATGAAAATAAAGAAATTTTAAAAATTCAATGGTATATGACTTGAAACATGTTTAAAAAAAATCTAAATTAGTGGTATAAATTTGAAAACATTATATCACTCCACAAAATTATTTATATCTAACTTTTTATACAATTTTCTATAATATAAGAATAACACGTGTTCACAAAAGTTCCATTTTCTTTACTTATAAAATGGGGACACATATACTCTCTCATAGTTACACCTATACATTAATATATTCTTGTCCTTAAAAAAGTTTATTTTTTTCCTTGGGTTCCCTTAAATTGAATTAAATACCTGGTCACCATATTTTATCATATATCCTTTATTTCTAATTATAAGTTCATGATAATTTTTAAAGACCCATATTCAGTATCAAATATTCCTTAACATTTTTATTGATAATAATCCTCTTCCAATACATTAGTAAACTTAGTAAAATAAATAATAAATTATTATAAATATACAAATTTTATATTATATAAATGGAAAACAATTATTTATTCCTTTACATCGATTATAGAAATAAAAATAACATTGATTGTGTGTATGAGAAGACTATCACCCCTATGAAGTAACATTTTTTAAATTAAAATAATATTATATTTATTTTAATTATCACTTAAAACATGACTCACCGAGATAATGGTAACTAAATAATTTCATTATACTTCTATTATAATAATATTATATCTAAATTACCCCATGATCATGCTTATAAATTTATTATAGTATATCAATTTGTTGGTCAGTTTAACTGCTTACATTAATTATGTTATAAATATCATTAATAGATTATTATAATTACATAAATTTTCATATTTTGGTTAATTATAACATCACAATGGTATTTTATGTTTTATATAATTAATAATAGACTTTATATATATCATAAGAACAAAAATGGTCATTGTAAATTTGACATCTTAAAAGTAACATATCAATTTAAATTTATTAATTTGAGTCAATTTTTGAGACCTATAGAATTGTATAATTTTATTACAATTCACTAATAAATTATGTAAACATATAATTTTTTTATTATGAATCTATTTTGTGACATATTTTACAATGCTCAAGATACCGTTATAGTGAAATAGAAATTTACCTGATATCCTTATGTAAGTTTTGTGAAAATTATATATAGTAAATAGTTATTATATTGTAATACATTGAAAGTACAATATTAAATATATTAAAATAAATACAATAATTTTTTTTTAGTGAACTTGAGTTTATAATATAGGATGTTAGACACAGTCGTGTAATGAATCAGGACCTAGGTGAAGGGTTTTTATTAACTCATTATACTTCCATAACATTACAAATATATTAATTAATTATATCATTCAGTGTTTTATTTATTCTACATAATGACTAATTTGATTCTTAATTTATGTTTTTCATATTATTTTAAAAATATTCATATAATAGTTTTATCAAATGATTCATACCTCAGTGATTATATTTCATGTAAGGGTTTTTTTCTCAAATTTCATCCCTTGAAACATATTTTCTCATTATAAGACATGTTTTAAATTATATGGTATATATAATACGCCCATTTAATATTTGTTTTCATTGTACTATAAATATTTTTATTATTCAGTGATTGTGTTGAAAATATAACATTAAAAATGTTTAATTTGGATTGTTTCCAAAATAGTAAGTATTATTTGTCTATTATTAATTCCATGGCACATGATTGATATTATGCAACATAATTTCTTTTTTATATTTTATTACCTTATATATTTCCTTATATAAAAAAGTATTTATGTATTTTCATTATATATTAATATCACTATATCCTTATAATGTTCTTGTTATTGTTATAATATAATTATGGTAACGGTGTTTGTGTCTCAATTTTCATCATTGAAATATTATTTATATTCACCACATGATACCTTTTTTGGTGCTTATAGTGTAATTATATTACATTCAAGATCATATGAAACTATATTCTTCTAGGGTATTAAACCCCTTGAAATACATCATTACCATTTTATTTCAAACTACCTTATTTTTCATTACATTTTTGGATTAGAAATCTTCTTGATAACAATATATTGATGGAGTGGGAAATTATTGACATAACTTATACCCCCACTTCTTATAGTGTTATTTTGACCGATTTTCACATAGAAAGATATTCAATTTATCGATTTTGGAAATATTGGGAATTTTTATACTTGTTATTTGAATTTGAGTGTTTATTTAATATTAATGAAAAACGGTCATGTATTTTATATGCAATGAATTAATTTATATAATGAAATATTTTTACATAATTAGTGACTTCTAGGCCATAAATTTCCAATTTACACGTTAATGAGTCTCATAAGACAAACTAGATTTTTTATTTTCTTATATGCCTACCTAAAAAATGTATTTCCTAGACATGGGGGTACAAAAATATCATCTTGATTAATATGATCATGATATCTTGTCTTACAAAATTTATTTAGCCATATGGAAATCTGTTTTCATCACATTTTGACTAGTTTTTTAAATTCATGTGATCTATTAATTTCAATTATAACACATAGATATATAATTATATTATCTTCATTATATAATAAGTTTCATCTATTACAACCATATTATAATCCCACATATTATTATCACATAGAATATTAGATTATTATACCCATACAATGCATTTGATCCTATCTATAATTATGTTTCCATTTCCCAAGGTTATATTCAAAATAAATAAACATGACACAAACAAATGAAAATAATATGATAGAATATTTTTTGGGAGATGTTTAAGCATTGGTATAGACTGTGTAGTTATTTATATAGTGGAAAAAATATAAATTTAAAGATAAATATATGGTATTTATTATTTTATGATTTTTCTTAATTTAGTAAATTTATATTCAAAAAATTTTATTTCAATATATATAATAAAATATTTTCATTATGTAAAGTAATTATTGTATTATTAAGATAGGAAATCTGTAGTTAGTATCAAATCGAATATTTTTTTTCCCTTTTTAGCATTGGGATTGAGTGTGTGGTTTGAGAGAGTTACAATATAAGAAGGGTAATACATTATCTGTGGAAAATCCAACAAAATCATAAGGATAATACCATAATTAATAATTTGATTATAAGAATAGTCCATCCTTGGTGTATCTTTCCTTGGATTTATGAGATATGGAAGGGGAAGGGGTGTAATGTTTTAATCATATTGGAGGGAAGTTTAAAATTTTCAAATATTAATAAATAATGTTTTTCCACATTCTTTGAGTGAATTTTTTTTAAACTATTTAGAATTCAAAATAATCACTAAGAGTGTTATATAGTTTGTTCAAATGTTTTATTTAAAAAATAGAACATATATATGTTTAAAATTTCTTTCTTCTTCCAAACTTGAAATAATGTTCAAATTGACTATCCAAAATACTTTTGATTTTAAACTTATGAACATATGATCTGACACATTTTATACAATATTTTATAGAGTTTGACCCAGACCCTAAAAAAATTATAATTAAAATTATTCATCATCCAAAATAGAAAAGAACACACATGTGTAATGCTAGTTAGACCACTCCCCTTAAACCTTGTGTATAAACTGTGTGACAGATAATAAATATAAAAAAATTAAAATATTTTGGAGAATTAAAACTACAATTTGATGAATATTAATAAAACATAAAAAATTAATAAATATATATGGATAAAAAATATATTATGTGAATATTCCCCACATCATAACACTTTACATCCCTAGAATTTTATAGAGTTTATATAAGAAATAATATATAGTTCAGACCAAAAGTTGTGTACTCTTATAAAATAATCTCTAAATTACATCAGTACAAACTAAAAATCAGATATAGTTTTATCTACAATATATATCTCACCATCAATTGATATAACATGGAAGAATAAAAATGAATACCCCTAGAGAGTCTCCCAATAATTTTTGGATTCGACCAGTATATTTATTCAACAAGAAAATGAAAATGAAAAGCATTTCTAAAAAACAAAAAATAAATTTTAAAAAAAATAATTGAGTCATGTCATTTGATTAAAATATTTTTTAATTCTTCCAGGAACTTATCTCTATAATCTAGAATCAGATACAATATCACCCAAAACCAAACTCGAGGATAAATATTAAGAAATGATCTAGTAGTAATCAGAAACATAATAAAGAAAAAGATTACTAAATATTACCCCAAAGTTGATGTGGTACTTTTAATTATATGACATATATGGTAAGTTATTCTACTTCATCTGATGAGATACCAAACAAAATAATATCAAAATCATTCCTAGTTGACTATAATAAAAATAGATCATTATAAAATTTGAAAAACTTTTATTAGAAGGCCTCAATTAGACAAAATACAAGCATAAAATTGAATAATTAACTTCAAAATATATAGAAACAAAAGGAAATTGTGTCAAATTATGTTCCTCCCATTTCTAATCCTCTCTATTTAGGGAACCTTTTATAGCACCATAGAGAACATGATTGTAATTATTAATGGGTCACCATCTAGAAACCCACTCAACCAGAAATACCCCACCATAGTAGAACATGTTTTAGTATATATTTCACCTTAAATATGTCTATTTTAATTTACTTTCTGTATTATATGAAACAATGAGTTTAAATGAACAATGGTATACTATAAAAAATATGGTTATATGTAATTATTATCATCGAGTCATTAGATTCTGGGATATAAATTGGGCTAAATAAATTATGAAAATTTACTTTTTACACATTGAGAATATATGTTCAATGGTTATCAATTTATTATAAATTAAAATATAATAATTTAAATTTTAAAAAATATATATATTATGAAAATATTATTACAAATGTATTGTTTTTATATTATTAAATTAAATTAATTCATACTAATGAATGAATATAATGAAACATGAACATAAAATATTTAAACAAATATTTTAATTGTAATATACTTTTTTTTGAAAAAAGAGAAAAAAATGAATTTATAATTATCATAAAAATCATTTTTTTCACAAAATATATTTTTTCCCAAAAATATATTAATTTAAATTTGTCCAACTTATATAAATTGAATATGATTAAATTTTTTCCATATTTTTAATCAGGAGGTATTTTTTTCCAAAGTAGTGAATTTCATTTTCTGTCATTAATAACAGTAACCATGGTAAAATATTCATTATTATGGTAATGGATAAAATTGTTAACCTAAGAGAAAAAATGAACAAAGTATTTATAAAATAACGTAAATTTTTTTTGTAATAGTATTTCAAAAGATGATTTCAACCCACCATTATCAATCCTTTGAATTTAGGTACATCTGGTGCCATATTTATTTTAATATAAATTTATTAAATTTTAATGACTTATGTATTTACAAGAGTGGTGTACCCCACATTTATAAAAGGGAACAAACATTCATAAATCAACCAAACAACTTTATTCCTATATATTAAGACAAGTCCCTATGTCTATGTAATGTGTCGAAAATTAGGTCTTTAGAATTCTCTACAGGAACTCAAGAATGCGATGACACATAAGTATCCTAAGATATTTGTATCACAGTGATATATATACACGGGATAAATTCTTATAAAGGGGTCTAATGCAAAATATTAAAATTTTACGAAATATCTCTCTTAGAAAGATTTTACATTCATTGTTATCTTTCACTACAAGGATCACTGATTTTTAAAAACTATGATATTATATTGCACAATTATTATAAATTTTGATTGTTATCACCATATAATTTGACTGAAGGGTATTAATTTGAATAATGAAAATTTGTTAAATAAAATTTTGTAAAACTATAAAATAAATTAATTTTAAAAAAAAATTATAAATTAAAATAAAAACATTAAAATGTAAAAAATTATTAAAAAACTATTTTAATTTAAGTTATTTTTGTATATTTATAAAGTAAATTTATCATCATTTAGTAATTCTTTTATTTAAATTTTTATTTAAAGATTTAATTGTGTTTTTTAAAATTCATCTCATAGTTTTTATAAGGAAGTTTATAATATTTTTTTCATTTTTATCCAAAAAATTTAATTTTTTTAAAATAGTTTTTTTATATTTTACAAAATATATTTCAAATTAATTTATACTAGTTATAGAAACATAATTTATTAAAATGCCTTCTATATTTGGAATCATAGTTTACAAATTTTTTAATGAGTTCAATTTCAGTTATGGTCATTAAGGATAGTAACCAATGAGAAACTTATTCAATACGGTAATGGTTAAAAGGCTTAACATAGTTAAACTAAAGTTACTTGGGATAACATAACCAAAAAAGTATGAATATCCAATTTTTTATATGGATTTTTTCCAATTATTATTATATCTTCTAATTTGGTCTGTTATGTTTTCACATTAATGATAATATGACATTATTTTTTAATGTTTTAATTATTTACAAGTGTGTCACTATCCTCATTTATAAATAATACCAGCCTATCTTTTATCATGTACAATAGATGGTCAATTTAGAACTTCTAATATTTCTGAAAATACTCCCCCTACATCATAATCCATATCCATGATGTTTTGGTCTTCCAAAAAAACATATACATTATTCTTTATGGTTTAATTAATATGAGGATTCCAAATGAAGAGTTATATTTTATTACATATCATTTTCAATTATATTTATTCTTCAACATCCAAAAAATCTTAAACAACCATCATAAAATTAAAAAATAATTTTCTTTTATAGACATATTATTTTATTTTTATAGAATATATATTTTATTAAATCTTCCCTTAAACTTTAAAATGATAATTTATATTTTCTATAGGTTCGGACTACCTCTTACATGGATCAATGTGATTCCCTTTTCATTTCATCGTTACATGGATATAAATAAATAAATATTTAATTAATATATATTAAATTTATGATATATTTATGAATTATAAATTTTTATTTATTATTTACCATTATTCCATTTTATCAATCAGAAAATAAAACATCACTCATACATACATACAGGCTACAATCTCTTCGCAGTGGTGTAAGTCATTTTCATCAGTTTTTACAGTATTGGTTATAATAGTGTATATAATGAATAAATATAATTAATATTTCATGAATAATATTCAATATATAGTGAAACCATTACCATTATAAATGTATTAGAACAATTAAACCAAAACTATCTTTGAAAATGGACCACTTTTCATAAGAATATTATTTTTAAAAAATAATTTCAAATAAATGGATAATTAGAAATTATATTTTAAGTATCCCTAGAATAATATGAATGAGTGTAGTTTTTTAACAGACTTATAATATATAAATATTTATTATATATCCAATATTAATGTATAGGATTAAATATGAAACTTGTAGTGAGGGTCTATATTAAACTCTCATATCCCTTCAGGGTTGTCTGTGATAAATTTTTGTATGGGAAAATTATATGGTCCTTATAAATAGAAACCTATATATATACTTGGATTCTATTTATTCCTAAAATTTTTCATGTGTTAGTATCATTTACCTATCTTTGGTATATAAAATAAATGAATTAATTTTCCTAAATAAGATTACCATATTTCCTCTTTGATAAAAAATCATATTCATGTGTGTCTATATTCTATATAATGTATTCATGAATGCAACTTAATTTGGTCAAATAACTAGTTGATGTAATTTTAGAAAAAATTATATTTTTATTAAATTTTTTAAAAATAGTGTTGTTCTCATTTTCTAAGTGATGTGCGTTTTAATTTTTACCAAAAGTGATTAAGGTATCTATTTCTAAGATTTACTTAATAAAATTAAAGTTCCAACATAAATAATTTTCTTTACTATAAATATTATATTAGGAGTTTGTATATTTTTTAAAAATAATTTACCGTATTTAATTTTATTGATATTTTTAGTTTTCATGGATATTGAATGAATAATTTATTTTCTTTTTTTTTCATTTAAAATCTCATATTCTATTCTGTCTTTATTTTTATTCAAGGGAAACAAACATTAAATATCTATATTCCCTATAGAGTATAATATCCTATAATACCATAAACTTTCATTCTCTGGATAAATTATAATGATGGTGAATTCGGGATGACTCTATGAAACCAGTATCATTCACATCTTATAATTATGTTTTGATGATATATTTATGAAACCCAATTGTTTTCCCTGCTTTATGCTATAAAAATGATTAAATGGTTATGAAAAATGTTCTATTTACAGAAGATATAATTTGATTAATTGATGAATTACTATAGATCTTTCAAAACACATATTCATGTTTTTTATTCTATAACGGTTGAGCCTAATATTATATATCACTCTAATTAATTTTGAAAATATTTTTATCTCAGTAAATAATTTGTACTAAACCCGCTATATAACCTATTTTATTAGGTAAACTCTGTGTTAAAATAGACAAGGATGTGAACCAAGACTATAGAAAACATGGAATGGGGAGAGATTTAAATAAAATATGATATTTTTCATGTATGATAGTCTTAGAAGTGGACCATGATTGCATAAATAGTTTTTTATTATTACATATATGCTAAGAAATAATTTATTTTTTTTTCTTAAATGCTCTTATTAACCTTGATTGATTAGTAATGACTCAACACTCTAATGATGTATGGATTTTTTATGAAAATTATTTATTCCATGATTAATTATTAATGATCTGTGAATGATTTGGCATTTTATTTTTATCTTTTTAGCATGTTTTCATGACCTTTTGAAATTCTATTACTCACAAATGTACATTGTTTAATAAATCATATATTTAAATTTACCATACATTTATGCTCACTTTACTTATGTTTCCACTTTCCTATGATTAAAAATAATAGATTTAAGTAGAGTATATCTATGATGTGTACTGTATGAGAAGAAAATTTAGGGTCATATTTTTGATATTTCATGAAATAAGTATATTATATATCTAGTCACCAGAGAAAAGGAACCTTACATTCCTAGGGAGCGTATTGTTATATGATGTATTAGATATTCATCTAAAATGATGTTATATTTATGAATATAAAAATTGGTTCACTAAAAAAATCCATCAAAGAAGTAATAAAGACCATATTGGATTAATGAACTCAATCAATAGTTTTTGAATAAATATATTTTATTAAGGGTTGTTTATTTTACAAATAAATAGAAAATGTCTAAAAAGAAAAAAAGGAATAAACTCAATAATGTGGTTAATTTACTCCTTCACCAACTCTTGAAGATGTTGAATATTCAAAACCACTACCACATTCTATTCATTTTTCTCCTCATGGAGAAACATTTGGTAAATCACAAAATTAATTAATTCTCAGATAATTTTATCTTATAATTTTAATTTTATGAAAACCATTAAAATGTGTTGACTTGGTATTTAAAATTGGCCCAAAATTTCTCTCAACCACAATGATTCTAAAATTCCCCATGACCTGCTGATTTGCATGATATCATATAGACTATTTATTACATATTATGGAACATGATCACAACAAAATCCAAAAACTACAAATATGTTGACTCTACTTCCTTATTTATAGTTTTTATAAAGTCCCCTATTAGAAAAAAGTTGTAACAAATCTTGGGAAAAGACTTATTATGATTCTTTGAGACTTTTTTATTCAGTATACTCTAAATAACTAAAGAAAAACAATGATAAATAAATAAAAACTATAAGGCCCCAGCCTTAAACATTACTTAATCTTGAGTTATTTCATGAATACACATTGAGGATCTTTTCAGGTATAGAGTTTTAGAGAATTAGATCATAAAACATGCATTTCATTCCATATTTAATCAAATTGGTTACATAAAAGATAATACTCATTTTTCCCATCAACGGAAACATATTTAAAATATAACATAGATTCTTTATTGACACTTCCTTGACACTATCATCACATCATGTACCTTTCCCTTGATCTGTGAAGAACATTTCAACAACTTGGGATTAGCATAAAAAGCTCAGTAAGGGATATAAAAGTATGAAATGAAAACATTATTCCATGTATGAAATCATACTTTACTCATAAAACTTAAGAACATAAATATACCTCATCAAATCATGAATAAATCATAGAAATCATAAGACATAAAGGTAACTTGAGGCATTCATAACATTCTCACATAGGTAGTAACCCTCTTGGTTACGTTTGGAATACCCATCACAGTATATTCCCTAAATATATTCGGAGAAACCTTAACGTTTAACACCTTAGCATTACCCAATGCATTGGAGAGCTATATCGGGCTCACTCGCCCTTTGTTTATCACGGAACCACCCATCTTTATAAAAATTCCCCAGAACCATAACATAATCATATCACATAAAACATACATAAAGGAAACATAACATTTCCACATTTCAATCACAAGATATCAATACAACACATTGATATAATAAAAACATTATGAAAATCATTTTCAGTACAAAAATAAAAGAAAAGTAGAACATGGTATTTATTTTTCATTTTAGAGAAAATGTATGGCTTTTAGAGGAAGCTGAAACTCAAATAATGGTCACGACAATGGAGAAGTTGTTAGGTCTACAAGGATGAATACCCTGAGAGGGGGATGAATTAGGGTATGACTAATTTAAAATTAACGCCCGTTTTGATCTTGTTGCGCTGTAAAGAAAAACACTCTTCTCTATCTTTCTTGTTGCACAAAGTAAACAGAAAGTAAATCATGCAGAGGACACATCAATTTTACTTGGTTCACCGCAAAGGGATACGTCCAAGGAGCATATGCCGACATTTTTCCAGTTGTACAAATTCCACTAAACATTACTAGATGTGGATTACAATGTTCGGGCTAGATCACTTCTATGCTCAGGGTCACTGCCTTTACAATGGTTAGGGTCAGCTCACTGCTTCCCCAAGGGTCACACTCTATTTCTCTCTCTCTGGATCACTTCCGGTGGAGAGGATCACCCACTTTCTCTTCCTTTGCTCACTGCTCTTGGAAGGAATCCACTCACAGTTTATAGACCTATAGGTCTCTTCATTTGCATGAAACAATGCATCTTCCTCTTTATGTAGATTCTCTGTTGAAGCTAATTTTCACCCGTAGATGAATATCTCTTTGCACTAAAAGAAATGGGATGACATCCAGCTTGAACACTGACCGAAAATCACTGCTGGAAATAAACCTTACTTGGCGCACAAGTCAACCTTGGCGCGCAAGTATCGGCGCGCAAGTCACAACGGGCGCACAAGTCTAACTCAGACACTTGCGCGACACAACCTTATTCAACCCAAAACCTGCGCGACTCACTTCCATGTACGCCCAGACCAATATTGTCGTGCAACTACCAACTGGCATTCATCTTCTCACTCTGGCGCACAACTTCACTTGCGCGACCCACACACACCACTTGCGCGATCACCACACCTGCGCGACGGGAGCTCTGATTTCTCAAAGTGTTGAACTCTGGTGCAGAATGAAGAGGGGTGGTCAATAATTTATATGTAAATTGGGCACCCTGCACGATGGCGCGCAAGTCACCTGCGCAACCCAGTCTCGACGCGCAAGTCTTCTGTCATTTTAGACACTTGTGCGACCAACTCCCAAACTTGCGCGAACCTGTTTCCTTAGCCATATTTTGATCTTCTGATCATGAAAAACGTATGTCGCGTGAGTTTCCTATACTCCAAGTCCTAGGCGTGCAAGTCTATTTTCCAAAAATAATTTTCTTCATTTGTGGAATTTTCAGGCCTAAAAATTTGGCAAACACTGGAAAACAGTGCCACCTTGTATCCATTCTTCTTGTACCGCCTCCAGATCATCCATTCCTTTTGTTTCCGTTCTTGAATCAAACATGGATCATTGACCTCAGCTCTTGAACTCGACATTCCATCATGAAATCCTCTTTGTCAACAAATTTTTATGTCTTTGTTTTGCTTTGTCAACAATCACCACTCAGATGTCCACTTTGTCAACAAACACAATCACCTCAAAAATGATTCAATGATTCCTTGAGGGATTTTTTCCCAACAATCTCCCCCTTTGGGTTTGTTGACAACTATTTTATGGAAAGATACATCGTTAATTTTTCAGCCACCATTCTCCTTTTGCAATTCTGATAGAGATCAAGGATTTACTCAACACATACCCTAATCCCACATGAGCAATGCTCGACGTGAGAAACAAGAGTAAATGAAAAGTTCATCAATGAATCACTTCATCTCTGACATCCACTATTGACACCAAACTGATGCCAATTTGTATTAAACTGATACCAATTGTTGAAGTAGATGTTGGAAGACCAATTTTAGTTTGGAAATAGTTTTACCACATTCCAACACCACTCTTATGCTTTTATCGTGATCTGCAGCTATCGTGATATCTATTCTTTGATCGATCACTTCTAGCATCATAAGATTTAAAAATCTCCCCCTTTCTCATCGCTCCCCCTATCTGGTTGTTCCACTGGTCATCTTCTCCCCATATCAAACATGATTTATCAAATTGCCACACTGTCTCCCCCTTGAACAATCACTATTTTCTCCCCCTTTGTCAACGAACCCAAAGGTCACTCCTTTGCTGTCTGTAACAGAGTAGAGAACACATATCAACACATTAGGGAAAACACATCATACCTCAGGGAGAGGGGGGTTGATTCCATATTGCCATTATTTCCTGTGCGGGGAGTCGACTGAACTCCCAGAGCCAGTCGATGCCTTTAAAATGCTTCATTGGGTAAGGCCTTTGTCAGAATGTCTACAACCTATAGTTCGGTATGCACATAATCCAACTTCATGATTCTCTGATCAACTTTCTCCTTGATATAATGATTCTTTATCTCAATGTGCTTTGTCCTTGTGTGATGTACATGATTTTTGCTGAAATTTATAGCACTTGAGTTATCACACTGGATTCCGATCAGAGACTTCACTTTGACTCCCATATATTCAAGCTGCTACTTCATCCATAATAATTGTGTGCATGCTTGAGTGGCTGCAATATTGTCAGCTTCTACGGTGCTCATTGAAATTCAATCTTACTTCTTTCTAAGCCAAGAAATACACAATCCACCAAGATAGAATGCACCACCTGACGTTGATTTTCTATCATCTACTGAACCGGACCAGTCTGCATCAGTATATCCCAATAACTCTGTCTGAGATTTGTTAGTATATGTCAAGCCGAAATCCACTGTGCCCTGGATATACCAAAGTATTCTTTTCACAGAAAGCATGTGGCTTTCCTTGAGATTACTATGATATCTCGCTGCTTGGCATGTGGCGAAAACAATATCAGGCCTTGTTGTGGATATGTACAACAGACTTCAAATGATTTTCCATTATTCTGTGATATTAACTGCCTTTCCATCCTCATCTTTTGATAATTTCATCCAGGTAGCAACCGGAGTCTTCATCTCCTTGGAATTTTCCATTCCAAACCTTCTCAGGACCTCCTTGGCATATTTAGATTGAGAAATGAATGTTTCATTCCTTAGTTGTGTCACCTGTAGACCAAGGAAAAACGTTAGCTCTCCAATCATTGACATTTCAAACTCAATTTTCATGAATTGGAAAACTGTCTGCAACGAGCTTCATATGATCCACCAAATATTTTGTCATTGACATAAACCAACACTGTCATCCTTTGATTACTCTCATTGCTGAAATAGATATTGTAATAATCTCCTCCACGCTGAAAACCATGCTTCTTCAAGTACTGATCCTGCCTTGAGTACCATGCTCTTGGTTCTTGTTTCAGCCCATACAATGCCTTCTTCAACCAGCAAACTTTGTTCTCATCCTCATGAATGAGAAAACCATCTGGATGCTCAATGTACACCTCTTCTTCGAGAACCCCATTCAAGAATGTAGATTTGAAATCCATATGAAACACTTTGAACTTTCTTTGCACTGCCATGGCCAAAAATATTCTGATTGTCTCCAGCCTTGCAACCGGTGCAAATGTCTCATCTACATCTTTTCCCTCAATCTAGGAGTACCCCTTGCATACTAGTTGTGTTTTGTTTCGAATCACCGGGCCATATTCATTCATCTTTTTGCGATAGAACCATCTAGTCCCGATGACATTCTTATCTACTAGCCTCGAAACGATCTCCCATGTTTGGTTCTTTTCAATCTGATCAAGCTCTTCATTCATAGCCTAAACCCATTTTTCATCTTCAGCTGCATCGGAAAAAAATTTCGTCTCCACCTGAGACAAAAACGATGTTTTCTGTGATGATTTCATTCTTCGAGTCTGAACGGGAGCTATCTGATCACCAATGATACTCTGGCTATCAATTTCATCTCGACTCTTTGGCTTCCTTGCAGACACAGACTTTACACTTTCTTGTTCATCATCAGTATCTTCTTTGGAGTCAGCCTCTGCCACTTCTACTCCCCTTGTTTCGCTTACCTCATCATCACTTTCATCCAAAAATTGTTCACTAGGTCATTGATCATTCTGTTCATTTTTGATTATAGTGACATCATTGCTCTCAAAAAATGTTCCCAGTCTCTTGATGAAGCATTTATATGCTTTACTTTTCCCTGAGTAGCCAAGGAGTATCCCTTCATCTCCTCATGCCTCAAACTTCCTATGATTTTCTTTGTTGAGAATGAAACACTTAATTCCAAAGATTAGAAAGTATTTCAACGTTGGATTCTTTCCGTACCACAGTTCATACAGAGTCTTCCCTTGCTTCGGACACAACAGAGACCTGTTTGAATCATAGACCGATGTCAAAACTGCTTCCTTCCAAAATTTCTCTGGTAGGTCCATATCAATAAGCAATGTTCTGGACATGTTGTTTATGATCCGATTTCTCCTTTCAACCACTCTATTCTGTTGGGGAGTTCTTACTGATAAAACTTGATGACTTATCCCATGTTTCTCGAGATAGTTTTCGACCTGACTGTTTGTGAATTCTGTACCGTTATCAGTACGAAACATCAGAATTTTCTGCCCAAGCATCTTTTCTGATTCCCTCCTATACTGCTTTATACAACTGAACACCTCTGTCATATGGGTAATGATGAATACCCAAGCTATTCTTCTATAATCATCAATGAAATGAACATAGTACCTTTTCCAATTTATAGCTCATGGCGAAATAGGTCCACATACATCAGCATGTACCAATTCAAGCACTCTGGATGATTTCTGTTCCTTTGGCCTGTATGTCTTTCTGATGATCTTCCTTTATTGACAAGCATCACACGTATGAGTGCGATCACATGATAGTTTGGTAAGGTCTATATTGGTATCACACTTAACCAGATCTTCTATGGATGGTTGACATAGATGGCCAAGTCGCTTATGCCACAGCTGGTTTTCTTCTTCTCTGGATAAAAAGCACGAATCTTCTTCCCCACCTACCAGGTAAAGATTTACCTTTGTATGTTTTCCCTATAGAATTAATGCGCCATCATTTCCTTTGACAATACACATTTTCTTGGTAAATAGGTTAGAGTGCCCAGAGTCACATAGTTTACTGATGCTGAGCAAGTTATGACTGAGACCCTATACTACCAAGACATCAGCACGTCTCATTTCTTTTCCCCCATACTTGGCTTTTCCTGAGCCAACAATCTTCAGGCCATCATCATTTCCAAATTTGACAACTCTTTCTTTTTCATATTTTATGCCTATAACCAGATCCTTGTTTCCTGTCATGTGATATGTACAACCACTATCAAGAATCCACACACCAGAACAATCTAATGCTTTAAGGGAAATTTCAGCAACTATGGCCTTCTCAATTTTCTTCTTATTGGTCCATACTTGTTCTTTCATACTCGTCATGGATTGAGGCTTCTGTTCTTTCTCAGAGTATGATGGACTAGCTTCATCTTGCAGAGCTGCAAATCTATTCTGAACTTTTAACTCACTTGTCAGTTTGTTGATCTGCTGCTTGTGAACATTTTGATTCTTCTTTGGCACATTTTTCTGAATGGTCGAAGAGAAGTACCTAGCCATGTGTCCAAAACCTCCGCACCAAAAACAGTGTCATTTGAAATATGTTCTAGAGAACCATTCTCTGTTTGGTGCCATCTCTGTTCCTGTTCCCTTCTATATCACTTGGCTATGGAACACACATACTGTGAATGTCCCATTTAACCACAGTAATAACATCTGATATAGGATACATTCCTTCGTGATACTTCAGCACTACGATTTTCCCTTTGGGATCTCTGAATATTCTGATTCTGTTTTGTGCCCAAATCAACCTTCAATTTTAGGACGGTTACTTGCGGTCTAACTGCAATTGTCAGAGATTTTTGTTCTTGATTCAACCGTGAAACAACCTTAACATATGATCTCAATTGCTAATTCTTCCTTGCTGAACTTCTAGGATCCTCTTTCTTCTTCTCTTTGTTCTGAATGGCCTGCTTTTCTAATATCACATTGAGGGTCAAGAGTTTTTCTTGATCCTTATTTTTTTTTCACATACTGACCACTTCTTATTCAAGCTCTTCTATACATCTGTCCTGCTCCTTTCTTGTGTTAGTAAAACAATCAATTTCTTTCTTTTGTTCCTCAATTTTAATCTTACACTCAACAATATTTTCTAGGGTCTTTAGTTTTTAAGATTTTAGTCTATCAATTTCTTATAACAGCTCAGACTTTTCTTCATATTTTTGTTGCATATAGAGTTTGGCATCACGAACCACTTTATTGGATTTCTTCATTTTGGATCTCGAAACATCTATCTTCTCAAGACCTGCTTCCAATTCGGCTTCCATATCAACTCTCCCTTCAATTTATTCTTCTTCTTCAGCGCCAGCTTCTTCCTTTTTTGAGAACTACCAACAATCGCAACCAAGGAATTTACCCAACGATCTCTGTAATTTTCTATTTCCTCAACCTCTTCATCCTCAGACTCATCTGAACTTTCAAATTCTTGTGAAATAAAATTATTTTTCCTGATGAAATTTCTCTTGAATTGTTTCTTCCCTTTTACAAATGATGAAGTCTTCTTCTTGGGAATTTCAACTTCATCATCATCATTATAGATATCTTGAAACTTCTTGGGGCATATTGCTGTAAGATGACCAACCTTTCCACATCTAAAGCATGATAGTGGACGTTTCCCTTTAAACTTCCCTCTTCCTCTTTACAGATTTGAAGAAAGGAATGACATCACCTCAGCTGTCTCTTCTTATTCATTAGAATCGTCAATGGTGAGCTTTTCATGGCCTTGAATTCCACCTCTTTGGATTTCCACTTTTCCACAGTCTCGTTATCATCATTTCTCATTTCATGTGCAACAAGAGTGTTGTGCAGGTTATCCAATGTCAGTTCTTTTGGTTCGTTATCTTCCAAAATAGAAACATTCGGATTGAACCGAGGAGGATGTTTTCTCAATATGTGCATCACAATTTTTATATCTTCAATAATTTCTCCAATACCCCGCATGTCTTCTACCACAGCATTTACCCTGTCAAAGAATGCATCAACAGACTCATTCGGGTTCATTCTCAGATCTTTATACTTGTTCCACAACACTTGCAGCTTTGCCTCTCTCACATTTGTATCCCCTTCATATATATTCAAAAGCTTTTCCCACATGGCATGTAACGTTTTGCATGACATCACCTTTGTATAAATGGGATTTGAGAGGGATCCCCCTAAGGCATTGATTGCTTTGGAATCAGTATCCAGCTCTCTATGTTCAGCTTCTGATAATGCAACACTATCAATATCAGCTGTGATGCCATGCATAGCTGCTGAAAACACATCTATTCCCAAAGATCAAAAATAGTATTGCATTCGATTCTTCCATATATGAAAATTACATCCGTCAAAGATCAGAATCCCTTTATGATTAGTTACATCCATTGAGAGAAGAACAACTTTCAACCTTTCCCTCTAATACCAATTGTTAAGTCCACAAGGTTGAATACCCTGAGAGGGGGGGTGAATCAGGGTATGACTAATTTAAAATTAACACCCGTTATGATATTGTTTCGCTGTTAATAAAAACACTCTTCTCTCTCTTTCCTATTGCAAAAAGTAAACAGAAAGTAAAGCATGCATAGGACACATCAATTTTACTTGGTTCATTGCAAAGGGTACGTCCAAGGAGCATACGCCGACAAGTTTCTGGTCATAACAATTCCACTAAACTTCACTAGATATGGATTACAATGTTCGGGCTAGATCACTTCTATTCCCAGGCTCACTACCTTTACAATGTTTAGGTTCAGCTCACTGCTTCACCAAGGGTCACTCCCTGTTTCTCTCTCTCTGGATCACTGCTGGTGGAGAGGATCACCTACTTTCTCTTCCTTTGGTCACTGCTCTTGGAAGGAATCCACTCACAGTTTATAGACCTATAGGTCTCTTCATTTTCATGAAATAATTCATCTTACTCTTTATGTAGATGCTCTGTTGAAGCCCAATTTTCACCCGTAGATGAATATCTCTTTGCACCGAAGGAATCGGGAAAACTTCCAGCTTCCACGCAGCCCGAAAATCACTACTGGAAATAAACCTTACTTGGAGCGCAAGTCAACCTTGGCGTGCATGTATCGGTGCGCAAGTATTGGCACGCAAGTCACAACAGGCGCGCAAGTCTACCTCAGACACTTGCACGACACAACCTTCTTCAACCCAAAACCTGCGCAACTCACTTCCGTTTACGCCTAAACCAATATTGGCGCACAAATACCAACCGGTGTGAAACTTCTCACACTCGTGCGCAACTTCTTCCATTGTCGCGCAACTTCACTTGCGTGACCCACACCCACCACTTGCGCGATCACCACACCTACGTGACGGGATCCCTGATTTCTTAAAGTGTTGAAATCCGATGCATAATGAAGAGGGGTGGTCCAGAATTTATAGGAAAATTGACCACCCTGCGCGATGGCACGCACGTCACCTACGCGACCCAGTCTCGGCGCGCACGTCTTCTGTCCTTTTAGACACTTGCGCGACCAACTCACAAACTTGGTCAAACCTATTTCCTTAGCCATATTTTGATCTTCTGATCTTGAAAAACATATGGCACGCATGTTTCCTATACTCCAAGTCCTCGGTGTGCAAGTCCCTTTGCCAAAAACACTTTTCTTCATTTGTTGATTTTCATGCACAAAAATTTGGCCAACACTGGAAAACGGTTCCACCTTGTATCTATTATTTTTATACCGCCTCCAGATCATCCATTCCTTTTGTCGATGATCATGAATCAAACATGGATCGTTGACCTCAACTCTTGAACTCGACATTCCATCATGAAATCCTCTTTGTCAACAAATTTTTATGTCATTTTTTTTGTCAATAATCACCACTCAGATGTCCACTTTGTCAAAAAACACAATCACCTCAAAAATTCTTCAATGATTCCTTGAGGGATTTTTTCCCAAAAGAAGTCATTGTCGCCTCATACGTATGAAAAAAACATTCCATTTTTTCGTTTATTAAAACACTTTTTATAAAAAATATTCATTTTGGATAAACGTAAAAATTCAAAGGGGTTTATACACTGTATAAAAGATAGTTGTGTATAAAAAAAATATGCCTCAATGAATGGAGATTGAGACGAAGTCCCATACCACGGGTCCGACTTGACTCAATCGTTATTTAATGTCCTAAATAATAAACTTGAGTTGATTTATACGTGCTTAAGAACCTTTTTCAAGTTCATTATTCTTTTTATATCACTTATTACCATGTCATGAATGCTATGCAATTATTTAAGTTAATAACGGTCGTTCTAACGATCCTTGGTACTTGAGTCAAAAATAAACATTTTATAATTACAAGTTGTTCATGTATCCATTATATCAAGAGTTATACTCTTGATTTAGATATCATATATATCATATACATCCAGTATATACATGCATTTATAATATTACATAACATTTAGAGGTAAGAAATGAAATGCACCGTTCATGGAGACGGTAAGCCGTACGTACGCATGCAGGCTACATTCATTTATATTTCTTACTTAATGGAGTGAAATCATAATTATATAAATGTATATCATAATTACAGTATAATATCATATATAATATCATTAAATTTATCTTTTATATGTACCACATATGTTATTAACGAATCAAATCACTTTGAGGGGGCGGTAGTCCGCACTTCCTAAAATGAAGATATCACGCATACCCATAATGGAAGCCATAAATTATACTATAAATTAAAAATAAAGAAGCTTAAGTGAAACATAAACATACTATATATC
This sequence comes from Viscum album, assembly GCA_963277665.1. Taxonomy (NCBI): domain Eukaryota; kingdom Viridiplantae; phylum Streptophyta; class Magnoliopsida; order Santalales; family Viscaceae; genus Viscum; species Viscum album. The sequence goes on along the minus strand of OY728130.1, from coordinate 1,612,473,009 downwards.
ATATATAAATATAGTGACATCTTAATGGCCACTTTTGAAGTTGTGATATGAGTGTTGAACAATCATCGTTTCGTGAGACAGAAATTCGCCATCCATGGAAACTGTATGTTATTTAACCATTAGATGTAGGTGTGTGTACGTTTATCTTGAATACTTCATATAACAACATACTATTATATTTAGAATACTGGTGTCGTTAAAAAATAAATGAATAAAAAGATTTTAGGGGGTTGGAGAAGCAAAATAAAACATAAGAACACAAGATAAAACACTACCTTTAAAACGGGTAACTGTTTTTGATTTGAGCTCAAAGGCTTCCTTGGGAAGACTTATGCACAATGTGAGGCTTCTGGGAGTAAGAGGGGAATGTGTAGAGACAAAATTAGAAGGGGTTGGCTAATCCAAAGGCTTGAGAGGTGTGGGTAAGGTGGTAGAGGTGGGGGCCTTTTATAAGAGGAGAGGAGGGGAACTCTTGGAAAGTTATAAAAGGTTACTTTATTATAAAATGATTATCAGATTTTAAAGGTCCCAAAATTATATATTTCTAGGATAAGGTGATAATAGTTCTAAATCCACCCATAAAATATGTTTTTTACATGTTTAGGTCTTATATTTTACATTATCATTTCATTTTATTTAAATCATTAAATAATGAGGTAATCGCTGCATCAACATGGTGTCATAAATAATTTTATTTATTTAATTTATAAAAATTATAAAAAAATATTATGATTTAGGAAATCATCTTATCTTTCTAATGAATATTTATAGTAAAAAATATGACTTTTATAACCCCATTTAAAAATTGTTTTAGTAAAATAACTCATGTTTGTGACATTTTCATTTTAACTTTAAATAAAAGGTTTTTAATGTCCTTTTCCTACCAAAGTGGCTCCATGGGGTCCCCAAGTCAACCCATGGATTTTCTTTTTCGGCCATGACACATAAAATAATGGTATGACATGTTTCTAGGTCATTTCACATTATTAAAACATTATTTTTACCTTAAACTACACTAATTACCTCTAATCGCGATTAATAACTTAAAAGTTACTATTCACCAAAAAATTATTTTAATCCCATGGAAACACATTTTAATTCTTAATGACAACCATGTATGTCAGATTTTTGAAATAAAAACACAGAGGTGGTAAAATTTAATATCTACGAAAAATCAGTTTTTTAAGTACCACTTAGTGGTTTCACTATTCATTAAAAATTGATGTTTTTCAGAAAAATACCAAAAATTCACCCTAAGATATATTTGATATTCTGAATTCAAAAATGATGCCTGTTTTAAAAAATTAAAAACATATAAGTTACATTAATTAATTTAATAATTAATTATCATTGTCAGAGAAAATAGCGTCTTTTTTTGAAACAATAAGTATCAAAAGATTGGCACTTGTTTAAGTCCAATTTCAAAGTTAAATTAATTGCAACGACCACTATTGGATTAAATGGTAAAAATATATTATAATTTTACTTTAAAACCAATTCAAAAGATAATATAATCATATAAATAAATTATATTAAAAGAGGTTTTGAATTAAAATACAACATTTTTCACTATTCATTAAAAATGAACTTTATCAGAAAAATACCAAAAATTTACACAAAGTAAATTTTGATGTCCCGATTCTAAAGAAAAATTTTATTTGGTCCAAAAGAATGTATAAGAGTAACCAAAACTATATTTCAAGAGGTTTCTCCATCAAAATGTGATAGTTCGTCCTTTTAGTGAATATTAGAGTATCTATCCCTAAAATTGAATTCTTTTCGTATTTTAAGTCTTTATCCATTATTGGATAAATGTAAAAACATTTAAAAAACATATATAGCCATATTTTATTTATGTCTATTCATTCCCGCCAATACAACGGCTACATGTTAACTACCATTTAAAATAATATTATTTTATTACTAGTGTGCATTGTATGATTTCAAAGAAACTCTTCATTACGTATCGGGTACGCTATCGAACATAACAACCACTTTAAAGTAAATTCAATATTTAATTCATAAATATTAATAAATATGAAAAAAATTTATTCTTTATTTACGTGGGATGTTACATCTTTCCCCCCTTTTGGGAATTGCGTACTCACAATTTTATTTACTTATCAAAATAAGTGGGGGTATTTATCCCTCATACCATTTTCAGATTCCCATGTTGCCTCTTAAACCATATGGTTTTTCCAAAAAACCTTTACCTAGTGAATTACCTTATTCCGCAACACATGCCCTCTATGGTCAAGAATATGGACTGGTTGCTCTTTATAAGAGAGATTCTTCTCCAACTGAACTACCTTTGGGCTCAATACATGAGATGGATCTGGCATATACTTTATCAACATCGAAACATGAAAAACATTGTGTACCTGAGATAAACTTAGTGGTAAAGCCACTCAGTAAGCAACTGATCCAAATCACTCCATAATTTCATATGGTCCAATGAACCTTGGACTTAGCTTTCCTTTCTAACTGAATTTCATCACACTTTTCCATAGTGAGACTTTGAGAAAAACATGATCACCTACCTCGAAAGATAGATCCTTCCTCTGGTTATCCGCATAACTCTTCTGCCTGCTCTGTGCTGTTCTCATGTGTTTCTGAATCAACTGATATTTTTCTGCCAACTCTTCTACCAATTCCGGTCCCATCAGCTTCCTTTCACCCTCTTCATCCCAAAAAGATGGAGTTCGACACCGCTTCCAATATAATGCCTCAAACGGAGCCATCTGTATACTAGAATGAAAAATGTTATTATAAGAAAAATCAACCAGAGAAAGATGTTCGTCCCAACCTCCCTGATAATCCATTGAACAAGAACGTAGCATATCCTCCAAAGTATGAATTGTTCATTCTAACTTCCCATATTATAGAGGATGAAAAGCTGTACTAAAATTTAATTCAGTACCCAACGACTTCTGAAGGACCTTCCAAAAGTTAGATGTGATCCTGGGATCACGGTCAGATACAATGGAGAGAGGAACTCCATGTAACCTGACTATCTCTTTAAGATACAAACGTGAAAGTTGATCTAGGGAAAAATTATCTCGTATAGCAAGGAAATGAGCAGATTTAGTCAAGCGATCAATAATAACCCAGATTTTATTATTATCTCAAGGTGTCTTCGGCAATCCCACAATAATGTCCATGGACATATTCTCCCATTTCTATTCTGGTACTAGTAATGGATGAAGCATCCCTTTAGGTAACTACCGCTCTGCTTTAACCTACTGACAAGTCAAACACTTCATAGTAAAATCATAAATATCTCTTTTTATTCCAACCCACCAGTAATACTCCCGCAGAACTCTGTACATATTAGTACTTCCAGGATAAACTGAAAACGGATAACTATGAGCTTCACATAACATATCTCTCTTCAACTGTGAGTCACAAGGCACACACAATATCTTCCAAAATCTCAAAACACAATCATTATCAATGCTGAATTCATGCAACTTACCTTTATGAATCATCTCTACCTTTTTCTGCAACTCGTTGTCTTGCTTCTGTGCTTACTTAATTCTGTCTGATAGAGAAGATTTCACTAATACCTGAAACAAAACAGAAAGACATCGTGCACCTACAAGTTCTATGCCAAGGATCATCAAATACATAACCAAAGGATCACGTTCCAAAAGCAACATTTTTAATGAAGCATTACTTTTTCGAATCAAAGCATCAACCACTTTATTTTTCTTTTCCCAGATGGTAATAAATTGTACAATCATAATCCTTGATTAATTCCAGCCATCTCTTATGTCTCATGATCAATTCATTCTGAGTTAATATATACTTTAAACTTTTTTTATTGGTTTATATTTCACACTTTACTCCATACAAATGATGCCTCCAAATTTTAAGAACAAAAAAAAGTAGCTAATTCCAAGTCATGTGTAGGGTAATTTACCTCATGAGTTTTCAATTGTCGTGAAGAATAAGCAATTACCTGATCATTCTGCATTAGGACGCAACCAAGTCCTTTCAATGAACCATCACTATAGATAACAAAATCACCATTCCTGGAAGGTAGTGCCAAAAATAGAGCATTCACCAATCATCTTTTCAGTTCTTGAAAACAATCATCAAATTCTTTTTTCCAGAGAAACTTAACACCCTTCCAATTTAGCTTTGTCATTGGACTAGATAACTGTGAAAAATTTTCAACAAACCTTTGGTAGTAGCCTTCCAATCCAAGAAAACTATGGATCTCGGTTGTGGGTCTGGGCCATTCTTCAAAAACATTTTTTTGCAGGATCCACAGTTATTCCATCTTTAGAAACAATATGACCAAGGAAAGAAATTTGTTGCAACCAAAACTCACACTCGCTTAATTTCCCATAAAATTTCTTTTCTTTTATGGTTTGGAGAATAACCCTTAAATGTCTTTCAGGATCATATTTACTTTTAGAAAACACCAAAATATCATCAATGACAACAACCACAAACTTATCCAAGAACTCATTGAAAATTCTATTAATAATGTCCATGAATACAGTAGGTGAATCGGTTATCCCAAAAGGCATTAATACAAAGTCATAATGGCCATATCTTGTTTGAACTGCGGTCTTTGAAATATCTGCTTCCTTTACCTTCATCTGATGGTACCCCGATCTCAGGTCAATCTTTGAAAAAAACTGAGCTCCCTGGCGCTGATCAGACAAGTCATCGATATGAGGAAAAGGATACTTGTTCTTAACAGTTATATTATTCAAGGCTCTATAATCAATGCAATGTCTCATATAACCATATTTCTTTTTAACAAATAATACAGGAGCACACCATGGTGATGTGCTAGGTCGAATGAAACGTTTCTCTAATAAATCATGCAATTGCTCCTTCAACTCTAAAAGTTCAATTTGAGCCATTCGATAAGGGGGTTTTGAAATTTTCTTAGCATCAGGAACTAAGTCAACAGTAAATTCAACTTCCAGATCTGGTATTATTCCAGGCAACTCATGAGGAAAAACACCAGGATACTCATTTACAACTGGCACATCATTATTCTGAATAGTTCCCATGTTTTCAACAATATGTGCAAGGTAACATTCATTTCCATCTTTTACAAGTTTCTCAGACTCTTGATATGTTATCAATAGTAAGGGTTAATTCTTGTACACAAACTGAAATTATTTCTAAAAATAAACTTCTTTAACTCTACAGTCAATCTTAGCATGGTAAAAAGAGAGCCAATCCATACCCATGATAACAGCAAACTCTACTAGGGGTAAAACAGTAAGGTTTTCAAGAAGGTTCTTTCCACGGATAAGGATAGGAAGACTCTTATAAATTCTTTTTGCCTCAACATTTCCCATAGGTGTTTTTACCACAAGTTCAGGAGTCATTTATATAGATTAGATTCCCATTTTACTAGAAAATTTTTCAGAGATGGAAGAATGTGTAGACCCCGAATCAAACAACACACTGGCATAAACTGAAAAAACAAACAAAGTACCTGATACCACTTCATTTGATGGCCCAACATCTACTGAAGTAGTTGCAATGGATTTCAACACCCCTTTCTACATGTAGTCTAACTGCTTCCCATCACTCGAGCTCTTTGTCGGACACACGTTTTCATAGGGACCCATCTCATTGCACTTAAAACATTTCACTAACTACAAATCAAATTTGGACTTACCGTCACCTTGATCTTTTTCAGTGCAATCACGAGCCTTATGTCCCATCTTACCACATCAGTAGCACTTTCCATAATTCAGAAGTCATTCCCCAGCATGCCTTTTACCACATTTATCACAAACTGGAAACATAGTTTTCTTACTGTCTGACCTTTTTTATGAATTCTTTCATTTCTCTTGCCACCTCGGACTCTTCTTCTACTGGTTGTTATAGAACAATTGATCATCGGAAAACACCATTTCCACCTTCTCAGCACATCGAACAAGCTTTTCATAACTTTTGAACTCACGAGAAGCTAAATCCCTTCGATATTTTGGCTTTAATACTGAGTAAAAATGATTTATTTTACTATCAAGGTCTCAGATAAAATTTGGAGCATACCTTTCCAATCGAGTGAACCTTTCTTCATAGGAATCCACTGAGTCTTCCTCTTGCCTCAATTCCATGAATTGTTTTTCCATCCTAAGTCGAACAACCTTAGGAAAATACTTCTCATGAAGCATACCTTTGAATTCATCCTAGTCGAGAGGATCAATCTCATCAGCGTCCCTGATATTTTTAACCATCGACCACCATTAATCTGATTCACCCTCCAAACGGTAAAATGCAAGACTAACCTTTTGATTGTCTGAACACCCCATGACATCGAAAATCTTCTCCAGTGTTATAATCCACCCTTTAGCTAGCACTGGGTTAGATGATCCTATGAATGATGGGGGATGTTTCCTCATGAAATTTTCCACCACTGACATGTTCCTCTGCGGTCGATCTGGCTGATCTCGTGCATGGATACCACCACCATTTATCGCTTGATTCAACTGTGCCATTACTGCAACAAAATGTTCAGTTCCAATTCTGACCTTCTCAGGATGTTGATTCGGAAGGTTATTTCCTTTTGTATGCCTTCCTAGCACTGATGCCCTGTTTCCTCTGTGGAAAAACATTCTGAACAAACATGTCTTAGATGAAGCAACATGGTAATCTTCAAATGCTATATCATTTCAATTTGACCATAAATAAATACTTTCGGATAATTATTTAATATAATTCTAACTCTTAAAGTTATCTAAACCTCCCTTCGATACCAACTATAAGGACCCAGCCTTAAACATTACTTAATCTTGAGTTATTTCAAGAATACACATTGAGGATCTTTTTAGGTTTAGAGTTTTAGATAATTAGATCATAAAACATGCATTACATTCCACATTTAAACAAAGTGGTTAAATAAAAGATAGTAAACATTTTTCCCATCAATAGAAATATATTTAAAATATAACATGGATTCCTTATTGACACTTCCTTGACACTATCATCACATCATGTACCTTTCCCTTGACCTGAGAAAAACATTTCAAAAACTTGGGATGAGCATAAAAAGCTCAGTAAGGGATATAAAAGTATGAAATGAAAACATTATTCCATGTATGAAATCATAATTTACTCATGAAACATAAGCACTTTAACATACCTCATCAAATCCTGAATACATCATTGAAATCATAATACATAAAGGTAACTTGTGGCATTCATAACATTCTTACATAGTGAGTAACCATCTTCGTTACGTTTGGAATACCCATCACAGTATATTCCCTAAATCTCTTTGGAGAAACCTTAACCTTTAACCCCTTCGCATTACCCAATGCATTGAAGAGCTATATCAGGCTCACCAGCCCTTAGTTTATCACAGAACCACCAGTCTTCATAACAATGCCCAAGAACGATAACATAATCGTATCACATAAAAACATAAATAAAGGAAACATAACATTTCTACATTTCAATCACAAGATATTAATATAACACATTAATATAATAGAAAAATTATGAAAACCATTTTCAATACCAAAATAAAATAAAAGTAGAAAATGTTATTAATTTTTCATTTAAAAAAAAGGTATGTCCTGTAGAGGAATCCAAAACTCAAATAATGCTCACGGTGGCGGAGAAGTCATTATCGCCGCATACATACGAAAAAACATTCCCTTTTGTCATTTAGTAAAAAGATATGTATAAAAAATATTCATTTCGGATAAACGTAAAATGTCAACGGGGTTTATACACCGTATAAAAGAAATTTGTGTATAAAACAAAATATGCTTCAATGAATGGAGATTGAGACGAAGTCCCATACCTCGGGTCCGACTTGACTCGATCATTCTTTAATGTCCTGAATAATAAACTTGAGTTAATTTTTACTTCTTTAAGAACCTTTTTCATGTTCATTTTTCTTTTTATATCACTTATTACATTGTCATGAACACTATGTAATTATTTAAGTTAATAACGGTCGTTTTAACGATCATTGGTACTTGAGTCAAAAATAAACTATTTATAATTACAAGTTGTTCATGTATCTATTATATACAAAGTTATAATCATGATGTAGATATCATATATATCAAATATATCCAGTATATACATGCATTTATAATATTACATAACATTTAGAGGTAATAAATGAAATGCACCGTTCATGGAGACGGTAAGCCGTATATACGTATGAACGCTACTTTCATTTCTATTTATTACATAATGGAGTGAAATCATAATGATATGAAGGTATATCATAATTATAGAATAATATCATATATAATATCATTAAATTTATCCTTTATACATACCACATATGGTATTAACGAATCAAATCACTTTGAGGGGGCGGTAGTCCGCACTTCCTAAAATAAAGATATCGCATATACCCATAATGGAAGCCATAAAGGTATACTATAAATGAAAAATAAAGAAGATTAAGTAAAACATAAACATATTATATATCATATATAAATATAGTGACATCTTAATGGACACCTTTGAAGGTGTTATATGAGTGTTGAACAATCATCTTTTCATGAGGCAGAAATTCTCCATCCATGGAAACAGTATGTTCTTTAACCATTAGATGTAGGTGTGTGTAATTTTACCTCTAATACTTCTTATAACAACATCCTTGTATATTGAAGATACTCGTGTTGTTACAAAATAAATTAATAAGAAGTTTTTAGGGGGTTGGAGAAGAAAAATAAAACATAAGAACACAAGAGAAAACACTACCTTTAAAACGGGTAACTCTTTTTTATTTGAGCTCAAAGGCTTCCTTGGGAGGACTTATACCCCAAAGGGGGGCTTCTAAAAGTAATAAAGGAATGTGGAGAGACAATATGGGCAGGGGTTGGACGATCCAAATGCTTGAGAGGTGTGGGTAAGGTGGTAGAGGTGGGGGCCTTTTATAAGAGGAGAGGAGGGGCACTCTTGGAAAGTTATAAAAGGTTACTTTATTATAAAACGATTTCTGGATTTTAAAGGTCCCAAGATTATATATTTTGATTATAACATGATAATAGTTAGAAATACACCCATACAATGGGTTTTTTACATGTTTAGGGCTTATATTTTACATTATCTTTTCATTTTATTTAAATCGTTAAATAACGAGGTAATCGCTGCATCATCATGGTGTCATAAATAATTTACTTTATCTAATGTCTAAAAATTTTAAAAAAATACCATGATATAGTAAATATTTTTAAATTTCTAATTAATATTTATAGTCAATAATATGACTTGTATAACCACATTTAATAAATGTTTTATTGAAACAACTCATGTTTTTGATATTTTCATTTTAACATTAAATAAAACGTTTTTAATGTCATTTTCCTACCAAAGTTGCTCCATGGGGTCCCCAAATCGTCTCATGGATTGTCTTGGTATGCCATGACACATCCAATAAGGGTAATACATGTTTCTAGGTCATTTCATATCATTAAAACATTATTTTTACCTTAAACTACACTAATTACCTCTAATCGCGATTAAAAACTTAATAGTTACTATTCACCAAAAAAATTAGTTTAATCCCATTGAACCACATTTTACTTCCTAATGACAACCATGTATGTTGAATTTTTTAAATTCAAAACACAGAGGTGGTAAAATTTCATTTAAATGAAAAATTAGTTTTTTAACTACCACATAGTGGTTTCACTATTCATTAAAAATTGATGTTTTTCAGAAAAATACCAAAAATTCACCCTAAGCTATATTTGATATTCTGAATTAAAAAATGATGTCTATTTTAAAAAATTAAAAACATATAAGTTACATTAATTAATTTAATAATTAATTCCCGTTTTCAGAGAAAATAGCGTGTTTTTATGAAATAATAAGTATCAAAAGATTGACACTAGTTTAAGTCCAATTTAAAAGTGAAATTAATTCCAACGACCACTATTGGATTAAATTGTAAAAATATATTATATTGTTACATTAAAACAAATTCAAAAGATATTCTAATCATATAAATAAATTAGATTAAAATAGGTTTTGAATTAAAATACAACATTTTTTACTATTCATTAAAAAATGAACTTTATCGGAAAAATACCAAAAATTTACACAAAGTAAATTTTGATGTCCTTATTCAAAAGAAGAATTTTATTTGGTCCAAAAGAATTTATAAGAGTGAAAAAAACTATATTTAAAGAGGGTTCTCCATCAAAATGTGATAGTTCGACCTTTTAGTGAATTTTAGAGTATCTATGCCTGAAATTGAATTATTTTTGTATTTTAAGCCTTTATCCTTTATTGGATAAATGTAAAAACATTTAACAAATATATATAACCATATTTTAGTTATTTCTATTCATTCCCACCAAGACAACGGCTATGTGTTAAATACCATTTAAAATAATATTATATTATTACTATTATGCATCGTAAGATTTCAAAGAAACTCTTCGTTGCGTATTGGGTACGCTATCGAACATAGAAAACCCTTTAAAGTAAAATCATTATTTAATTCGTAAATAATAATAAATATGAAAATGTTTTATTCTTTATTTACCTAGGATGTTAAAAAAACACTAAGTAAAATCACATCTTGTTGTAAATAAAACTTTATGTCAAAACACTAATTCAATTATTAATAATGAAATCTCAATCGTATTAACCAAAAGACTAAAAAATAAAAATTACTCCTTTATAAATATGTTAAAATCAAAAAGTTAATTTAATTTCCATAAACTTTTACTTGTATACAATTTAGGATTCCACAAGTTATATTATAACATTTTATTAACAAATTTAACCATTAAATCAATGATAAATTATATTAAAACACTAATTTAAAATCACAAGTCCCATTTAAAGACACAATTGTCACCCTAAAATCCCTTTATCATCAGTCAATATCTAATGCAATTTTCCTTTCTTTCAAAATATATTATCATGTAATAAAATGCCAAACAAACCCCATTAAATAAAAAAACATACCATGTTGTTATTATGATTATATAGTATATATAGAAGACATGGATACATGGTTTTTCATAACCTTTTCTAATCATGAAGACACCATTTTAAGTGACATCTACCCTATCACTTAGTCTCCCCATAGTTTACATGGTCATTAAATCTCACTAAATGACTCCGATTTAACTCAAATTTTCAACCCCCAAAACATATTAACCCTTTACAAATATAAAATATGGTCAACATGAACATATTGCACCAAAAACCAATGGAAACACTTAATTAAAGACTTATAAGGTAGCATCCCATGACCACTTGGGTCTGCAAATGAGAAAGAGAATGTGAAACACACAATTCACCTACCTCTCATGTTTTCAAAATTTTAACTTTAATATACAAGGTTCCCAAAATAATATATGGTACCCTAACAACTGATGCTTATGAACAAATTAGAGTATCTATATCTATGATTGCATGAACAATGTATGGTCACCCCTAAATTAGGAACCCATTCCAAAATGAGGCATACCGAAGATGTAACCATGGTCACAACATGCTAAAAAGAGTAATACAACATCGAATAATATTTCATTGGATTGAATTTATCTACTAAATGATAAAATAAAAGGATATTCCACCCAGATTAAAATCTTTAACACTTTATTTATTGTTGTTCTATAACAATCATCAAATAATAAAAACATAAAATGAAACAAAACAAAAAATGATTTAAAAGGCGAAAAAATAATAAAAATCTAAAAATAACCAATCACTGGTAGTAATAGATAGAGGATATATAGAATATTGGATGCCAACATAAACAATAAATCCAAGATACAAAGTGAATCCAAAATACTAGATATTATCTTAGTGCAACCTCATATACACTATTTAACATCCAAAAATATCACTGCAGGAGTGATCCAAAAAATTAAATTGATCATGAACAATAGAGTGTGTATAACCGAAATTGATGGAGCATGTAGTGTAGGAAGAAAAACTTCATTGTAGGTATGTACTATATATTCAATGTATTTTATTTTCATATATATTTTGTACATGATTGTTTATAAAAAGACTATAAAAATAGAGTATCTATCAATTTATAAAATAAATTCATCTCATTCTATTATTCCTCAGCAAAATTAATTTTTAACAGATTCAATAAAATATTTATATTTGGAAATAAATATCCAAAACATTACTAAAATGTAATCCTTATAAATTAATTAAAAAATTCATTTACCAGATAATCATTTAAACAAATATATTTAAGAAAACACTTTATGTATTGGTTCATTGTAAAAATTAAGAATATATAATCATGGGGAATTACTTATATTCCAATGATTTTCCCCCAGATATACTTAGGATAGAACCATATTATGTCTTAACGATTTATTCTTATGTCAATAACTAACATGAAATTCTAAACAAGACACAATGTTTTAACACCTTGGTGTCCTCTGATACCAAATTTCAATATGTCTATATCATTATTAATACTAAGTAATCATCTATCATTCCTCACGATGAAACATTTGATCCCCATGAGTAATAGTAGTGGGTGACCAAGAAGCCTAATCATGAAACATGACAATCATAAATTGGCATTCTAATAACACACAATCTCAACACCCATCCCAAGACCCATTCATGACACCCCCAATTGTAATCAATGCAATTTTGATACTTTTGGGATAAAGGGGCTTCTATTGGGAGTATACATCATTTTTAAAAACCATTTCTACGTACCAATCATACCTTTACATTTAAAAATATAAATATCTTCCAATAAAAATTATTTATTATTTCAATTCTATTTTAAAATACCATTTGTATAGTTAAATATTTCTCAAATGTTCAAAATGGGAAACTAAGACATGCTGTATGAAACACGATTTTGAAATTATTTTTGGAAACAATAATCTCCTCAATGAAAATTTTTATAGAATACAAAAAATATTTAAATTAGTTCCTAGAGAAATAAGAAAACAAATATATAAACTAACATATAATAGTTCCACATATATTTTATGTTCATATCCTTTTGAATTGAATAATGTTAAATCAATTAAATCAAACAAATTTAAAAAATATATTTAGAGTCAGTTAACATCGCCAATTTAATATTATTAGAAATACCCAAAATAAGAAAAAATTAAATCTACCAATATTTAAGGATTGAATAAGGTAAAAAATCAAAACAACCAAGCCTCCAAAAAGTTATCTTCTTAATATTGGGTTATTATTTTCAATTTTAATAGTTGCATAAGTTGTTCTTAAGGAATATCTCTTATCATTTAATTAATATAATAGAAAATATAAAAATTTCTACCTGAATTTTATCTAAGAAAAAAATTCCCATTGAACATAGAGATAATGTATATTAAACAACTATTTATGTTTCAAACCATATAGATGTATGACAATCGTTATGCAGGAAAAAATTGTATAAGTAAAAAAGATACATACTTCCATATATTTTTGTTTATCTACCCTTATGAATGAATGTTATTTTAATAGAATCAAGGTTATTAGAATTCATAAATAAAATTGTATAATTATATTAACAAATAAAATCTTTGATACACATATCATTCTGACTCTCTTATACTCATTTTTTAGGAGATCCTTTTAGAGACAATTACGATGTGTTATAAATTGCTTTATTTTTTTCAGTAAAAACTTCTTCATCCAATGACCCCACATTTTTTATTGTGAATAAAATAGATAACTATAAGGAACAACATGGAGAAAATATAAATTAAATATTATAGTAATATTATATCCTAGTAAATATTTTTTGTAGTCGTATTCTTAATCAACATATCAAACTCCTTCCTTTTAAATGATATCTTAGCCCGAGTATTTATTAAAAAAACATTTTTAATTTTAGCCTCAGAACAACAATATCATCAGTTAATGATGACATAGAAAATCCTTTTATTTACTCTTGAAATTTAATTTCGAAATTTTATTCTTAAACATACCAATAATAGCTTTATTTTCCGAAATCTGTAATATCACAAATAAATAATTCATATAGAGGGTTTATGGAAGGAATCCCAGAGATATAATATATAATTCTCTATTTAATAATGACTAGTTAATGGTGAAGTTTACATATCATTCTAAATGGATTTTAAATTGTATATTCTATTTATTATCTTAGAAATATCTTTTTTAACATCAACATTGATTACATGTTAATTTTTATTTATTTTTTATAAATTAGTTTGATATTTATCTATATCGTCTGGTGATGGAGTGGAGTAAATATCATTATCTAAAGAAAACGTGTATGAATAATCTAAAGAAGTGGTGTAATAGAGTTAACCTCCCAAATCAATTCCTTTGTGAAAATAATGAGTGTGTAGTGTTCAAGGAGGTTATAGTAGCTCATTTGAAGAGTTTTTTAGTTTTCCAATTTTCTAACAGTGATTTGGGAATGGTGGATTGATGAATGTGAGTTAGGACAGGTGACTCTCAATGGTGGTTCACACCAGTGGGTCATCCAATGGTGAGTATTATAATAGTATCTCACTAAAAAACAACTCATTGAATGGTAGATCATTGAATAGTATCTCACTGAATGGTGCCTCACCAAATAGTTTCTCACCAAATGGTGACTCACTGAGTGGTAGCCCACCGAACAACGAATCAGCAAATTATATCTCATTTAGTATTGATTCAACTAATGGTGACTCATCACCATTAGCTTACACTGATAAATCCCCTAACAACGAGTATATTCTGACAGTTTGTCAAAATTCATGTTTTTTCCTTGGATTTCATGATTCTTCCCTTTTAACGTTTAATTTGATTTAAAATGAATTTAATACCTCATATAAGTGTTTTTATACCATTTTAAGGATATATAATATATCTTTAAATTCATAATTATTCGGAGGCTTTTAGATATTCAAAACACAAGGTATTGGTCATGATCTAGCATTAATGGATTTTAAAAACTATTTCTCAATTTTATTTAGAATCTATATTTTCTAAAGTTGAGATTATTTCCTCTCAATTACTATTGTTTTTTTGAGGTTTACCCCAAAAATTTCTTCCTCCAGGAGTCGTGTGATTGTATTGTGGGATTGGATCATGTTTCCCCAGATCCATGTACACCCTCAGTTTGGCACAAGGAGGAGATGTTGATCATCTGTTTCTCAAGGTAGGGATCCATTTTTCTCTCTTTTATTTCGGTGTCATGTGGGGTGGGTATATGAATGTTTCCTATGTGAAGGAAGTTGAATCCATGTTTAATAAGGATAATTGGATTGGCTTTAAACCAATAATAAGGGGTTTGGGAGAAGTGGTGCATACTTCTGTTTTACTATTAATTGATATTTTGAGTTGTATAGGTTGTATGCCTATTGAAAATCCTAGTCCTTGGTATTTTTTGTTTGTGCACTCAGAATGACTTGTGATGGCTTGTTATTGGTCATTTATTGAACAGATATGTATATACAATTCTTGAACCATGTTTATTCAGTTAAATAAATAAATTCATTGGGATTGATCTTTCTCTGTGATAACCCATGAACTATCAAAGTGGAATTAATGAATTAGTGTTTGATAAATATGAATACACCAAGCTTTGTTTGTTGTGTCTATGGAAAATGTGTGGTTTGTTCTATATTGTCTATTGTGTGGTTGTGTGGTGTTGTCATTGAGAGCATGACTGTAATGTGTGGTGGTAGAGGTGGTTGAATGGATTCTCAGGTTGAAATATCGATAGATCATTGAAAGGGTGAGATGTGTTTGAGAAGTAGGGCTACAAGTTTGGGTTGTGATATGTTTATGTTGTTGGGTGTGATGGGTATGATGTGTTTATATATCGGGGTTGTCTGATTTCATTATGGTGTATGTGTTGTGGGGATTGGCTGTGATTTGGGGGGTTTTCTTTATTTAGAGGATGGATTTAGTGGAATTAAATTGAATGATGATAATATAAGTTGTTGGTATGGGTGGTTCACCTTTGATAACATGCTACATGATATGTCTTAACGTGAAGTTCATTATTTTACCATAGTTTTTATTCCTCTAGTTTGATATGGTTTTGTACTAGTATGTGTGATGTTCTTGGTAGTTTACAAAAAATTAGTAACAGAATTATTGATTATATTTCATAAAAAATAATAATTATTGGTAAAATGACTTGGCTGGGGTTATAAATATTATTTTTTCTAGTTTTTTAGTTGTTCATTTAGAGGTACCAACAAAGGATGTTTTGTGGGATGGATGTTTGTTTATAAAACCACATTGGTTGGGTGGTGTGGTTGAAACCTATACATATACTTGTAAATTATTGTGATTCCTATTGGAAAACCGCCGAATTGGTCCCTATGTACCAAACACCCCCATCATCAAAGTTTAGGTTTTCTTTTCCCAATATCCTGAAAGGAGTATGTGTGGATGGTTATTGGATCTTCCATGTTCCCTTTTCTAGGAATTGGTAAACCAATACACTTTTTTTAGGTTATGGTGTGGTTTTGAGTCCCATGTTTTTGCAGACGAGGTGTGAATTCTAAAGTTTATATATGATGAGATGTGGTGAGAATTCATAGGTGTCTTCAGGATGAGGTATAGTTATGACCCATGTGTCTGAGGTTGGGAAGTGGTATTGTTGTGGCCCATGTGTATGTCGGTTGGTTATGGTATGGTTGGGACTTAGGCGCTACAAGGGATATTTTTTAAGATTCATTTTCTCATATTCCAGGACTGTCTTTGAGGCCTGGGTGTGTGAGGGAGGGTTGTGATGTGGGTCTTGTGGGAGAGTGTGTAAGTTACATGAAATAATATATTAGGGTATGTGTAGTAAACCAATGAGAAGTGGTCTGGGGTACCCAAACATTGATGTTCTTATTATATTACTTTACTTGACTGGTGTTATTTAGTTAGCATGCCTTGGTGTGGTTGGAGTGGATAGTATTTCATGTTATCTTTTGTTATTTTCTACTATCTTCACATAAGGGGGTTATTAATCTTCTCCAAATTGAGCATGATAGAATTTGGTTTATCCTAGTGATCAAACTCTTTTGTTTAACCTACCTATATAAATATTTTTCAGGTTTCTTGGAGAACTGCATCGACTGTGTTGAGCATTACTAGCTAGGACTTTGGGAAAGTTATCTTGTTGCTTCTTATCCTTGTTTTGGTATTTACTTTTGATACTCTTGTTTTGTACAAGTTTTATTTTAAACATGCATGTGGTACAGTGTTTGGTTTACTTATATATATATATCTTGGATTCAATTTGAGGTTGAAACATGTTATCTGCCAATATAATTTTATTATAAACGCTAATGCCTCACACATTGTGAGATCTTGGTACCCTTGGTTCTAGTCTCCACCCTAGGGCCTACTAGAGGTGGGAATCAGGGGTGATTTTCTCTCTTCCTTCATTTTCTCGTTAGGAGGGGCATCTTTGGAGGGAGGGGTCATGGTAGTATGGTATCAAAGGGGAGGTTGAGAGATATGATGGAGTTTGGAGTTTGAAGCAATAAAGATTTCATAGGTTGATATGGAAATAGTGTTTTGTGATCTTGGTGGGTGACATAGGCTAGAGAAGACCGAATGGAAAAAAATATCTTAAGGCCCCCATGATATGAGGCAAGGACACTGACTCAATTGAACAACAAAGAGAGACAACACCATATACACGGTTGTGATACTTGGATAGGTACATTAATCATAATGATTTTTTTATTATTTGAATCGGGAGTATTAAGGAATTTCAATAAATAATATGTTATAATGAATCTTAAATAAAAATAAATACTACTTGGACTTAGTACTTCCTTTATTACCTTTAATCAGTGGAATTATGTTATTGTCCACATGTGTAATGGGAGGTTGAGGCTCGTCAGACTAATCTGTTGGATCAGCGGAGGATTCATCCATTGGAGGAGGAAGAATAGTGACATAGAATGTTACATGCTTTCTAGAAGCAGGTGTTGGGAAATTACGAGGGTAGTGTTAAGCATATTGTGATGGAGATCTGGCTTGAGGAGCTTGTGATATGATTTAGTCTGAGATGTTGTGACACCCCGACCCCTCTAGGATGGAGCCGGTGCAATAATTGTGATATTTTCATAGTTAGAAGGAATTAAAATCCTGAAGGAATGATCATTTTAGTATTATTTAAGATACTAGATACATATATGTTTCTCAAATTACATTGGAAACGTTTACAAAATACAATACATAATGAAAAATAAAAACTTCCTCCATGAGAACTCAATAAATGACTTTCTATTCATCACCTGTTGAGGGTAAATTATGAATGTGGTGAGGTCAACTGCTCAGTAAGGGTTAAAAATAGCGGAAGCATGAATCCAATAATAAGTGAATCATAGTCAGCCTGATATTATCAATATGGCATGGTGAATAAATGAAAAATTATTGCCATTAATAAACTGAGAATGAAACTGCATCCATAGATTTTTTTCATAGTGAAAACCTCATGTATAATAATTATAACTGATAATGAATAAAAATAATTCTTATTAATTGGACGTCATGTATCTGGAACAAGAAATAATAATACCGTAAAAATAGTTTCGTTCTGTGGGTGGAAACCCGTCTGATTTTTTAAAACAAACTCAAATAGTTTGTCACCAACTGATTTGTATCATGATACCTACCGATGTATCAAGGGGCTATAGTGGGCCCCACCCTCCACTGCATGACCAAATAATTATTTATACATTGATTCAATACAAGAGTAGTATTCCTTTTCAATATCTGTATAGAGTAGATTTTACTGATTCATCAATATTTCCATAATTAAAATAACTTTCAAAATAAACACCATATGTAAAATGTTATACGGTTTAGACAATAAACATATCCATGATATGAGATTATGGATATTTAATATAAATATAATTTCAAATGAAAAGTGATCTCAAATGGACAATAGGTACACCACATAAGGATTGTTAGGTGCACAATACAAAGTTAGTCACAATGAAATAGTAGTTGAGACAAATTCTCTTAACACAATGTAATCAGTCAAATCATATGAATAGAACTTAATAACACTCAAATGAATAATTGAATAACATGAATATAAAAAAAATCATGTTATTATATATCAAATTTCAGTACACATATTCCACATACAAGAAAATAGTGGTGAACAATGAAAATCTCACAAAAATTAAAGTGAGATGAGAAACCCCATACAAACATTTCTGCATGGTAATGAGTGTTATTGTGAGGGATTAATAAGAGGTAACGGGGTATTAAATTATTTATATGTCACAAGGGAAGTATTGGGGAGGTGAAAAAACATACCCCATTATTAGGAATTAAAAATAAAAGCACACAATATAGGGGTGATTCTTGTACAAAAGTGAGAGATAGGATCCCTTACCTTACGCTCGAAGGTGTTCTTGATTGTTCTTAACAACCTGAATAATCAAATTTAGATTTATTAATTAATAATTACACAACCTAATAAACGTGTAATTTATATCTTATATCTTTATTGTGTTCATTAATCTACTTTTTTATGGGTTTTAGATATTCAATTTATTGTTTTGGACGCATTTTCTTCCATGGTTTCATGATTTGTTTACTTGTATTCATGAATGAAAGTCGGTTTGAAATATTTTTAAACATCCAGAATTGTTACTATACATTATTAGTGACATTAAATAGATATAAATTATCTTATAATGATTCTAGTTATATACCATGAGGATGACTCATTCGATGATTTAAAAATAAAAGCTTGAATTTGGCATGGCGGTTTTGTGCTCAATAAACTTGATTTGTATTATTATTCCATATTATGAACATGTTAAGATTCCTGAACATTAATAAAGATAATATAAATATTTTATCACCTGGTTCAAAAATAATTATGGTTTCATTACCATTAATTAAGGAACTATTTAAGAATAAAACATTATCGTCCTCGAAGGTTATAAATTGTAACCTCAAGGATGTTGATTTCGTTTATAAAAATAAAAATGGAGGGTGTAAAAAAATTTATGATGGTTCTTCCATTAAAAAAATATAAATTTAGTATATATATGATAATGGAGTTATCATGATCTTTTGGATAGAGGAGATGAGGAGAGGATAATAAATGATTATAAATTCAAATGAAACTAAAAGAAAAAGAAAGGTATTTTACCTCTTGAAATAACTTCCTCGAGAACCTCCTTATGGGAAGGAATTTTGTTCTTTTGGAAAGAGATAAATCTTCCTGGTCGTAGGGAGTGAATAGGGAAGGGTATTTGAGTAGAAATTTTAGGATATTCAACGCTTATAGGACTAAAGATAAGAGGGAGTGGTGAGAGGTTTTTATATTGGGGGAGAGGGGTAAATTTTGAATATTTAATTCATTATTTTATTATTTCCCTCAAGACAACCAATAGTGTTGTTTCATGTGATCCATAATAGTAATAAGTGCATGTGAGTTCTAACTATGTGTCCTTACATACCTTATGATGTCATAAATAGTGTATTTAACTGATAATTTGTATATACGGTATTTTATCGTATTTCACTTTTCATAAAAAATTCTAGAATTTCAGAAAAATCCCCCAAATTTACCCTATCCATTTTTCAATTAGTAGAATTCAAAAAAAAACTCCATTTTTCAATATTAATTTTCAAAATATTATTAATTTAATTTTTAAACAATTACATAGTTAATTTGAAAAATATAATCTTAAAGGTGCAATTAGTTTTGTTTTTCATTAAAATACTAATTAAGATCACATTATCTTATTTCCTTAAGAAAATAAAATAATATTATTATTTAATATTCATAAGGGTCATATTACCATTCATATTACTATTCATAAGGGTGTGTTACTATTCATCCAAAATCAAGTTTGTTTTATCAAACTCTGAATGACTTACTAATCACAACTCTAAATGAACATTTATTGAAATTCAAAACATAGAAGTGGAAATATTATATTTAATGGACAGGTTTTGAATATCTCATAAATAAACTAGTGTTGTTTCAAAGAAACACAGTGATGAATATAATGTATTTAACAGAAACATACCATAAAATCTTTGGGGTGTTATAGCTGGGCTTCAGAATATATCGGGTTCTTCTAGTAGTGATCTATATGAGGGGAGTTGTGCATCTGTAGTGGATGTTGTACCGAGGGGAGAGAAAGGATATTGACATTCGGTGGGTCAATTTTGAGAATTAATTCTGAGAAAAATTCTTTTTTTTTACCATGAATCATTAGAAGAGGCAGAAGTCACTCTCCCTCCAGTAAGGGAGTCTGTCAGTATAAGAGCTAAGGAACATTTTCTAGTATCTCCTTTATTCTTACATGTATCTTATTCTATATGAGGAGTATCATGCATAACATCTAGAGGAGTAACAACATCCATCTCTCTAGTATGAGATCAGTCACTTTAACTTGAACATGTACTTGAATGTCTATTAGAAGGTTGAGGTAGTTGATCGTATGAATTCATGAAGAGGGCTACCATGAGAGGGAAGACAATGGAGTTCTTCTAGAGGCAACGTAACCAGAAGTAGGTCTCAGGAGCCAGTGCCTTCTAGGTGTCAGCCAATGGGGAGTCGACCTCAGTAGTTACTATTTCAGCCTTCACGTCCTCATACTTATCCTATGAACCTGAGACCAAGGTGTTTCTTTTATAGAGACCATTTATATCATCATATTCATTTCCCAATGTCTGTTTTGGCTCAATATGGTGGATGTGGAATGGTCTAGCACTTGCCTTTGCTGTAGTTGCTGGAAGAGTAGTTTCAACATAGGGACATTAGGATCAGGCTCTACTAAGGGGAGACATATCATGTAGAGGAGGACCTCAAAGTTTTCCTCAGGGACATTGACCCAGGAATGGTTGGGGTTGTAGTCATTAGTAGAGGGGAATATGGGAATGATATGTTGGATTCATTATAAGAATTAGTTACTGAAGGGTGAGAGATCATTCTATGTGTGATGAGTTTGATTAGTACTCCTGTATGTTCTATGTTAGATTCCAGACCATCAGACTCCAATGTTTCACCCGTTCTAGCCCATTATCTAATACTAGACACATATTGTCTTTTTTATCCCTAATGTTGATTACGCTAGTGGGAGGCCAGAAAATCATGTTTGATGTATGTCGGGGATATAGAATAATTATGGGACCACATTAATCCCATGGGGATATTTTCTTGCTACAGATACTATCATGTGATACAATTCTTGGAAATGAATTTTTTATGTGCGTGATGTTATTGACTACTTCCATATGATACTATTGCTTTCAGACATGGATGGCCAATGTGTAGTATTTATTTGTGATCATTACTATCATGTTGGTAGTCAGTGTGTGGAGAACCTCATCTCCTTGATGTCTAAGATATAAGTGGAACCAGTAGGTTCTGAGATTGTGGAGGTTCCCATAGTTATTGGGAAGTTCTTTTCTATTTTCCCTATTGATGTTGTGACACTACCCCCTCAACGTGAAATTGTTTTCAGGATAGACTTATTGATGGAAACTTATCATATGGACCGTATTGATTTGTGGGAACTAAGGATTTAGATTAAAAATATCACGAAGAAGGTCTTTATTCATCCTAGCTGTGTCACAATTTTGAGTTCTGTTAATGTTTTAGAAGACGGAATATGGTGGGTTGAGGTTGTTCACAGACTAAAAGAGGTTGAATCGTGTAACCGGTATGAAATATTTAAATATATTGAGGATAGAAGATATTTTCGACTAGTTGAGGGGATTAAGATGGTTCTCTATGATTAATATGTGGTTTCGATATCACTAGGTGAACGTGAAGGATGATGATAATAAGAATACAACATTCATGTGAAGAAATTGGCCTTTCAGGTTTTTGGTTATGTAATTCGGTGTTACAAACACAGTGGCCATTTTCATGGGGATCATGATCTCTATTTTCCAAGAGTTCTTTGACCAATTGATCATTGTATTCATTAATGAAATCTTAATCTACTCAAATTCATAATAGGAGAATAGTGCGCATCTCCAGACTATTTTGGAGAATCGTTGATGACAAAAAATATATGAGAAGTTGTCCATGTTTATGTTTTGGACACAATTGGTACCCTTCATTGGAACTTTAGTGTCACAATAAAGTGTAGTAGTGGACCTATCAATGATTGAGACAATTGTTTCTTAGGAATGACCCAAGAATAAATAAGAGGTTCCCAGATTTCTCATTCTGAAAGGTTATTATCAAATATTTTTACCCAAATTCTCTCAATTCATATCTCCATTAAAAACTCTAACTAATAAGGAAATCTATTTTCTATAGAGAGAGAAGTTATAGAACCATTTTAATATCTAAAAGAGAAGTTGGTCAGTGCTCCAGTGATCCAGTTTCTAGAGGATGGGATATTGGTCGTGTAATTTCAGGATTCTTCCCTTATGGGTTTGTGATGTTTTATGATGCTATAATAGGAAGTGATTTTTTATGGTTCTATGAATTTATATCCCAATTAGAATAACAATACCACCCATGATCTGGATTATGTAGCAGTTATGTTTTCACTAAAGAAGTGGTGGAATTACCTCATAGGGGAGTGCTTTGTGGTCTTGATAGATCACAATATCTTGAGGTATATCATTTACCTGTGATATAAAAACATGAGAAAATGGTGGTGGGTGGAGTTTATCTAGAATCACGACATCGATATCACTTACACCTCAGAAAAGTGGAATGTTGTGGTTGACACCTTAATCTGGAAGTTGTAGTGGGAGGTAATTCAGAAATTTATGGATGCAAGGAAGGTGATAGAGTAGTTGGAATCATTGCACATAGATTCATGGTATGATAGTGGTAGAGGATTATTTTTTGATTTTATGTTGTATTATTATCTATTACAATATATAGAAGAGTCTTAGTGGGGATACATGGAGGCATATGTGATGTGGTATCGCATTGACCATGGTGATGCTCCAGAAGGATAGTCGGTGGACGGTCACATTCGGAGGATGTTTCTGGAAAATATATTTGTTCCAGTGGTGATGTGTGAGGGAGAGCTTTTTGAGTTTCACAGATCACCCTTAGCGGTACATCCAAGAGTTTTCAAGATGTATTGTGGCTTGATGGAGCAGTTCTTGTGGCTTAACATGTAGCATGAAGTGGAAAAGTTTGTAGTAATGTGTTTAGTGTTGTAGTAGGTGATGGCTGTGAACCATGTCCCTGGTGGTTATTTTCAGCCCTTAGATTCCCCAGAGAGGATGTGGGATGAAATATTGATGCCTTTCATCATAGGGTTACCCAGGGCTTAGGTAGGATGTTATTAAATCTTCGTTATGGGGGATTGACTAAGGAAATCGGCAGACTTCTTAGCGATTAAGTAGTTTGGCATAGTGGATGACATGACTAGGAGGTATGTGGATAAGGTTGTGTGAATTAATGGAGTTCCTTGGTCCTTTTTATAGAACTAGGATAAAAGATTTACCTCATGATTCTGCAGGGTATTGCAACATGACTTTATATTTCAATTACACCTTAGCACTTCCTTCCACCCTTAGAAGGATGGACAGACAGTGTGAACCATCCAAAAAATGGTGGATATTCTGCAAGCATGATTCTTGGACATTGGTGGATCTGGGTATGAAAATTTACCAAGATATATTTCATGGAAAATAATAACTATCACTCTTCATTTTTCATGTCTCTATTTGAAGCATTCTATGGGAGAATGTGTCATTCACCTTTGTGTTGGAAAGTGGTTGGGGAAAAAACTACTCTTGGTCATGAGGTTTTGTATAGAATGATAGAGAAGGTATTCCTTTTTCATTATAGGATGAAAGAAACATGTGGCTGGAATAATTTTCATTCCAATCGTAGGAGGAGGCACCTTGAGTTCGAGGTTGGGGACCATGTGTTATTTATGGTTTCCCCTAGATGTGGGAATCAAAGGTTCAGTAGAGGAATATAAATTTCTCCTAGATACTTTGAGTCCTTTGAGGTGTTTGGATTTGTTATAAAGGTATCATACTAGGTTTCATGCCACCATAGATGGAAATTATCCACAACATCTATCACGTCTCTCATCTTCTCTGATATCTTCACGATGACTCCCATTTTATACACTGAGAAGAGTTTGATATCGAAGATGACACAACATACGTGGACTGACTAGTAGATATCTTGGATCCTTAGGAGAAGGTGATGTGTGGACATACCATTACATTGATTCATGTGTTGTGAATGAATGGTGTCCTAGATGGGAGTACAGAGGAGTGAGAAGTGGAGATGCATACCTCGTACCCAGATTTTTTATGTGTTTTTCATTGTTGTTTTTTTCCTTCGTAATCTGATCATTAATCCTTATTTTCTATGAGATGAGTTTTTTTACTTTGTTCTAAAATTTTTGATATTTCAATAACATGTGATAAGATGAAGACCTAATTCCTAATAAATATGCATTAATTGAGATGCAATTAATCCCATGTTGGTGAGTCAGTGCCTCCCAAAGAGGATAGTATCTTAACATGGTGGATAGAATACCCCAATTCATCTGTTCGGTATCGAATGGTTGTGATTTTTTTTGTTTCTTGTGTTGGATAGGTTATTAGATGCCTGAAGAGGTGTTCTTTGATGTTAAGGTTTCACCCCAGTATTTAAACAATAAAGGGTGGTTTATCATTAAACCCTACATTCAGTATTAGTGTTTCACGAATATATATATCCTTGAGAGGATTCTTATAGGGTGGTTCTTCAGACTTATCTTTCCTCTGGGTTTTATTTTGAGTTATTGAGTGGGAAAATAGTCTCATAGGTATCTTATATAACGAATCATACCTCCCAAGTCATTTCCTTTGTGAAAATCCAGTGATCGAGGTGTTCTGGGAAGTCACGATATCTTATTAAAAGAGTTTTTCTGTTTTAATCTTTTCTAATGGTCAGTCTGGAATGGTGGGTTTCTAATGGTGGGCCAGGACCAGTGAGTCAAAATGGTCAGTCGCACTGGCGTGTCATCAAATGGTGAGTCATCTAGAGGTAGCTTATCGAATGGTGACTCACTAAACAATATCTCACCAAATAGTATCTCACCAAACGATGACTCACCAAACGATAGCTCACTGAATTAGAGGACACTGAACTGTGACTCAATGAACGATAGATCATTGAATAGTGACTCACCTAATGGTGACTCACAACTTGTGACTAGCATCAGTGACTCACCAAATAGTATGACAATTCAAAATGTTTTTCAAAATTCATGTTTATTCCATCCTTTTTAAGCTTCACCCCTTTAAACATTTTATTTAACGTAAAATTAATTTAATAAAATATTTATGTATTTTTAAAGCCGTTTGAAATGATATAAAATATATATTTAAATTCTTAACACTCAGGAGGACTTTAAATATAAAAAACACGTGGTATTTATTTTGATAAAAAATTAATGGATTTTAAACCTTATTTCACCCCTTGATATAGTCTCTAGATTTCTTAAAGTCAAGATCATTTCATCCTTGTGCACTCTCATTTTTCGTTCGTGTGTCTTGAAAAATTCTTCCCTGATGATTTTTTTGTTTCTTTTGTGGGATTTTATCACATTTCCCATGAGCCCCGCACACCCCCTATTTCGCACAAGGAGGAGGTTCTGATTGTTTGTTTCTTGAGGTAGGGATCCCTTCATCTCTCTTTCATTTTTCTATCATGTGGGGTGAATATATGAATTATTCCAATGTGAATGTTGTTGAATCCAATTTTAATAATTGTAATTGAATTTGATTTAAACCAATTTGTAGGGGTTGATGAAAATTGGTGCATGGTTCTGAATTATTTTTTATTGATATTGTGAGTGGTATGGGTTACATGCCTACTGAAAATCATGATCATTGGATGTATTTGTTTGTTCACACAAGATGGCTTGTGATGGCTTGTTGTTGATCATGTGTCGAATGACTGCATATATGAAATTTATTAATCATGTATATTTGGTTAAATAAATGGATTTTTAGGATTAAACTTTCTCTATGATAACACATGAATAAAAAAGTGGAATTAAAGAATGATTTTTGTTGTGATGAGATGTGTTGTAGGGTTTGGCTTTGATTCTAGGGTTTTATTTATTGGATGTATGGATTGGGAGAAATGACTTTGAGGAATTACCATATAAGTGGTTGGTATGGGTTCTTCTTCATTCATTTCATGATATAAGACGTGTCATAATGTGAAGTGCGTAGTTTTATCATGTTTCTTCTTCCTCTATGCATGTTTGAAAATATATTGGTTGGTGTTTAAGGCTTGGTAGTTTCCAATATAATGGAAATGCAATGAATGAGTATATTTATTAATAAATAATGTTTATATGCTAAATGAGTTCATTGGGGATAAAAATTATATTCTGGATTCTTGAGTAGTTGTGAATATAGAGGTAGAAGTATAGGTGGTTTTGTGGTATAGTTGTTTTTTTGGAAAACCTCATTGGTTTGGATGAGTGTTTGATACATATATATATACTTAAACTTACTTGAGATTTCTATATTCAACCACCATAGTTGAGAATCATGTTTCAAACACCCATATCATCACTGGGGAAGATTTTTTTCCCCACACCCTGGTGGGATGATGGATAGATGGTTATTAGCTCTTCCCTCTTCCCTCTTCTAGGAATTGGTAGCCCAAGAATATTTGGGTAGATTGTGTTTTGGTTTCCTAGATGTCTTTAGAATGTGGTATATTTGTGGCCCCAGTATATGTGGTTGGGATGTTCTATGGTTGTGGCATATGTTTCTGTAGGCTGTAGTTGGAGAGAATCATTTTCCCATGTTATGGGACAAATTCTGAGTCCTTGGTGTGTACAACTAGGATGTCACATGGGTATTTTGGATGAGTATAGAATCTCTAGGATGTTTTTAGTTAGGGTATATGCCGTTAACCAGTGGTAAATGGTGCATGTTACACAAAAATCATTGTTATTTTTATATTACTTTACATGACCTATGATATTTGGTGATAATTTCTTTCTGAGGTTGGTATTGAAAGTATTCCTTGTTCGGTTTTGTTGGTTTATACAATTTTCTCACATGGGCATTAGTATACTTCTCCCACATGTGCACAAGAGACATTGGTTTTTCTTACTGAGTATACTCGTATACTCACCCAACGTATATAAAACTATTTTCATGTTTCCATGAGGACTATGTGGACCGTGCTGGGAATTACTATCTTTGACATGGGGTATTTTTCATCTCAATGCTTGGCCTTGTTTTAGTATATACATTGGGGACACATGTTTTGTATCAGTTTTATTTTAAACATCCATGTGGGAGGGTTGATATTTTTATTTTTTATAAAACTATATATATATGTATTCTAGTTGTTTTGAGGATGATACATCTTATCTCCCAAAATTGTTTTCTTATAAAGTGTAAGGACACCCATATTGTGTGATCTTGGTACCCTTAGTGTTATTCACCACACCGGGGCCTAATGGAGGTGATAATTGGGGGTGATGAATTATCTCTCTTCCATAATATTCTATATAGGAGGAGCATCTTTGTATTTTAGGGTTTGTGATAAGTAGTAATGGTGTGAACTATTTCATTTCTCCAGAAACAAATTTTATTTATCTCGCATATCGTAAAATCCTGTTATATTCCGATTTTCATCATTATCATATAATGTGTGATCAAAATAAATTGTACATTTTTATTATATCTAGGTGTTGATAGATTTAAAATTATTATTTTCATTACTTTTTAAAATTATTCTAGAGTTTTATCCATTTTTTAGTTTTATATAATTTATTTGAATTTTACTATGCCTCTTGGATTTATAGCATATAATTGTTTTTGAGTCCTTCACCTAAATGATCTCTTTCTTATCCTCATAAATGGATTCATAGAAAACCATTATTCATACTATATACTTATTCACATATAAAGCTAATAAATATCACCATCACCTTATTATTTAAAATACAATCAAAATGATGTTTTAGATTTCTCTTTGATGAATTCAACATCAATGTATATTTAATTTTTTCAAACACTATTAACGTGGTAGAAAAAAAATTCATTTTCCTTTTTTCCTTCTCTATATATTTATTTAATGTTAATTATTACTTCCTAATACCAAAAATGTAATAATTTAATCTATAGTATTTGATACTCTTAAAATAATCACTAGAAATTAGTTTCTACTTAAAAACATTAGGACTGATGTCAATGAATATCTCAACCCACTAATTATCAGATAATATATTCTCCCCAAGCGATTTCATTATATTAGAAACATTCATGAATCTGTAATTAATTTTTAAAACCATTTAATTCAAAATAAATTATAATGATTTATACTCATCTATAAAAATATAACACTTTATCTTCAAAAACGTTGATGAATACAAATTATTTACTTATAGAGTCAAAAATATACCACATAAAATCATACATGATTTAAAATAAAATTATATATTCCACTTAATAGTGTACATCAATGTATTTAGAAAATTCAGTCTTCCTTTCACAAGTACAATTTTGAACTAGGTTTTATAAGAATATATTTCTCACCAATAAACATGAGAAAATATGATACTTTATTATTTATGAAATGTACTTACATGTGACCATGATATTACTATTAATATAAATAATAAATGATGAATGATCGATTTTGATTTTAATATAACTGTATTATAATTAGTATTACAACTTCCATTGTATAATATATATTTCCCCACTATAGAATATATTATATGGAATTTTCATTTAAAGTATATTTGAAATTAATTTTATTTTTAATTTTTAGTTACCAAGTGCTTTCTAATATACGGAATGTTTGAAAGATTCATTTGGTGGTGTATTGAGGTGGAAAACAAAAATGAAAATTTCCTAAATCAATACTATGTTTTTGAATGAAATAATTTGATTATAATAAGTGTTAGACCACAATATAAGAAAAACACAACATCATACAATTGTTGTATTTTAATCGAACAAAAATAAAATATATAATAATATCGGAAATAAAACACAAAGTAATGGAAACAAAAACTCCATGTTTGGAAGAACAAATAAAACCCACTTTTAGGGTATATTTATTTAAATATTTACATTAAGGGACAACATTATATTAATCTAAAAGAGGCATGAAGTTTAGTTTACAAATACATGGTGTGAGATCTAAAATATAATAACATCATTTAAAAACACCATAGAATCTATTAGTAATATACATAGGGTTTAAATAACACCAGAAGTAGGAATATATATCCCCAAGATCCAATTCGGTCATGTTGATTGGAAGAAATTACACTCCATAAATTTACCAATCATACAATTTTCAATACATCATATTCTACACCAAGAACCTCATTGATAAAAAAACATATATTGTAAAAAAGACCTAACAATATTCCATATTAACCGTGAATATTATATGAAATAAATATAAATAGTTTGTCTTATAGATTTTATAATTTCCCTCACTCATTATGAATTTCTAGAAAATTAAACCTGAATAAATTTAAAACCAATCTCTCATGGGATCAATATAAAGAAAAAGAACTAGTTAAAATGTTATAATCCTTGTTGTAATTGTTATCATTCCTCTAAGTCCATAGTATAATTTGAGGATGAAACATTAACATAACTTCGGTTTTAATATTAAAAAATAATTGTGATTAGTTATAATTACATCAAAATAAATTCAAATTATGCTAATGAATTAAACATTTCATATATTCAAAATGTTAAATGTGTCTATATATAATTTGAGAAGTTAAATATGTCATTTTATTTCAGTAGAACATAGATTGTATGAAGATTAACTATTATCAACAAAACATAAATAAAAACATAAAAATAACATATATTTAATATTTTTTGTATTGTAATTTTTAAAATAAGGATATTAATGTAGTCTTCTTACTAAATATTAAAAAACATTGTAAAGGATTTTGGGAACCCTTAACTCCGCAATTATCATCAGAAAAACATTTATTATAATTTTTTATCTTAAAATTGACATTGATTTTGAAACCCTTATCCACTAAAGTTCATTCCCAATCCCAACATAGAGATAAGATAAGAGAAAAATATTGATTAATATTTTTTTATATAGATTTGTATGGTTGTTATGGAGGATATTTATAAAAAATGAAGTGGAATTGTTTCTTAATTTATTAACATAAGCCTTGGACTTTAGGTTTTATAAAAATATTAAACCATTTTCCTTAACATTTTCTTAGATCGTCTTATTTGATATTTGGATCCTAATATTATAATATTATAATATTATCATTTGAAATATTTTAAAATATATTGTTTTGGAAATTTTATGAGTGTTTATTAATAATTATTATATTTCAAAATCTTGAAATAGACATTAGTCCACAGAAACTTATTTATGGGAAAAAAATTAATTTTATTATTAAAAAATGATTATTTTAATGCAAAAAAATTATATAGATAGGGGTTTTTTAAAATTTATTACACAACCATGATGTTATTATTATGTCATATTATATTCCAAATATTCATAATAATTTTTACTTTTTACCCAAAAATTTGACTATATCAAAAATTTATGAAATATATATCATTAATTAATTTAAAAAATTTATTATCAATTTAATAAATTATTCATGAAAAACATTATATATATATTAAAAATTATGAAAAAATTAAACAATTTCTTTATTCAAAATAGATGAATTTCAGAAAAACATTCAAAAGCGATTTTTTAAAAAATCAAATTTCTTATATGACATGCCATGGTTTTTATATGAAACATCACTATTAATGTATAGTATTAATCACTTTATTAACGAATGATTTTATGTTTTTTATTATAAACGTAAATTTTTAAGGGTAACATTAATGTTAAAATATTTATAATGGAAATCAACTGTTCTAATACTCAAATTACAAATAGATTAACTGTGATGGTTAGTTTACCCTTCCTATGGCCACATTATTCCTTATATATAAAATTATTTTTAAGAAAAAAAAATATTTTACAATCTCATATTATTTAATATTCCATTCCAGTTCAAAAAAAATTATTTAAATCTAAATAAAAATGTATAATATATATTTGTCATTATTTATAGAGTATATCCCTATAGATAATAATCTTATTGTGGTGCATTATATTTAAATATGATTTTATTACGTGTTAAAGTTGATATGGTTAATTTTACTTTATTTTTCGGGGTGCCATGTGTTATAAAATTATTATGAAATAATAAAATGGGAATTGTGATCTAAATACTATATCCATGTGTTTAATTATTATATTATAATTTTCTATTTTACATTTACCTCACTAACTAACTTCAGCCTTTATATTTTTGATATATGAATTTCCATAAATAATATAGAAATTACTTATCATTTCTTCATTAGGTTCACATAAAACATCCTCTGACTTGTGAATCCTCCAAATTATTATCACAAATTTATTTTTCTAATTCATCATCTTCTACATTCTAGTATCAAAAATCTATAAATAATCTTCATTATAAGAAAATTTTGGTTCCTGCTTGATTGAATTAGTGTGGATTTGTGCATTGATTACAACATGTACTTCTTCAATACCAACACATAGACGAATTTTCATACATTAAAGATGTTTGAAACATTGCTTATTAGTAAACCAAATCTACAATTCTCTGAAAAATCATAAACCTACCAACATACCTTTGGCCATTTTACCACTTCATAAAGAACCTTATTAAACCATTACCTAATGATAAATTCCTAAATACATAATCCACTATACAGAATTCCAATAAGTTCTTCTGATTATCACCATAACACTTCTATATAATATAATGTAAAACAATTATATTGTAATGCATATATTTTCCTTTAAATAATAATGCATCGGATATCTTGTGATATAGGAAACACCAAACTAAAACATAACCATGAGATATTTTAGGGAGTTAAGTTAACAAAAAGTAAAATATTATCATTATAATACATCTATTAAATAAGTTAGTGTGAATAAATTAAATCATATTTAAAAAATGTGTTGAAATTGGTAGTAGATAGAGGGATTCTTTCTTATAATGCTCATTTTTATGATCTTATAAATGAGGTAACATTACTATAGTTTTCAGTTGACTAAGCCCAATTAAACATAAAAACATATATCATGAGTGAAATAGTTTATAAGAAAAGTTCAATATGTCTAAAATTATTATTAGATCCATGGTATTCAATAAATCATTCATGACATCCACCAGAACATATATTATACTAGGGTAATACACCGAAATCTTAAGGGGTTATGAAAGTGGAATTGAGAATGATATATACATGTAGTTATAAATATAATAAGTTTTTTATGTATATCATATATTTTTTAAATTTATTTTATAAACATTTATCATAGAGGAATATTTATTTATGATAAAAAAATTTAAAAAATTTATTATTACCACACATTATATAATAACAAAAGTATATGAAAAAATAATTTTTTTACAAAAATATTACATTTTATGTGAAATGAATTTATTTTTTTATTGTTAAAAAGTGTTTTTAATTATAATTATTAATAACATTTATATTAAGAAAAATAAAATCCATCCAATATATATTAATAGTAATGTATTAAATTCATTTGATTCTATGAAATAAAATTATTCTTAACATATTTTTCATGCGTCATAAGTGCTTATAATAAAATTACTCGTTGTAATTTTTGAAGTTGAATCATTTAAAATGATTTTATTATTCATAAACCATATCTTCAAACAAGTTAATGAGTTAAATTTGAATTTTAGTCATAAAAATAAGTTTTTGAGATTTATGCTAAATACCATGACAATGAGAAGAGTTAATTTTTAAGGAATATTTGTCAAAAATGTTTTTTAATTTTGATCAAAATAAATTAAATTGATCTCAATTAAATAAGAACATTAATTTTATTTTATACATATAAATAATATATTTTCCCTAATTTAATAAGAATTAATATGAAATAATATTAATATTTAATATTTTAAAAAGTTATTTCTTCTAAAAATTATTTTTATTAACTATTTTTGTTTGAAATTCAACTACATAATTATTAGACTTTTAATTTTAAAAAATAGTTTCCATTTATGGATTTAAAAAATATCCTAGGGTGAATTTTTCATATTTGTTAAAAATGACTATTTTTTAAGAATGGTAAAAAATATAATTTTTTAAAATACCAAGAAATATAGTAAATTATTAGGATATATGTTTGAAATTAAATTTTTTTTAACTTTGTATACCAAAAAAGATGTATTATATATGTAGGACTATTAATTTAAAACTTTTAACTTTAATTTTTAAACCTATATTTTACATTTTAGAATAGATATTATTTTTCACCTAAGATTATTTTTAATATGTCATATATTTATAAATTTACAATTAATTTTCACCACATTTTGATATTATATCTATGAAAATGTATTTCATATTTCGAATTTGAAGGTATAAATTATTTTATAAAGTAAATTAAATTTTTATAAAAAAATAAATAAATCACTTGTGTAAGGATTAGTTTGAATGGAAAAATTTGAAATAGTAAAATAGCTGAAAAGGGTAAAAGAAATGAATCATGTTTAAAAATTATAAATAAAATTTTTTGATGGATTTATTGACCTTAAATAATTTCTTTTCTTTTATCTTCCACTTTTAGATACATGTGAGATGAATAATGCACCTCTAATTACAAAAAATGTCACTCCTCTCATTTTTAAGGGAAGCTATTTTCCACATCATTATCCTCATATCAGAATCCCCATTGTTTGAAAAATTTAAATCCAAATAAATCTAAAAATAATCTTTCACACATAATTGTTTTTTTATTCTTATAGAACCACTCTTTACAGCCATAATTCAAACTTCATGTATGTTATTGAAAAGAGTAATGTAAATGTTTCCAAACTGATCATTTTCATTTTTATTTAATTATATATTCTTCTTGAAACCTGTAATATATTATACCATACTAAAATAAAAGCTTAATTATCATTAATATATATATATATATAATTATATTTCTGAAAATATTATTGAATATCATGAACCATTAAACTAATAAAAATGTAAATGTTTTCCATTTATATGTATAGACAACCACCTCCATGGGATAACATGTTATTTTTCTCATAAACACATTAAATTGATGGTTTTGAAGGGTTATTAAATTAATAAATATTTTAGTCATTAAATAATTAATACCTTTTAAAGAAAAATTAATTTCTCTATTTTTCTATTATATGAAACATTACAGGGTTGTTTGTTTCTATGTGTATACTACCACCTCCATTGAGCGATGTGTTCCATTTTTAATCACATTACTAAATCAATAGTTAAAAAGTATATTTGATGAATATATATAATATAATGGTTTAATATAAATAATTAATATTTTTTTGAGTGGATAAGATGACAATTAATGATCATTATAACGTAAACTATTGGTATCAAAAAATTAGCTAAAGAAAGATCGTCATAGATTTTGTTCTCATGAACCATGCACATAGTTTTCCTCAAATAATAAGGTGGAGAATAAATAATTGAAAAGAAATTATTTAAATAACTCTAATATAGTATTGGTAAAATTTCTATAAAATAATGGACTATGATTATCACATTATAAAAAATATGTGAAATGATCAAAATTACTAACATTGGGTAATTTAAACCAAAATTATGCATCTAATGAACTAATAATGAATTATTTTAATTCAATATTATAAATTTTATTTAATATGAGTAATGTTCATAAATCAGTTATTATTATGGTTATGTATATGACATAGTAGATTAAATCACTTTGCTGGATGTTAACCCTTAATAATAGGCTTTTTCTCATCTAGATTATTTTTCTATGAAACATATGTCATATTCACCAATATTTATATTTTGAGTGGTGTATATATTACCCCGTGGAATATTTTTTCATAAAATTAATGAAATTTTAATAAATTAAAAATCAATCAAAATTTCTCTTTTTCAATTGATTTTTATTCTAATTTTTCTAATGTTGTATTTGATTATATTGAGTAACCTTATTTTCTTAAATCTCATTTTTTGTCTTTAAATATGGTATTTTAATATTTTTAATTCCTAGAAAATGATAATATTATATTTCTATACCAAATTATTTTCTATTTATTTAAAATATTACCTAGAAGTCATGTTTTTGATCGTGTTTATCTTCATAATATTTAATTTTGTTTACAATAATTCTCATACTAGTAAAATAAGATCATTCTTATCCTTGTATGTAATGAATTTACTAGTGGGGTAATTGAACCAGACATTCGACATGGTCCAAATTGAATATCTGGTCTGTATAAGATTTTCAAAATTTCTTCTGCCTAAAAATAACTCATTTGGGAATTATTTTTATCACAATAAGAGACACATCATTGTTATTAATATATTAAATATTAAAAATAGATAAATAGAATTAATAATAGGTCATAATAAAAATAATTATCCAATCATTTTAAATATACCTAAATAATCTATAACCAATGTTACAACCAGGCGTGCCAAAAAAATATAAAACACTAGATTAAAAAACCTAAAAACCAACTCGATATGAAATTAAACTACAACAATGAAACAACAAGTTTATCACCTACTACCCAAGTCATTAGACACCATCCATAATGAACATGAATGATCCAACCATGATCTATGAACATGATATTTTTTAGGCATGAGATAAAATTCATTATAGGTCACCAAAACACACTAAAACTATGGAAAACGATTTAGGAGGAAATTCATAATTTATATAATAGAAATAAACTATAATATATTATTTCCAAATATAAAATATAAGAAAAACAAAACAACTGAATAACCATCAGGGAAATGAAAATCTTTTTATTTTCCAAATTTTAACGCACACACATTGTAAAAACAAATCTATAAGCCTAATCCATATTATATCCACACACCCACATTCCTTTGTCAAAACAAAAAAACATATTTTATTAAAATAAAATAGATAGAATTTTAATCGTTTTACTTGTCAAGAAATTTATTATGAATCCAAACATGCATTCTAAAATCTATTTAAATACATCGCATGAAAGATCCTTTAAACCCAAAACATGTTTTTAGTGAAATCATTGAAAGGTCATTTTTAATAAAAACATTCCAAATCACATTTGTCACATGTCAGAATAAGAAACCAAAAAATATCATAAGATATATAAAAACTTAACACAAACAAGGGTTCCATGTCAATGAATTAATGGGAAATGATAAAAACATAACTATATCAAACACCAATCAATCAATAACTCACCAATAAAATGAGTGTTTCACGACACCTCTCGAGGTCACTACCATGCCCTGTATCTTATCGTATATGGGTATTACAACTTCAGATAGCTTCTATTTTCTTATATATCCATTTACATCATTCAAATATCATATACAAACCCTAATAAAATGAAACACCCCACCATGTTTTTATTCATAGCAGGACTGATGGGAAATTAGTGGCATGTGTACCAACTTATAGAACAAGAACGATCTAACACTTAGTACTTATTATCAATTAAAAATGATATATGTGAAGATTGGTGAAAATTATCCAATCCTTCCCATAAGGAATAACCATAAATACCCTAAACCAGGACACTAAATGGTTAAATTCCCAATCTAGAGAACCTGGATGCATGCCATGAAAGGAACAACCATACATAATGGGAGAGAAAAATAATCACATTGTGGTCTAACACCCATAAAATTTTTAAATGAATCAACGGGAAATAATGGATCCCATCTACATACATTATTAAAGACCAATATTCAAAATAGGTCATGAACACCAAAATATGATATGGAATGAAAAGAAATTTCAGATATCACAAAATACATTCCAAATGACATTATGAAAATATTGGTAAAGACTGAATAATTAATTTTTTTTCATTGTAACACTTAAATAGTATCTCACTTCTTTTCAAATAAAAAACATGAAAAAGTGACATCATTTTTATCACACATTTCATAAAACACCTCATAAAATATTTTAAAAGGTCAATCAAGTCACCAATTTCATTAAAAAAATTCAAATATACAGTTAAAAACATTATTCTTCCTTGAAATAAAAAACCAGGAAAAAAGGACAACCATTTCTATCATACTATTTAAAACATACCACCAATCCACTTAACATGGTGTAAAACACACACATATGTGAAATATACATCAGAAATTGGCGTAAGATACACTTTAATAAAATATTTGACGGTCAATAAATCAATTCAATACAAACTTCCAATTATAATTTTCTATTCACTCATTGAAATTAAAAACATTGTTAAAACCATATAATAAAATAAAAAAACATCAATGGGTCATATGTCCCTTTAAAAGGCTCTAATCATAATAAAACATTCCATTTCCAACAAGATGACATATAATTCACATGGAAAACCATTCATGACATAACAAAAATTAAAATAAATGGTTGAAAAATACCACAAGTCTATAATAAATAGTTTTACATTCCTAAAAGGGAATTTTATAAATTCAAATAATGATTTAAATTAAAAAATATAATAATTTCATAATAACACATACCTCAAAGAAGCAACAACCAATCCGAAATGCCCCAAAACTTGTACCTTTTATTGGTGACCTCACCAACAAGATAAGAAATGATGTCTACAGCCTCTAGAAACAAGAAAACCGATATTAGTAGATCCAAATGTAACCCTTAAATAAGGATATATTATAACTAGGGACTATGGGGAAAGATGAAAACTAGATTTACGAGGGGGAGGAAGGAAGAAGAGAGAGATATAGATAGAGTGAGGAATAAATCACCTCAAACCACTTTCAAATCATCAATGGTGGGGTTATAATCCAAACATGGAATATGACGGATCCCATAAAAACCCCATAGGCATTGTTTGATGAAAATATTTTTAATTTGTGGTGAAGACACCTTAAAATTAAGTATAGAAATTTTGGGAATCTTAAATTTTTAAAAACCTTGACAACCTGTATGGATTTTCCATAAGATTATATCAATTTTTCACTAACACAATGGGAACCACAAATCTATAGATTTTTATAATACATAGTTACCCCGGAGAGGAAACATGTTCGAAAAAAAATGATGTTCCTTAATAAAGAACTACCCCAATCCCTATATGGATTCCAGGGGTTCTCCATATGGAAAAAAATCCATATAGAAACAGTGCTCAATGGAAGTGACGATAGGATGGCTCCTAGTTGGTATGATGGCTCTGTTATTGTAGAACATGTCCTTCCCATTATTTCGAGAGATCATCTCACGGTGTTGGCGGGTTTTGGCGGACTCCGACTGGCTTTCACCTAAGGGTTTGAGGCTTGAGGATGTTGTCGATAGTTTCATCTGTTGTCTGTTCGAGGAGGTCTTTTCCATGGTATAATTTGATTGGATTTTTGTTCTATTTCCCATGAATACCTGGTTCATGTGTTTCGTGTTTGGAAATAGTGCTGGTTTTCTTTGGTGAGGACAATGGTTTTGTTGGTGATGTTGTGTTTGTGGATCAGATTGGTTTGTGGTGACGAGACGATGATGACAGATGCACTATTGAATCGATGCATCTAGGAAGGATGGTGTTTGGCTCCAGAAATGTGTGACGTGACTGATGGTGAAGTCCAATTTGGGTATCTCGTAGTTTGATAATGGTAATGAATCTTTTTGAATTATTAATTTTGTGTATTTGTGGTCATATGGATGTTGTGGGATTCGTACGCGAGTGGAGTGCGTGGTGCAGGGATGTTTGAATTTTTTAATTTTGAAATCTACTTGGCCTATGTTGTTGTAGTGTATATTCTTTATAGTTACAACTATGACTTAATGTGGGGTTTTAATAAAATAAAAAAATGATTTAGAAGAACGAAACATTTATTATTTGTTCTCTCCTCAAACACATGAAGGATGATCCAAAGAGGACATGTTCAAATGAACCACTGATCAACCATAAGTGGAAAATAATCTCTAGGATAAAATGACATGATAACCTATTATTATAAAAGCACTATAGAACATGAGTCCTAACATGGTCTCCCCATCATTTTTAATTCATATACCATGTTTTCACTAAAGAAAATCTACTGATAAACAAATCCTCAAGCCACCATGAAACTGCGAGAGACACCCACTCCCAAAAAAATGCACATAAAAATTTATCTAAATGAATAATAACCACAAATATCCTCAATTAAAAATAAGAACCCTCACCTTGGGTCATGAAATTCACAAAAAACATATGTACATCCCTATATCACCTTAACATGGTGTTTCAAACAAAATTCTCATATCCAGACACTGGTTAGTATTCCACAGTCAACATGTGTATTACACATCCTAATTATACAATCAAGAACCTCAAGTCCTATCTCATGTCGAATAAAAGATGCCCAAAAGACTCAACATAAATTGTGGTAACAACGCACTATCAGAATGAGAGTTCTTCATAATCGTCCAGACATAATCACAAGAAATACAACCCAGCAACCAATCATCCAAGAAGGTATGAGAGGTGGAAAAATCCCACAATGGAATAAAACATTCATTAAAAAGTCAATAAAAACATTGATTAGTGTAGTATAAATGGAATCATCAAAATTTAACACACCAAATAAAGAAAACATAAATAATGACCAAAAAAATCTACAACAACCAAATAAATAATCCCAAAAAACAAAAATCACATCCTTACAGGATCAAACATAAGGCTATCTGAAAACCATTCCCAACGAAAATATAAACATGACCACAAAATACAAAATTTAGTAAAAAAACAATAACTTTATTCCCTATCACAAAATTATAAATGACCTAGATGGTGATTATTTCCCTAAAAAACATAAAATGAACCTGCATATAAGAGATGAGGTATAAATAACCACCACTGACACAACTAAAACTGAACAAATTGCATATAATGAAACTTCCCCATGATGCACTGGGTGTCCCGATAGAGACTGGTTTCACCTCAATCTCTTATAATTTCCCCTGTCTTCTATGATTTGTAAATTTTCTACATCCCTAAATCCACTTGGAGTTTGGGAAGGAACTATATGTAGAAAAAACATTCAAACTATTATGACGTATTTCAAAAAAAGGAGAGCTTCCATCAATCATTTGAAAAATTTAAAACCAAGTGATTCTTTACTAAGAGAGGTTTGAATGAAACAATGGTAATCCCTCAAGTGATTCATAGTAAAATACATGAAAATAAATATATTCACTTCAAAAACAATCAACCAATTTGATTAAAAATGTTATTTCTCTTTTTGAAATCATATTCAAAACTTTATTATAAAAAATTCCTTGTGAAAAAAAAATTAAAAAATATCCAAAGGGAAATTGAAATTTAACCATCATCTCATTAATCCATTTTTTAAAATATTTTTTTTACAAAACCCTTTTATCTCCATGAACGTAATTTTAATAAGAAAAGAACACACAAACACTACATAAGAACCCAAGAAGAGATAAAAAACGCACATCCCAAAAAAGGGTCAAACAATCTCCATTCCACTTCGAACAAGTGAAAAACACTTTTTATGATATCTATAATGATGATGAGTCCAAATAAGAGAACATGCGATAAATATTGTTTTGTATTCTTTCACCACCATGGTTTCAGAATTGTTTTTTTAAATAGTGTTACACAACTTATAATGAAGGATTACATGACATAATTATCACCTCAAGATTTCAAATGTTTTATTGCCTAATAGTGCATTATGATTTCCCCTCCACTTCACCATGAAACTATAAATATATCCCAAATATAATATACATAATAAAGATGATAAAAAAACTCAGTTCACTATATGTTCCAACTAAACGACCAAGAAAAATATAATATCCATTTTAGAACCCATATTCCTTTGGAAGAATGAGGCTTTGGATGATAGATTCCTTTCTATACCATCCTTCAACCTATATCTCATTATCCAATAGTAATAATCTACATTCTATATAGATATCGATAAATAAGATGGGGAAAAAATGCATAGGAACCTCCTATGTAAACCCAAATATATGATAAAATTTATTAATGAATAATAAATATGATCGATCAATCTTAATATCCGATCAGACTCCCACCCCCTAAGGCCAAAAGGGTGTTCCCAAAGCGTATGGATAGATGAGAAGCACCTACTCATCACATTAACTACTTTGGAAATAATTATTTCAGAAAAAAGATATACAAGAAAATAAAATAAATAAACCATGTTTCCCAAATAATTAAATCAAATGCGTAAATGGTCATAACCAATAATAATGATCCAATCTATATACATATACATAATAACATGCATAAAATTATGTTACAACTAGGAAGAACAAAAAAGTTAAAACACTAAAAAAATAAAAAAATACAATCCAACTTGATCGAAGATAGATGCACCATTATACAACCATGTATTTCTCACTGACTACACAATTCACCCCACATCTATCGTTATTAACAACAGTGATTTAGCTGAGATTCTAAAACCAAATTATTTTTATATATGATATAAAATACCAATTAGGTAATAATAAATTTCAAAAATTGTGCAATATTATTTCCAATTAAATTCATAAATGATACTTTCAATTTAAACTATCATTTAATATTTAGTTGGGATGGTAGCCAAGTTTTCCAAAATCCCCATAAGTCTTCACAAATATCATGATCAAACCCTAGTGGATGAATATTTATGACTTTATGTACAAGAGATACAGAAGTATTTTAGTAGCTATTATAGCTGTAATGTAGCAACCATAAAAATACATATGTTTGGTCCTTTAGGCCATCAAATGGGGTTGTGAAGTAGGGACAATGAGAATTTGGTGATATAGGTGTGATGGAAGAGGGGTCTTCCAGCCATCCAATGGTGAGCCTATGGTTCATGTAATATGCTTCATTCCTAATCGACCTTGATGACATAAGTCATCAATAAAATAAAGTGTATAGATGGCTAGATTATCTCTATGGAAGCTATAACCTACCTTTTGGATTATGTGTGTGCAATGCGTGTGTGTATTTGAATTTAATTATACCCCTCTGTGGATCCATCTTTTTAGAGGGTATTCCATCAGTCTCCATTACTTCGGGCCTTCTTAGAAGTTGGTAGTAGGGGGTAGGGCTAGAGGGGGATGTGCTGGTTGTTTTCATTTCTTGTACTTTTTTATCATCGAATAAAAAATTTCATATGATGATGATAATATAATATAATATAATATTATCACATATAACATAAAAACCAAAATATATCCATATCCACTATGAAAATGCAGTTATATTAATTTCTAAACCCCTAAAACATGCATTTTGAAAACAATTACATTGGCATAAGGCATCTCAAATCCAAACACCCACTTTCATTACTCAAATAAAAAATTCTATTTTATTAAAATTAGATGGATTCAACTATAAAACATTAAACTATATGAATTACTTAGTTAATACAAAAAACCATTCTGAAAAAAATTTAATACACTCTCATACAGGTGCCTTTAAATCCAAACTATGTTTTCAAAAACATTTTTAAACCTCATTTTAAATGGAATAATCCCAACTCACATGAGTAACATTTCATAAGTAGGCACCACACAATATCATAATGTATAAATAAATTACCATCTACAATGAAGGGTTATATATCAATGAAATAGGAATAAATGATATAAATAAGACGTAGATGATCCGACCCTTAATAAATAACTCTCCAAGAAAAATAAAAGTGTCATGATCCCAACCTTGGTCACTAACAAGCCATGAATCTATACAAATATGTTTACTATTAAAATAATGAGATTTCATCATATTATATCTTCATAACCATCATGCATGTATCCCACACAATCCACGTTGTTTTGATAGACCCCCAAAATTTACCTTGTGGATAGCATAATTAGTGGGAAACTATCAATATGTGAACCAAATAGAGAATACGATAGATCTTCCATATTATAATTTATATCCAATGAAAAATAAAGGATATTAGGTCTACCAAAAATGATCCAAGTCCAATCATAAGGAATAATAATATATACTCTCAACCCTAACACCCAATGATGAAAAAACACATCAACATAATATTCCTTAATGGAATTACAAGAACATTCCCACCCAAGGGGAGAAAACAAGAATACAATAGTGATAGAAAACCCAAAAAATGGTAAACATGCATGTGGATAGGTTTTTTCATTCACATACAGCAATTAAAAAAAATAAAAATGGGATTTTGATACCAAAAAACAACTCAGAGTTTTCATTCCTTTCAAATTTCATAAAATAAATTCCAAAAAAACATATATGAAATTATGGTCAACACCCAATCAACTAAAATATTCAAAATATACCATTACACAAGGGATCTCTAACTATAAATTCAGTACATAGCCAAGGGACTTCATTTCAGCCATAGATTGCATAAAACACAACATAAAACACTCTGTGAGGTTAAATTAAATAACAGATAGTATTAAATTTATTTAATGGTACTCATCAATAGGATCATTCATCTTTGCTAATAAAAATAAGGCCAAATTCCATCCATTTCCATTTTACTTTTTAAAATCATCCACCATGGAATTTCAGAATGAGAAAACCACACACATATTTCAAATCACAATTTTAAATTATCCTAAGAACCACTTTAATAATTCATTTTCAGGTATTCACATCGATTTAATTAATTTACATTAAAATATTTATTTATTAATTGAAACCTTATACCTAGTCAAATCCAATAGAATAACATGAACCTATTTCATAAACCATATAGAATTTATCAAGAAGCATAGAATAATAAAACTTTCAATTTCAAACAAGAAAATAGGGAATTAACATGAAAACCCATTTATCGAATTCCCAAAATATATTGAAATGGTTTAAAACCACCATAAGGGATTCACATATAGTCAGACATTTATACATGTGGAATTTGGAATGTATAAGAATACTTTTAATTACATTGTGAAATATATTCATAGTAACCCAACATTGACGAATCAAGGACCATGTTAAAATTTCATGGTACATGATCACTATAATAGAGTATACATCCACAAAAAAAATT
This sequence comes from Viscum album, assembly GCA_963277665.1. Classification (NCBI taxonomy): domain Eukaryota; kingdom Viridiplantae; phylum Streptophyta; class Magnoliopsida; order Santalales; family Viscaceae; genus Viscum; species Viscum album. The sequence goes on along the minus strand of OY728130.1, from coordinate 1,612,428,045 downwards.
ACCATGTATAGAACCCTTGAAAACCAAATTCCCTATCATTATCTCCACCTGTTACTCTAACATAAAGAGACTTGATAAGTACAGTTTAATGGTGAAGTCATAACTACTAGAGAAGAGAATGTGGAAGGAAAATAAATAAAGTTAATAATAAAAAAATCTAACCACATGGAAATCGTCAATGGATGGGTGTGTATTCAATGTTTGAATAATATATATCCACTATAAGACCTATAGGGGATGACTGATAATAATGGAGAGACATGGGGGTAAAATCCCTAAAAATCAAGGAGGGAAATTTGGTAAATTATAAATTATTAAAAACATTGACAACCTACATAGTTTGGCCTCATGATTATGAAAACCATGAAAGAACATTGAAAGAGACCCTACTTAACAAAATTTTCAAGCTGCACGATTAACCCGGATAGGTCATACAGTTAAAAAAACTATGTTTTTGAATCTAGAACCACCCAATGACCTGTTGAGAATCTAGGGGTGTCCCACATGGTTTCAAAAACATTGTGAATGTTTTGATCAGTAAATCCATAACAAAAGAATATTCAAACTTCATGAATTCCAAACCACATATCAAACATTTATGATGTCATTTTCCCTGGCACAAATGCACCAAATACCCCATATGGGTTCTTTTAGGGCTTACCAGGGTTGGACATAGAAATCTTTAGCCAATTATAAAAAATAATGCATTGTTTAAAATGGTCTAAAAAGGTATCGTGAAAATATAATCCATATATTTACCCTATAATAGTGGATTATAACATGAGAATATAGTAAAAACTTAAAAATTTACATGTTACAATATTTAACGCCATGATATCTCAAAAAGAGACTCCACTTCACCATAAGAAGACTAATAGAACATTAATATGACATGGGGTGTATCACAATGCCTATATTCTCTATTATTGAAAATGTTCTCTTCTATCATCATTAAATCCATATATGTGTATATATATATATATTATATTTATTGATCTTTAAATTTCATATCACATCTTTTCAATGGAAGACTTATCACTCTTTTTAAGATGTGGGTGTCAAAAAATCTATACTATAAATTACTAACAATTTTTTTATTTACTAGTAGTACATTTTATCCTTAATTTTTAATTAAATCTTTTATTTCACATTTTTTTAATTGATCTTAGAAGTATAAAAATATTTGGGCTTCTATATTTGATGAAATAAATGTAATGATCTAATAATGTCAGGGTTTTCCATTCACTAACAATTCTAAAATAAATCATTTATACTTCTAGTTGGCGTGACAACCCCATTTAATTTTGTCTTTATAATTCCTTTTTTGATATATTATATGGTTAGTTCAAGGATTTTATCAAAGATATCATTAATTTCATAATTATCATTTTAAAATGGAGTTGTAGAAGCCACATTATTTGTTAATCCATCTGTATTTGTTGTTGAAAGAATCCTTAAATTCATACTAGTAGAATAAAAGTTCCTTGGTTCATTCTTGTAGAATTTAATACAATTATATGACTAAATGAATAAATCATTGTTTCATAATCTAATATCTCAACCAGATATTTTATGTAATGACATTAAGGTAACATCATGATTGAGATTAACTTAGTTGGATCTAAATACACATTTTATGGAAGACATTATAATATAATTGTTTATAGATAGATTCGTAAATCTTTATCTAATGAGATGGACCATGATAGGTGGTATTCTATTTACAAAATTACTCATAATAGAGTTAAATGTCATCTCTACTTGATTATGGTATTCTATTAAAAAACTAATTTCATACCTATAGTACCATTAATTTTTAACAATGCATGTATATCCCATATTGTTTATAGTAATGTTATCTATGTAATTTTTAGTTCCTTCGGTTGTTGTAATGAATCTTTTATTTTATCACGATGCTAAAATATCTAGTGAATAATTTAATGGTCTGGTGAAATGACTCCTCAAGAATGGTGGACACTAAAATTTATACCATTGAATAAAATCAAATTTAGATTCTAGACGTTAACACAAATTCTGATTTATTGTCTAATTTTCAATAGAAAATTGTACTCACTACTAAGATAAACTCACGTCCCTCAATTTAATATAAAATTAAAAAGGGTATTTTCAATGTTATGTGAATAAATTATGAAAATAGAAATTAAAAATTCTGTAATTCTACCCCAAGATCTAGGAAATATTTTATACCCCTAACATTCCTCAAGAATGGATAAAATATCATTAATACCAGAAAAGCCTTGAGGATTATATTTTTACTTACTTTATCAACATATTCATGGTGCCTTATCATAATAAATAATTAGGCCCTAATATTATTATGCACATTTTTTTTAGTAGTGAAAATAATCACCACACTTGTGCTAGAAATTATTTTTAGATAATGAAGGAAAATTTTAGCGTAATGACTGAGAGTTCCTCAGGACCTAATGGTTTGACCCACTCTTTTATTGAGCACTATAATGATTTTATTCTATAGGCTGCATACTAATTAGTTAAATCATTTTCACCAATGTATCTTTATCAAAATGTATTATTTCCAAAATAATTAAATTGATTAATAATGCTAAAAATGCCTTTAAAATATATATTTTTAGTACTATATCTCTCATCAATACAATTTAAAAGTGCATCACCATAATTCATGAAAATAGACATGAAACATTATCAAATATTATTTTCTTTTTAAGTCAATTTGTTATTGAGATATTTTGAAGCATACAAGATTTTATTTTTTAAAAATATGATTTTACCAACATAATAACAAAATAAAATATATATGGAAAATTTCTCTTAAACATGATATTATAAATTATTTTACTACTATATATTCAATATTCATCTTAAAGGTTTTCCAAATCATTGACTTGAGTGACACTTTTATTATCCGAGTTGAATCCCCCATTGGATCTACAAAAATTTATTTACCATTAGTATATCTCTTTAATGACAAATTAAATTAATAAAAGGTTTGATACAAGGAGGCATGATTTATTCAATCATATTCTCCATTACTGAAGATTATTTAAGAAGTCACTTCACTAATCTGGTGGGACAAGGTAACAACAAGACCATTTTTTTCTATAAATCATGATGTACCTTTACATGTCCTATATTTATAATACATTATAATTTTATGAAAAGAAATAAAAATAAATATATAATATTTAGAGGTATCCCTCCCACAGAATGAAGTGGTTTTAATTCAGTCTATAAATTCAAATAATTAATAAATATTCTATGGGAAAATGATTTCAGTTGTAATAAAAAATTTCATCATGAAAGAGTTATCCATTAAAGAAGCCTCATTCCACATCACCTACCATAGTGACCGATTATTTTTGAGAATATTAAAAACCAATTACATCTCCAAAATTATTGATCAAATAAAGAATAACCTCTCTTCCTATAAATGGATGTCCATCTCTATCTCTAGAAGAAAATTCCTATTAAAATCTAAAAAAGTTTCTGAAATTTATTATATCTGTATACTATATAAATTAAATATATATCTACATAAAAGCATCAATATTTTCAATGAATTTTTTTTGGAGTGGTTGAATTATTGAAAGGAATGTATTCATTATTCCTCATGTTATGTATTATAAACCTATTGACAATATTGTTTTTGGAATCTAGAATATAAAAATAATTAATTATGGTTAAAAGACCATGTTTAATTGAACCTAGTGAATAATGATGATATATATCGTAGTTTATTTATTTCTATATTATTTAATAAAATAGGGATAGTTAAAATAAAATATATTGATTATTCAACTTGACAGACCATAGTTTCTTCTTTTTCCAATGTTATGTGCTACTCTTGATAGATTACAAAAAAGTATTCCACTCTCAATTTTTGGTCAGATAACTATACATGTGCTGTAATTATCTTTCTTTTGGGGTTTAAAAAAACTCATTTTGAAACTCATATTTCAATCAATGATTTTTTACTACATCCAACCAATATCTGCATGAGAACATTACAAGCATGTTTAATGATTACTCTCCTTTGTTACTGATGATTTGTCAATTTGAGAACCTATGTAAAATTTTATATGGGACTCCAAACTCAATTTTGGAGGGAATTTTATAAGATCCAACCATGAACTCACATGGATGAAAATTTTTGAGAAGAGATAGATCATTCGATCTTATTATACTCTTGTTTGATGACTTTCTCATAATAAGATTCATATTATTGACCTTATTAAAGTCTTTGGTATCCATATATTCTCCAAATTCTACCTTTTTAATCAACACAAAGATGATTCTGATCATCTTTTCCATTATTAAAGCATATATAATACCCATTATAAGGTAATATATAATTTTTTGAGACTGTGATTCTAGAAACTACTTTTAATAAATCACATATACAATCCTTTTTAGATATAGGGATTTCACAACAACATAAAAGATATTATCTTTTTAAAAGGCCTAAAATAATCCACAAATTTTGGTTTGGAAAATTTTTTTATATAAATAACTATAAATCATTTTATCTAAATGATGTTTTTTTCAATAATAATACTTCTATAAAAGAATTCATCTCACTATAGCGTGGACAAATCCATAATATAGTTCAAAACCTCATTGTACTTAGGCCTCTTCAAATTCATGGAAAATACTGGCCACCCATAAGGACCTATGAATGTTTACATGAATCCCAATTTTGGAGTGTATTATGATTCATGTCAATGTATCTTCAAAAGTTGTTTTATACCCCTATAGTTGTGGGGCCTTCTATCATGATCATAATTGATTTATTATTTTATTTTTTTCTCAGTACATGTGGTATAACATCATCTATGGAGGCCAAAATACATAGCATTATTAACACACACTCTGTTTCAATGAAAAAAAACTAATCTTTTTCTTGAAAGTGACTCCGACACTATTTTACAAGTTATTTTATTCATGTGGTGAGTCTCTCATAATATCTCTCTGGTATATGGATGAAATTTTTTCTCTTTTATTCTATCTCCATTGTCATAATTACACATAAATTCAATAGGTAAATATTGTGGAGGTTGGGATTTCCAAAAAATGAGTAAACACTAACCTTATTTGTTTGGATGATCTTATATATAATTTAATTCAATTGAATATAAAATATTGTAACAACATTCCCTCATTCAGAATCATGCAATGTTTTCTTTAAATAATGGATCCTTCTCTTTTGGCTAAGGAATCTGCATTTAAAAGATGGTGGTTACTTATAACACCTTATAAAGCTGTTATTAAGGATTTATATCAACTTATATACAGATTTTATGACATGATAAATAGTTTTGAAAATAATTTATTTGATTATATAACCCAAAAGAATATTTTCCCAATGTGTATATTTTTTTATGTCTCTATGATATTTTTTACTTATTTTTTCTCCCATGATTCAAAATTAATTTTATAATGATCAATAAATGTTTTAGGTTTTATTATAATATGATTACCTATGAATGGGATTATGTTCATATATCATGGTAATTAATTATATTATACGTTTTCTGATTACTATTAATAGTCCTATAATATTTTAATTAGATATTTATCCCCTATAAATTTGTTATTACATGCTTATGATCTAATCATTATGATTTATAGATAATTTTTCACTTTATAATAATTAAATATTAAATATTCCAAATGATTCAATTCTATAACTTGTGAATATAGAATAATATGTCATAATTTTTTCTGAGAGGTTATTATTGTTCAATAACATAGATATTTTTAAAGGAGTTATAAAATAAATCTCATATAAATAAAATACGTAATGACAATAATATTTGATTTCATTGGGTTGTGAAACTATGTCTAAAAATAAATGTTTATTCTTATAAAATATTGTAAAATGTATTTTTATTTTACTTATAATACACAACTTCATGTAGAAATCAGTATATAATGACTACATCTTTTTGACTAGATTGGGGATTGAGGGTTTTACATTACTTGGGTGGTATAAATATAGGGTTTTGTTATTTATTCTGAGTATTTTATTTAATAATGTATATTATGGTGGATATAAATTAGTGTAAACCATGGGGATAAGTATTACTATTGGATGAAAACCAATTTTTTTTTAAATAGAGTTTTGGGTTTCATAGAAATGAATTTATTATCTACAAAAAAACAATTACATGAATACTATAGAAAATATGTACCATGGGGAAACATACATGGAAGTTCTGGTAGGTTATTTACCCATTCTTCTCCTTGTGCATGATAGTGAGACCTAAATTCACACATGTTGTGAAAACCCCAGTGGATTTTCTTTGGTCAAAATCATTCTTCTTAAAAAAAATTATGACTAAATTATTATTTTAGATAATTATGTTAAGAAGTATTTAGTGACCCAAGATAATAAATTTGAGATTGAATTAAGGCTATTTTTTTATTCGTATATTTTCTATGACATTGACAAAGTGTTAGATATTTTTAGGTTGTGATTTTCATGTGACTATTGATCAAAATTACCTTATGATTTTAATTTTATATAGTTTCTGTCAACTACTTTACATTTTAATAATGATTGGGGTAGAAAAAGATGTCATAAATGGGTTACATATACAATCACTGGATTGTCATAGTAAAAAAAATGTAGATAAGGTACTGGGGGAGAAATATTATGATTGTTCCAAACTAGTTGTATTGATTTATGAATAATGAATTGAAAAATATGAATTCCCATACACGTGCATGAATATAATGATTCGGTTTAATAGAAGTTCACATTAATGTTTTTTGTTGGATAGAAAAATAAAATTACAATGTATAATTTTTTTTTGAAGAACCACCTTGTGAAATGCATCAAAGGAAATAGAATATATTTTAATTGTGGAAATGGAGGGAGTAGATAAAAAAAATTCAATAAAAGATGAAGAGTTTAATTGACATGATGAAGGGAACTACAGTTCATCCAAATGAATTAATATTTTTTAACGTACTAAATGTTGGGAAAGTGGTAATTATCCATGTGAGTTACCTAATCCATGGGCTAACAAGATTGATAGACATAGAAATCACCAAATAATAATTAAATAATGGAAATCCTATTATATTATAATTACTAATGTGGGTTTTTGAAAAAAAAACTAGTTGAGTAAGGAACATTGATAGTCCAAAAATGAGCAATGAATGTCATATTTAAATATTCTTCTACCACTCCATTATATCAAGAATTCTTTTATAATAACATAAAATTGCGAAACTGATGAATAGGTGGTATATTTTTCATTTAAAAATAATTTAGTATGGTTATTACAACCCAATTTTATTACTCTTCCACGATTGATTTTTATGTGAATGTACTTATGATAAATAATATTAACCTTCCATTAGAAAATTTACATGTGATATTTGTAATATATTTGATCTTATTATGTAGATGATATAATAGATAAAAATATAAATAAATAACATTAAATATAATAAATCAACCCATTATCATACATTGATACAAGGTAAATTTTAATATCTCATAGAAAAATTTCTCTAATTATACAGGTTATAACAAACAATCGTAATGGATCTTTATATCAAACTATTAGTAAAAATATTAATATGATTTATATTTTTATTATAAGGTAAATTATGATTTCACTATATATACCAATGACAATGAAGATAAAAAATAATTATAAATTAAATGTAGTTTCAGGGACACCCATAATTTTTTTAATTTATATGTCATAAGTAATATTTTTAAGACATCATTTACCAATTGAGGATGAATTAAACCGCTTGATTTTTTAAATGAAATTTTTTCTTTTAAAACTTAATATTTCAATAGGTTATGTTGCACACAACATTGATTTGAAAAACCTTATATCTTTAATGAAGTTATAATCAAAAAAATATTAAATATAACCAATATAACATTGTTACAGATTAATCGAGTACAATTAGAATTTAGTATATTTTAAAATAAATAAAGTAGATGAAATGAAATCAGGTTTTATGAGTCATCCTCATGGATATCATTTTTCTAAGATTATAAAGGTTGTATCTTTAGTTTCAATTTAAATAGTCCAATATAAATATGAACTCTAGATACTAGGGAATTAGAAAAATAACACATAAAAGAATATTTAGCTCGTTTAAATCTCAATGATATCCATTATAAATAAAATTCCAATGAAAACTGACACAAAATATTATCGAATAAGTGGGTTTCTATAGTGATCTTGAAGGGATATGTAAGTATAAGGTTAGATGAGATACACATATAAATATTAATGTTATACAATATTTTCATTACATATTTATTGTATAGATTATTCATTAAGACTATTGACTAAAAATAGATTTTAATAATAATTCCTTAATATAATAAAATTAGTATAGAAAATAATAAATGAATTCATTTTATTCATAAGAATATATTTTATTAAAATTTAACTTTTTATAGACTCTGAATATTATTATATTATGGTGAAATAATGGTTTTCATGAAACGTAATGATAATATTTAAAAAAATTATAATATATATCCAATAGTTATTACTATACAAGTTATAAATCTATTTATGTTTAGAATATGTGTTTTTTTAAAAATTATTCTTTCATTTTATTCGCTTACACTAAAAAAAATTATCACTTTTAAAAAACTAAGATAACATTGATTTTTATATTTCTAAGAGGAATGATTAAATTAGTTAATAAGAAATAATTTATTTTTATGTAGAAATAGAATTTGGGATTAAATTTTGTTATCAATTAAATGAGATAATGTTTATTTTAAATAAACTATTATCACAAAAATGGTTTAATTTCTTTTTAAAAAAATTAAATAAATATTTTTTTATAAAAAATGCCGATAATTCTATTTTTTAACATTTAAATTAATATATTGCGATATATTTAATTATAATTTTGTTACAATAACATTATTATTAAATAATATTCCCAAAAAAAATTTCTTATGAAAAATATTTTAATTATATGACACCATTTAAAAATTAAATAAGTAAATACAAAAAATTGAACAGTAAAAAATTACGTTCATTTTTGGATTTATAATTTAAACATTATATTATGAAAAAGTTCCAATATGTTTTTGAGAATGTTTTTTTAGGGTTAAATGTAAAAAATAACCTATTTATAAATACCTATAAATTTTTGATTTCAATAATATTTTAGCAAGAATTACAAATTTCTTGACCCTTTTTCTTGATATAATAATTTTTTTAAGTAATTATTTTCATTTAAAAGTATTATGTTTAATTGAAAAATATATATTTCAAAATAAAAAAAGTAATTTATATTTTTCATTAAAAATATTTATGGGGTTCTATACATTATTTATTATAGAATTAAGTTAAATCTCTTTAGGGGATTATATCAAATAAAATATATTTAATAATTATAATAATCTGTTAAAAACATTGTAATAATTTTTAATTTTTTAGACATTAAAAATTACATAGTTTATAATTACATCCAATAGTTAATGATAAAAATGGTAAAAGTATACAAAATAGAGGTTAAAAGTCATAAATTATGTAACAGACCCATACCCCATATTGGTTGGTGTCGGTATTTCATGGCCAAAATTCATAAATATCATTTATGTCTCACATTTAGAGACACATTCTATGAATATTTCACATATTATATCCCATTTATAAATGGATCCCTTCACCACACCACTTTCCTTCACTCCAAGACCCCATATTTATGAAAAATAAAATCTACCCACATTCAGCTCGAACACTGTATGACACATTTTATTGGATATTATATTCTCAATGGATGACCCCATAAATATGTAATATAGTTTTCAATGGGGACATTCCATAGATTTTGGTAAAAAATCCAAAATCACTTTTTGAATTTCTATTTCATTCATTCTTCATAATCTACCACCAAATATATTATAGAAACCCAAAATACTATCATAATTATCCTTAGAAAAATAAAATGATTTTATATTGATTGAATATTTCATATATATCTTCTACTATTCTTCTTATAAAAATGCATACATCTTCTATTTTTATGTGGAGACAACTACCTTCATAGAGATATATGCTCTATTTCTAGTGAACACCATACATAGATGGTTCAAACAGTTCATTTAGCTAATAAATATGATATTTATATAATTATGAATATTATTAAATACTAAATCAATTTATACCTTCCTTTCATTATATCAAGAAAGAAAATTAATTCTCTATTCATAAGTATACTATAACATCAATGAGTAGAAATATTCTATTTCTGATCGCATACTTATATGGAGGATTTTCATTTATATTTGAATAATATATATGATATGAGGTATTAATTTATATAGTTAATATTGTTCTAAAATGACAAAAAAATTATGATAATATTAAAACAATCTGTAACTATTGATACATTACTCGAATCAACCGTGTAATAGGCCTTATTCCCACAAACCATGCCCATATAATCCCTAAAATTTACCTTTTAATGAATAAATACATTTAGAAAATGATATAAATTAATTTTATAATAATTTAATTCTGAATATTATATCAATGTATGGGTAATGGAAATGAAATTATAAATCAAAGGTAAACTGATCGACATTAATATCATTTGATAATGAAAATAAACATCATTTAGATATTTCATATGTAATGAAATAATTTAATTAAAAATTAAAAATTATAATAGATATGAATAATTTTATAACATAGGTAATTAACATTTAATGATAATGATATATAATTTTTAATCATTTTCACATAATTTTAGAGTAATGTTAATGGTTTATCTTGTCTTGATTTTCATTTTTTGAGCCATATATAATATTAAAAATTTAGTTTCCTATAGTATATATATTTACCTATAGTGTATATTAATTATTAGATTTATAATTATTATGTTATTAAAATATACATAAAAATTTCCCATTTTTATTAGTTTACATATTAATGTATTACTAATGTTGTAAAGTGTTATCTTGACTCATGTTCTTTTATTGATTCATAATTATTTCTTTCTAACTATTACTTTACAAGAATTTTTAATTATAAACTATTATCATATTATATTTAGCCGACAACATATTTCTTTTGGAATTTCATTACCTCATCAAAATAACCTTCTAGGATATATTTATTTTTCTAACAATTTAAAAATATTTATAATAATTCATTTCCTCTATTTGTATGTTCTTTCTATTCAATGAATAGGGTATCTCATCCCATCAATGATCAAATTTACTATTTTTAAATCCAAAAAAATATATTATTATCTCTTGTGATATTCAATAATGTATTTTCCTCTATTCAAATATAATATTTATTAATCATTATTATGGGGGTTTCATAAAATTTATTTTTATTATGGAGAATATTTTTCCCATTCTTGATTGTACCTGTTATATGATTATTTCCATTTCTATAAAATATTTTTTTCTTTATCAAGGATATATGATTTTTATTTATTATAGAATATTTCATTATAATATATTAAGGTAAATTAATAAAAATGTAATTTTTAATAGATTCTTATAAAATCATATATTTTAAGGATATGAAGATATGTTTTCCAAATACATTATTATGTTTTACATAAAAAAATTTATTTAACTCAAAAATATATGTATCCTATGGAGAAAAGTTATATGTATTACCCTAATAATGAAATTATTGAATTAAACTTTTGGTGATTGAAATTTTTGGTATCAAATGATCTATTTCATGAATATATTTTAGATTATTACATTTTAAAGATATTACAAAACTCATTTTCATTCAAGTGGTTGATTATATTATGATGAATGATATCTTCCATTTGGAATATATATATATGGATGACTGATTTTTGGGATGATATATCCACACACATATCATTAGGTAAATCTTTATATCTCACAAGATAAGTATTCTCATTCATGACTATGTTTATTCACGAGTATGGTAGTAATAGAGTGGATTTTGATGGTGATTCTTCAAAATGGTTATGTTTATTCCATTATTTGATGATATTATATATTAATTTATTATTCACCCCAAAATCAATATAATTTTTATATTATTCAAACAAATATTATAATTTTTATTCATCCATGCTGTCCTTTTAATGGAATTAAATTATTATATAATGGCCATTAATTATCACAAAAGTATTATGATTATTAATATTGATTCTATGATCGTTGAATCTAATATATCTCCCATATCAATTTTTTCAAGCATGCTATGATCTAACCATTCGGATTCATTGATAATTTCTTCCTTATTTGGAATATTTGATTATCCCTTTCTTATACTTATATTCAAAGAGTAATGAAGATGATTATATTTTATGAGTTTTCTAGAATAGAGTCTTGTGTGTTTTGATAATGTTGAATTATTCATAAATATTAAAAACTAATATTCTTCAACAGCTGATCATTATATAAAATAAATAATCAATTTTCTATGTTCTGTGATAATTTTTGAGGAATTACATGATTGTGTTTTACTAGGGATAGATTTAGAATCAATGATTTCACATCATGAACTAATTGTTTTTCCAAAAAAAATATTTGATGCTTCTGACATTTTCTCATTGAAGTTATTGGTGGTGCTTCTTGTGTCAGTTGTTTTTCATCCTTTATATTTGTGAGACCATCCTCCTAAACATACCCTATATTCTAGTGCTAGAATTTTCCCTCTTTATGATCCATATGGCTCATTTTCTAGTCCTTTTATTTGTTATATTCTCTTATGGAGAAATCCTTCTCCTTTGGATGACCGTGATCATTTCTTATAGAACCACTTCAATAGGATTCTCATAGTCTCATAGATCTATTCCACAGTGATTGAATTTTTATATGAAGATTTTGAGGTTCCCTTTCTTCTTCACTAGTGGACTTTGGTTGTGTGTTTCAGAGTGGAGCATTCCATGTTTCCCTATTTTCATAACTCTATTACCTATGGGGGTTTGGAATATCATGAATTGGTCACGGTGTTAAACAAAAAATCATTTTATTTGGTTCTCTCTTACAAGGTGTATTTTAAAAAATATTGGTCATAATGTTCCTGACCATGTAGAAAGTGGAACTAAAATATTCTCAAGTGGCCATTTGGGGTTCATTCAGGTAGAAACTCTCCCTTGTACGTACTGTGTATTGATCATCTGGTCCTCCCCCATCAACTCATGAATACCTGCTTTCTTGGGTCCATTACATATGTTGTGGGATACTTGTTTTGTATAACTAAGCTTAAATATAAACTACTTAATTAATTATGGATAGTATTTATATGGAAGTGGATCTTTCATAAGTTCTTCTAGAGTGTATACTTCTCAGAGTGGGAGACTCATTCTGGTGAAAGATGATTGTCCCTTATTCTTAAAAATTCTTTTCGTTGAAAGGTAGGTTCAATGGTCACTTCAAATCAGCATGTAGAAGTTATGTCTCCAATTCTCTACCCCCTCTGGGTGACATTGCTCTATACCTCTCCCTTAATTTTTATACATCTATGTATTTTTTCTTGATCCTTCCTAGATCTCCCACTTCCCCACCCTCCTCCCAATTTAATTAGTGATCTTTCAAAATCACTATCAGGTAAAATTCTATTTGCTGACCAAATAATTCTATTTTGTTCTCCATTCTAATATTAATCCACCAACATTAATCAATATATATGAGATAATAAATAAGATAATTCAATTCTATAATAGACTCCAGTTCCTGGCATGGATAGGTTTTCACCCCCAATCTTAAGCCCCCCCCATGGAATGTAAATAAGATGATGTTTCCCCTAATGAACCTTTCACCTTAATGGAAGATCTTAGTCTTTATGAGTATTCTCTGATCTCACTCTCCCATAGATTCTTATCTCAATCAACTCCCCCAAAAAATCATGGAAATAAATACACCATTTCCTTTTCCCTCACCTTTTCATCCCCTCCAGGTTGTACATGAACAAGGTCCCCATGAATAATGTCTAAATACTATGAAATTATCAACAATTTAATTTTATATGGATGTTTCCAAATCCATCAAATCCCTCCATAAATAATTTCTTTAATATATTGTTTTCTATTGGCCTTGGATCGTGGATAAAATCATCCTACTTATTAAAAAAGATTCATAATATTAGGAACTCGATCATAGTAGGGAGGGAAACAAAATAATTGCCTCTAAAATTTAGTTCATCACTCAAAGAATAAAGGTGAAAAACATTATTCACATTGGTTTTCAAAACTACAAGAGTGGTTTTCTATAAATTTAGTGCTTCAATGATTCATATGTTTAGTTTATTTCAACTAAAATTTCCAAAGGTACTCACAATTTCTACACGCATTTTTTGAGTCGAAATGACATTCTCAAGCTCTATAGTGTTGATGGAAGAACATTTTGTTCTTTGATATAGTGGTTTTATTGTTTTTTATAGGTGAAATTGAAATTATATTGGAATCATTAGAAAATACGGGAGGAGGTTCCTATTAAATCAATGATATAAAATATTTCTATATGATTTCTCAAACGTGGCTTCTGGATCTTGGGCTATAAAAGATATTGTTTCATGTGCTTAATCAAACAAACATGAAGTGGTATCAACTATTTCATGAAAAATATATTCCCTACCAATATCCGCAACAGTTACTATTTCACGTATTCTATGGAGACAATTCTTTTTTGAGGTATTTTTTAACACTTTCCTGTTAACGTTGATTTTTCTACCAATCAATTTATAGTCAAGAATTCGGTCGTCCCCCAAAGTGGGACTAATGATTAAGAATATCACCAGGCTCTGGAATCACCTTATAATAAACCAATAAATGAAAATTTATGGATTAGTGTCCATAAAAATAGAGGTACCTCATGAGTGATCATCATACCTAGACAAACCATCTTCCCTATATTAATAAAATATAGACATAAAAAATAGAGGTATAATAATTGGATTCTAGGATCAATAATGATTGGGATGAGGATCTTTTCAATGAACTAAAACAAATAAATAATTCCATGGAATACTAGATCCTACTCCAAAAGTGATCAAACCATGAACAAACCATAGTGTAATTTATTTTAAAACGGTAAAAATATAATTCATTCATCCACACCATAATTGAGAAAAAATTACAAATCATTAGGCCAAATATTTTTTGGTGATAGAACCTAAACTTTTGATCATGATGAGGTGGGATGTATTACTAAAATACTTTAAAATTTTATTATTGTATGTATGAATCCTCATAGGCATGGAAGATATCCATAGTTTAATGAGTATACCTTTAAATTCATCAATCAAGTGGTTTCAATATGATATTATTCCATCATGGAGTAATTTATAGATGAACATGATATGTATATAGTAGTGCATCCACTTGAACATGCTATATTACCAAGTCTTATCGGATTTATAGTGTCCTTTTATGTTTCATCATGGGAACCATTAAATATTCTTATTTTGGAGAGGTAAATAATGTCATTTATGGAATATGTATCCCTCGTGTTTTTAGAGCCTCCTCATTGGTTCTTATTCCTAAACATAATGACATGTATTTCGTGAAGTATTGTATCTCATGTATGTTGTGTAATTTCCCATATAAGGTATTGTATAGAATTATCAACAGGCTCTTATCCTAGAACCCTCACCCATGGGAATCATATGAGGATCATAATTTCATTAAGGGAAAATAGACTAATGTATCCATAGGTTTGAATGAAGGCATGATAAATTATTTGGACAAAAAAGGTGATATGATGTATTGTTGAAATAAAAAATTAAATGGATCAATCATATAGTCAAGATAAAATGGTATTTCATCTTATTAGAATCACATGAATGGTATTATAATATTGGATGTAGGATATTATGTTCTTGTGATTAAACTCTTTATGGTTCACTATTACATTCAGTGGAATGAATTATGGTTTCATAAAATCCATATCGGGGACTTTTAATGTAGATTCTTTAACATATAGTCTATTCATTAGGATGAAATATACTCTTATCATATTTAATAAATGGAGAATAAATTAATGAAACATTTTTCTATTTTAGGTAAGCCTCATTTTCTTGGCTTATATCACTTCATGTTTTTGGGTGATACACTCATTTTTATAAATATATGTATTTTCTATATTACATTAATCATCAAGATTATAAAATGAAATTGTATTAGAGTTGGATGCTTTTTAATTGAAACAATAATAAAATCATTAAATATAGTATATTCCTGGATGTTGGGTAATTTTCTGTGGAATGCAGTCTATATAGTCCCCATCAACTCTTGAATGATATGCACATTCTCTGTAGTGTCTCTCACCAACTCTAGGCCCTATGGAATGACTCTCATGGGTTAGTACAATAATTTGGTGACCACTAGGGATGCTCATATAAGGCTATTAATAGTTCAATACCCATGTCTAAATAATATTTATAATGAAAAATCAAACAGTGGAAGGTGATTCTACCAGGTATAGAAAAAGTACAACATACAATCTCACAACACATCTTTCAGAACCTAGATAGTCTACTCATTTTGGCCATCAGTTTGGGGTGAAACTCTTTTCTGAAACACAGATGATTCCCAAAATCCTCTTATAATCACATCCATTACAAATATCTGAATTGATAATCATTTTCTAAAAATATATTTGATGTAACTTTATGGATTTGGACAATATCCCTCACATAGAGGCATCCCAAGCTCTCTAGTAAAAAATTATCTTGAATAGATAGTAAGTGATCATACATGGGGTATTTTTTAAAAATCACCTAGTTATCATAATTTCCCCAATATGTACGTGGTGAACCCATCATGAATTCCATAGATATACTATCCCACATATTGTTTTGCACATCTAGGGGTTGAGATAAACCCACAAGAACACAGTGATCAATTGTAATTTACTAACTAGTAAGGCATCTAGAGAAAAACTATGCACCTCCCTTTCTCATCCCTGTACACAAAAACAAATGTCAGGGGTCCTAATTAATCACTGAAACACCTGAATTTTGTTCTAATTGAGATTTATAAAAAGCTGTCAGATCCACCTCAAAAATTGTCATGAGTACCATCATACATCCTCTAAAAAGAATGACATTCTCCCTAACCTTCATAAAATTCATCAAGAGCATATTTTGTAGAGTTTTGAGTTTGTGGGGTGTGAAAACCGAAATCCTCATGATTTTATTTCATAAATCACATTAAAAGAGAATGGGTAACAACCATATACGTGATGTAAGAAACTCCATCTTCATCCATTAGGATAACTGCAATGAGGATAACTACTATAATGCCTTTCTCAAAAACTGTGAACAATATCCGTTACTCAGAGAATATCTTACCATGTTATCCTTCCCGTGTGTATAGAAAATCATGATGTCATAATCTCATAAGAATTATCACTATCACCTCAATATCGTGTTAATATCATTCATAGATATGATATCTGTGGGACTCTTGTGACCACAATAGATGAAAACCCTCCAACTCATTAGGCTATGTCACCACATATTTATTGTGAAGACTAAAAACAGTGACTCCAGATATTGGGTTGCAATTTTTTTCTCATTTGGTCTCACCGGACATGAACCAATGGAAAAAATCACCCTCTATAGCATAAAAACACCACAAATCAGGTTTTTAGATGCATCTCATAACTCAATATACACAAGTGCCTCCTATGGAAATATCATGATGGGTGTTCAAAAAAATATCAACCTCATATCTTAAAAATAAACAGGAACACCCCCATAAACATGAAAGGATACCCTTTTGGGATAATTTTGTCATGGGGTATGATATACTAGTGAATAAAAGAATGAATATATAGTAATGACCATCCATCCAAAGCATTCTATGTTACTCCATATTAATATAGAATGGATTTTAAGATATCATTACATCATATTTTAGTGATTCCACTACCATACCATCTATTGGGATAACATTTATTAGATTTTGGACCTCCTCAATTCAGAACTAGAATTTTGAGGGTATATCATAAATCTGATTCTCTTATACTAAATCTTGAACCATCATCTTGTTTCTTTGATTATCCTCCTTGAATGTTGGGTACACATAGATATAATCAATTAAGACTACCACAAACTGGTCTAACAAAGTCTACAAGTTTGGTTTTATGAGTCCCATTAAAACCGATTGGTCATTCTTCATGCAGAAGAGAATCTCTATGTACTCAATGTGACTGTAGAAACATCTGGATGTTTTATTCGATATATCCTTATACCATTCTTGAAACTTTTGATAGATTAATCTATGGTAAATCTTGGAGAACAATCAATCCCCTATCAACTAATCAAATAGGAAGTCAATACTCATTAATGGACAATTGTTTTTCTCGGTAACCTCATTCAATATGCGGTATTAAACACATATACTCATGATCTTGTCTACATTCTTGGAGAACAACACTGGGGCTCTCTAGGGTGAAACAATGGGTATAAAAAATCCCATCTTCTTAAAGTTCAACAATTATACCCTAATCTTATGATGATCTTCATGATCGATCCAATGTTATGGATGATATAATGACATTTATCTAGGGTGAAGTTATAAGGCCCCAGCCTTAAACCTTACTTAATCTTGAGTTATTACAAGATTACACATTGAGGATCTTTTCGGGTTTAGAGTTTTAGAGAATTAGAACATAAAACTTGCATTTCATTCCACATATAAACAAATTGGTTACATAAAGATAGTATTCATTATTCCCATCAATGGAAAAATATTTAAAATAAAACATGGATTCATTCTTGACCCTTCCTTGACACTGTCATCATATCATGTACCTTTCCCTTGACCTGTGAAAAAATTTTCCAAAAAACATGGGATGAGCATAAAAAGATCAGTATGGGTTATAAAAATATGGAAAGGAAACATAATTCCATATATACATAAGAATGAAATCATACATTACCCATAAAACATAATCACTTTAACAAACCTCATCAAATCATGAATAAATCATAGAAATCATAAGACATAAAGGTAACTTGAGGCATTCATAACATTCTTACTTAGGGAGTAACCCTCTTGGTTACGTTTGGAATACCCATCACAATATATTCCCTAAATCTCTTCAGAAAAACCATAACGTTTCACTCCTTCGTGTTGCCCAATGCATTAGAGAGCTCTATCGGGCTCACCCGCCCTTAGTCTATCACGGAACCACCTGTCATCATAATAATGCGCAAGAACCTCAACATAATCATATCACATAAAACATGCATAAAGGAAACATAACATTTCCACCTTTCAATCACAAGATATCAATACCACACATTGATATAAAAATATTATGAAAACCATATTCAATACCAAAATAAAAGAAAAGTAAAACATGGTATTTATTTTTCTTTTAAAAAAAGTATGGCTTATAGAGGAAGCCGAAACTCAAATAATGGTCACAGCGTCGGAGAAGTCGTTTTCTCCGCATACGTATGAAAAAAACATTCCCTTTTGTCGTTTAGTAAATGCTTCTTATAAAAAATATTCCTTTTGAATAAACGTAAATGTCAAAGGGGTTTATACACAGTATAAAAGAAGGTTGTGTATAAAACAAAATATTCCTTAATGAAAAGAGATTGAGACGAAGTCCCATACCTCGGGTCCGACTTGACTCGGTCATTCTTTAATCTCCTGAATAATAAACTTGAGTTAATTTCTACTTGTTTAAGAACATTTTTCAAGTTCATTATTCCTTTTATATCACTTATTTCAATGTCATGAACACTGTGTAATTATTTAATTTAATAACGGTCGTTTTAACGATCATTGGTACTTGAGTCAAACATAAACCCTTTATAATTACAAGTTGTTCATGTATACATTATATCCAGAATGGTATTCAAGATGTAGATATCATATATGTCATATATATCCAGTACATGCATGCATTTATAATATTACATAATCATTTAGAGGTAAGAAATGAAATGCACCGTTCATGGAGACTGTAGGCCGTACGTACGCATGAACCCTACTTTCATTTCTATTTCGTATTTTATAGAATGGAATCATAATGATATAAAGGAATGTTATAATTCCAGTTTAATATCATATATAATATCATAACTCCATCATTTATACGTCCCACATATGGTATTAATTAATCAAATCACATTGAGAGGGCGGTAGTCCGCACTTCCTTAAATGAAGATATCGCGTTTACCCATAATGGAAACCATAAATGTATGCCAAAAATGAAAAATACATAAGCTTAAGGAAAACATCAACATATTATATGTCATATATAAATATAGTTTCATCTTAATGGCCACCTTTGAATGTGTTAAAAGAATATTCAACAATCATCGTTTCGGGAGGCAGAAATTCGCCATCCACAGAAACAGTATGTTCTTTAACCATTAAGTGTAGATGGGTGTAAGTGTAGCTAGAATCCATCTTATAACAACATCCTAGTATATTGAAGATACTGGAGTCGTTACCAATGAAATTAATAAAAAGTGTTTAGGGGGATGGAGAAGCAAAATAAAACAAAAGGACTCAAGTGAAGACATTACCTTAAAATCAGGTAACTCCCTTTGGTCTGAGCTCAAAGGCTTCCTTGGGAAGACTTCAGCCCAAAGTGAGTCTTCAAGGAGTAAGAGAGGGAAGGGTAGAGACAAAGTGAGCAGGTTTTGGCCGAGCCAAAGGCTCTGTAAGTGTGGGTAAGGAGGTAGAGTTGGGGGCCTTTTATAAGAGGAGAGGAGGGTCACTCATGGAAAGTAAAGAAATGTTACTTTATTTTCAAATGGGATTCAGATTTTAAAGGTCCCACATTGATATAATTCGAGGATAAGGTGATAAGGGTTCGAAATATACCCACCCAATAGGTTTTGGACATGTTTAGGTCTTAGATTTTACATTATCATTCCATTTTATTTAAATCCTTTATTAATGAGGTAATCGCTGCATCATCATGATGTCATAAATAAATTAATAAATTTAATGTCTAAAAATTATAAAAAAAAACTATCATGATGTAGGAAATATTTTTAGCTTTCTAATGAATATTTATAGTCAAAATTATCATTTATGTGGACAAAATTAAAAAAAAATTACTTAGGTGATACATTCTTTGTCACATTTAACATTCTTTAAAAATAAAAATATAAAAAGTCACTTTCTCACCAAAGTGATTCCATGGGGCCCCAAGGTTTGGGAAAAGGAATCACATGGTCGGCCATGAGACAACCAGTTTTCTTTAGGACACATGTTGTCGTCTTTTATTATTATTATGATATCATTTTATTATCTTTAACTACCTGATTACTCATTAATCAAGATAATTAGAGATAATTACCATCATTACTATTCATAATGTCCAAAAAATAAAAGAGTCTTAATTGCATAATTTGAATCTTCTGATTCCAAATATGTAATCCATTTTACCAAATTCCAATCACATAAATTGCAATAATTGATTTAAAAATAATTCACGTTGTCAAAACAAATGGCGGGTTTTTTTTTTGAAACAATATCTATGAAAAGTTTGTCATTAGTTTATGACCAATTCCAAAGTGAAATTAATCCTAATGACCACCATTGGATTAAATGGTAAAAATATATTCATATTACACTTTAAGACCAATTAAAAATATAATCTAACCATATAATTAAATTAAATGAAAAAGCAGTTTTGATGAAAAATGCAGTATTTTTCAGTATTCATTAAAAAAATGAACATTGTCAGAAAAATACCAAAAATTTATCCAATGTAAATTTCAATATCCCAATCATAATTAATATGTTTATTTTGAAAAACATTGATTATAAAATTGTCAACAGTTTGATTTAAAAATGGTTTTCCATCAAAAGACAATAAGACAATCTTTTAAGAATATTAGTGTATTCCATGCAAAAGATTGTATTTATTTTCATTTTAAGCCTCTAAGACACTATCATAATCATTAATAAACATAGATAAAAATATTTATTATTAATTACTTACTTGGGATGTTACATCCTTCCCCCCTTTAGAAAATTGCGTCCCCGCAATTTATTTACTTATCGAATAAATGGGGGTACTTATCCCTCATTGCATTTTCAGATTCCCATGTTGCCTCTTCAATCATATGGTTTTTCCACAAAACCTTTACCTGATTAATCACCTTATTCCGTAACACTTTATCCCTGTGGTCAAGAATCTGGATCGATTTTTCCTTATATGATAGGTTCTTTTCCAGCTGAACTACCTCTGGACTCAAAACATGAGATGGATCTGGCATATACTTTCTCAACATCGAAACATGAAAAACATTGTGTACCTGAGATAAACTCGGAGGTAAAGCCACTCGGTATGCAACTGATCCAACTCTCTCTAGAATTTCATATGGTCCAATGAACCTTGGACTCAGCTTTCCATTCTTACCGAATCGCATCACACTTTTCCATGGTGATACTTTGAGAAAAACATGATCACCGACCTCAAAAGATAGATCCTTCCTCTTGTTGTCTGCATAACTCTTCTGCCTACTCTGAGATGTTCTCATGTGTTTCTGTATCAGCTGAACTTTTTCAGCCAACTCTTCTACCAATTCTGGTCCCATCAGATTTCTTTCATCCACATCATCCCAAAAAGTTAAAGTTCGACACTACTTCCCATATAACGCCTCAAATGGTGCAATCTGTATACTGGAATGAAAACTGTTATTATATGAAAATTCAACCCAAGAAAGATGTTGGTCCCAAATTCCTCGATAATCCATCAAACAAGCTCGTAGCATATCCTCCAAGGTCTGAATTGTTCGTTCTGACTGCCCATCTGATTGAGGATGAAAAGTTGTACTAATATTTAATTTAGTACCCAACGACTTCTAAAGGCCTTTCCAAAAGTTTGAAGTGAACCTGGGATCATGGTTAGATACAATGGAGAGGGTAACTCCATGTAACCTGAATATCTCCTTAAGATACAAACGGGAAAGTTGATCTAGGGAAAAAGTATCTTGTATAGCAAGGAAATGAGCAGACTTGGTCAAGTGATCAACAATAACCCAGATTACATTATTACCTCGAGGGGTCTTCGGAAATCCCACAACGATGTCCATGAATATATTCTCCTATTTCCACTCTGGCACTGGTAAAGGCTAAAGAATCCCTTTCAGTAACTACTGCTCTACTTTAACCTGTTGAAAAGTCAAACACTTCACAGTAAAATCAGCAATATCTCTTTTCATTCCATCCCACCAGTAATACTCCTGCAGATCTCTGTACATCATAGTACTGCCAGGATGAACTGAAAACGGAGAACTATGAGCTTCACATAAAAACTCTCTCTTCAACTGTGAATCACAAGGCACACACAATCTCTTCCCAAATCTCATAACAAAATCACTATCAATGTTGATTTCATGCAACTTACCTTTCTGAACCAGCTCTACCTTTTTCTGCAACTCATTGTCTTTCTTCTGTGCTTGCTTGATTCTATCTGATAGAGAAGATTTCACTGATACCTGTAACAAAATAGAAGAACATCCTGCACCAACAACTTCTATGCCAAATTTCATCAAATTTATAACCAAAGGATCATGTTCCAAATGCAGCATTGTTAATGAAGCATTACCTTTTCGACT
This sequence comes from Viscum album, assembly GCA_963277665.1. Taxonomy (NCBI): domain Eukaryota; kingdom Viridiplantae; phylum Streptophyta; class Magnoliopsida; order Santalales; family Viscaceae; genus Viscum; species Viscum album. Next base: position 1,612,404,493 of record OY728130.1, on the reverse strand, counting down.
CAAAGCATCAGCAACTTTATTTTCTTTTCCCGGATGGTAATGAATTGTACAATCATAATCCTTGATTAATTCTAGCCATCTCCTTTGTCTCATGTTCAACTCTTTCTCAGTGAATATATACTTTAAACATTTGTGATCGGTATATATTTCACACTTTACTCCATACAAATGATTCCTCCAAATTTTTAAAGCGAAGACAACATCAGCTAATTCCAAATCATGTGTAGGGTAATTTACCTCATCAGTTTCAACTGATGTGAAGCATAAGCAATTACCTGATCATTCTGCATTAGGACACAACCAAGTCCTTTCAATGAAGCTTCACTGTATATAACAAACTCACCATTCCTGGAAGGTAGTCCCAAAACTGGAGCATTCACTAATATTCTTTTAAATTCCTGAAAACAATCATCACATTCTTTTGTCTAGATAAACTTAACACCCTTCCGAGTTAGCTTAGTCATTGGACTAGATAACCGTGAAAAATTTCTAACAAACCTTCAGTAATAGCCTTCCAAACCAAGGAAACTACGAATCACTGTTACATTTGTGGGTCTTGGCCATTCTTCAACAACCTTTGTTTTTGCAGGATCAATAGTTATCCCATCTTTTGAAACAATTTGACCAAGGAAAGAAATTTCTTGCAACCAAAACTCACACTTGCTGAATGTCCCATACAATTTCTTTTCATTCAAGGTTTGTAAAATGACCCTTAAATGTCTTTCATTCTCTTCTTTACTTTTAGAAAACACCAAAATATCATCAATGAAAACCACCAAAAACTTATCCAAGAACTCATGGAAAATTATATTCATTAATTCCATGAATACAGCAGGTGCATTGGTTAGCCCAAAAGGCATTACTAAAAATTCATAATGGCCATATCTTGTACGAAACGCAGTCTTCGGAACATCTTATTCCTTTACCTTCAGCTGATGGTACCCCGATCTCAGGTCAATCTTTGAAAAAAACTGATCTCCCTAGAGCTGATCGAAAAAATCATCGATATGAGGCAAAGGATATTTTTTCTTAACAGTGATGTTATTAAAGGCTCTATAATCAATGCAAAGTCACATAGAACCATCTTTCTTTTTAATAAATAAAACAGGAGCACCCCATGGTGGTTTGCTAGGTTGAATGAAACCTTTCTCTAATAAATCTTGCAATTTCTCCTTCAACTCTAAAAGTTCAATTTGAGCCATTCGATAAGGGGGTTTTGAAATTGGATTAGCATCAAGAATTAAGTCAACAGTAAACTCAACTTCCCGATCTGGTATTATTCCAGGCAACTCATCAGGAAAAACATCAGGATACCCATTTACCACTGGAACATCATTAATCTGAACAGTTCCTTTATTTTCAACGATGTGTGCAAGGTAACATTCATTTCCATATTTTACAAGTTTCTCGGCCTCTTGATATGTTATCAAGAGTAAGGGTACATTCTTTTACAAAAACTGAAAGTCTTTATGAAAAGAAACTTCTTTATCTCTACAGTCAATCTTAGCATGGTAAATAGAGAGCCAATCCATACCCAGGATAACATCAAACTCTACTAGAGGTAGAACAATAAGGTTTTCAAGTAGGTTCTTTCCCCGTATAAGGATAGGAATATTCTTATAAATTCTTTTTTCCTCAACATTTCCCCCAGGTGTTTTTACCACAAGTTTAGGAGTCATTTATTGAGATGGTATTCCCATTTTACTAGAAAAGTTTTCCGAGATGAAGGAATGTGTAGACCCCGAATGAAACAACACACTGTCATAATCTGAAAAAACAAACAAAGTACCTAATACAACTTCATTTGTGGGCCTGACATCTGCTGAAGTAGTTGAAAAGGATTTTACCACCCCTTTCTGGTTGTAGTCTAACTGCTTCCTGTCACTCAAGCTCTTTTTCGGACACTCGTTTTCATAGTGACCCATCTCATTTCACTTAAAACATTTCACTAACTGTAATTCAAATTTCAACTTACAATCACCTTGATCTTTTTCAGTGCAATCACGGGCCTTATATCTCATCTTACCACATCGGTAGAACTTTCCAGAATTCAGAAGACATTCCCCAACATGCCTCTTTCCACATTTATCACAAACTGGAAACTCAGTTTTCTTACCCTCAGACTTTTTTGAAGAATTATTTCCTTTCTCATGCCACCTCGGTCTCTTATTCTACTGGTTGTTATAGAAGACTTGATCATTGGCAAACTCCATTTCCACCTTCTCATCACATTGAACAAGATTTTCATAACATTTAAATTCACGAAAAGCTAATGCCCTTCGATATTTTGGCTTTAATCCTGAGTAAAAATGATTGATTTTACTATCAAGGTCTCAGATAAAATTTGGAGCATACCTTGCCAATCGAGTGAACCTCTCTTCATAGGCAGCCACTGAGTCTTCCTCTTTCCTCAATTCCACGAATTTTTTTTCCATCCTAAGTCGAACAACCTTATGAAAATACTTCTCAAGAAACATAACATTGAATTCATCCCAGTCGAGAGCATCAATCTCATCAGTGTCCCTGATATTTTTAACCATCGACCACCACTGATCTGCTTCACCCTCCAAACGGTAAATAGAAAGACTAACCTTTTGATTGTATGAACACCCCATGAAATATAAAATCTTCTCCAGTTCTTTAATCCACCCTTTAGCTAGCATAGGGTAAGATGATCCTCTGAATGATGGGGGTTGTTGCCTCATGAAATGTTCGACCACTGACATGTTCCTCTGTGGTTGATCTGGCTGGTCTCATGCATGGATACCACCACTATTTATCGCTTGAGTCAACTGCGCCATTACTGCAACAAACTGTTCAGTTCCAATTCCGACAATCTCAAGATGTTGATTCGGAAGGTTATTTCCTTATGTATGCCTTCCTAGCACTGCTTCCATGTTTCCTCTGCGGAATACCATTCTGAAAAAACATGTCTTAGATGAAGCAACATGGTAATATTTAAATGCTATATCATTTCAATTTGACCATAAAAAAATATTTTTGGATAATCACTTAATAGAATTATAACTCCTAAAGTTATCTAAACCGACCTCTGATACCAACTATAAGGCCCCGACCTTAAACCATAGTTAATATTGAATTAAATGAATAATTCACATTGAGGATTTTTCGGGTTTAGAGTTTTAGTGAATTAGAACATAAAACATGCATTACATTCCACATATAAAAAAACTGGTTACATAAAGATAGTATTCATTTTTCCCATCAATGGAAACATATTTAAAATAAAACATGGATTCATTCTTGACACTTCCTTGACAGTATCATCATATCATGTACCTTTCCCTTAAACTGTGAAAAACATTTCAAAAAAACATGGGATGAGCATAAAAAGCTCAGTATGGGTTATAAAAATATGGAAAGGAAACATAAGTTCATATATACATAAGAATGAAATCATACATTACCCATAAAAAATAATCACTTTAACATACCTCACCAAATCATGAATAAATCATAGAAATCATAAGACATAAAGGTAACTTGAGGCATTCATAACATTCTTACGTAGGGAGTAACCCTCCTGGTTACGTTTGGAATACCCATCATAGTATATTCCCTAAATCTCTTCGTAGAAACCTTAACATTTCACGTCTTCGCGTTACCCAATGAATTGGAGAGCTATATCGGGCTCACCCGCCCTTAGTCTATCACGGAACCACCCGTCTTCATAATAATTCCCAAGAACCTCAACATAATCGTATCACATTAAACATGCATAAAGGAAACATAAAATTTCCACCTTTTAATCAGAAGATATCAATACCACACATTGATATAAAAATATTATGAAAACCATTTTCAATTACAAAATAAAAGAAAAGTAAAACATGGTATTTATTTTTCATTTAAAAAAAAGTATGGCTTGTAGAGGAAGCCGAAACACAAATAATGGTCACGGCGGCGGAGAAGTGGTTGTCGCCGCATACGTACGACAAAAACATTCCCTTTTGTCATTTAGTAAATTTTTCGTATAAAAAAGATTCATTTTGAATAAACGTAAATGTCAAAGGGGTTTATACACCGTACAAAAGACGGTTGCGTATAAATAAAAATATGCCTCAATGAAAGGGGATTGAGACGAAGTCCCATACCTCGGGTCCGACATGACTTGGTCGTTCTTTAATCTCCTAAATAATAAACTTGAGTTAATTTCTAATTGTATAATAACCCTTTTCAAGTTCATTATTCCTTTTATATCACTTATTTCCATGTCATGAACACTATGTAATTATTTAAGTTAATAACGGTCGTTTTAACGATCATTGGTACTTGAGTCAAAAATAAACCCTTTATAATTACAAGTTGTTCATGTATCCATTATATCCAGAATGTTATTTATGATTTAGATATCATATATGTCATATATATCCAATACATGCATGCATTTATAATATTACATAATCATTTAGAGGTAAGAAATGGAATGCACCATTCATGGAGACGGTAAGCCGTACGTATGCATGAACGCTACTTTCAGTTATATTTAGTATTTTGTAGAATGAATCATAATGATATAAAGGTATGTTATAATTCCAGTGTAATATCATATATAATATCATAACTCCATCCTTTATACGTCCCACATATGGTATTAACGAATCAAATCACTTTGAGGGGGCGGTAGTCCGCACTTCCTTAAATGATGATATCGCATTTACCCATAATGGAAACCATAAAGGTATGACCAAAATGAAAAATACAGAAGCTTAAGGAAAACATAAACCTATTATATATCATATATAAATATAGTGTCATCTTAATGTCCACCTTTGAAGGTGTTAAAAGAATGTTGAACAATCATCGTTTCGGGAGGCAGAAAATCGCTATCCACGGAAACAGTATGTTATTTAACAATTAGATGTAGTTGTTTGTAAGTGTAGCTCGAATCCTTCTTATAACAACATCCTAGTATATTGAATATACTGTAGTTGTTACAGAATAAATGAATAAAAAGTGTTTATGGGGTCAGAGAAGCAAAATAAAACAAAAGGACTCAAGTGAAGACATTACCTTTAAATCAGGTAACTCTCTTTGGATTGAGCTCAAAAGCTTCTTTGGGAAGACTTCTGCCCAAAGTGAATCTTCAAGGAGTAAGATAGGGAAGTGGAGAGACACAATGTTCTGTTTTTGGACGAGCCAATGGCTTTGGATGTCTGGGTAAGGAGGTATAGGTGGGGGTCTTTTATAAGAGGTGAGGAGGGGCACTCTTGGAAAGTAAAGAAATGTTACTTTATTTTCAAATGGGTTTCGGATTTTAAAGGTCCCACATTGATATAATTCGAGGATAAGGTGATAAGGGTTCGAAATATACCCACCCAGTAGGTTTTGGACATGTTTAGGTCTTAGAGTTTACATTATCTTTCGATTTTATTTAAATCCTTTATTAATGAGGTAATCGCTACATCATCATGATGTCATAAATAATTTAATAAATTTAATGTCTAAAAATTATAAAAAAATATCATGATGTAGGAAATCCTTTTAGATTTCTAATGAATATTTATAGTCCAAAATATCATTTATGTGGACAAAATTAAAAATAGTTTACTTAGGTGATACATTCTTTGTCACATTTAACATTCATTAAAAATAAAAAGATTAAAAGTCACTTTCTCACAAAATTGATTCCATGGGGCCCCCAGGTTTGGCACAATGCATCCCATGGTTGGAAATGAGACCACCAGTATCCTTAGGACACAATTTGTGGTCTTTTTGTATTATTATGATATCATTTTATTATCTTTAAATACCTGATTACTCATTAATCAAGATAATTAGAGATAATTTCCATCGTTACTATTCATAATGTCCAAAAATAAAAGAGTCTTAATTAAATAATTTGGACCTTATGATTCCAAATATTTAATCCATTTTACCAAATTCCAAACACATAAATTGAAATAATTTATTTAAAAATAATTCCCATTGTCAAAACAAATAGCGGGTTTTTTTTAAACAATATCTATGAAAAGTTTGGCATTAGTTTATGACCAATTCCAAAGTGAAATTAATCTTAATGACCACCATTGGATTAAATGGTAAAAATATATTCAGATTACACTTTAAGACCAATTAAAAAGATAATCTAACCATATAATTAAATTAAATGAAAAAATAGTTTTGATGTAAAATGCAGTATTTTTCACTATTCATTAAAAAAAATGAACATTGTCAAAAAAATACCCAAAATTTATCCAATGTAAATTTCAATGTACCAGTCATAATGAATATGTTTATTCTGAAAAATATTGTTTATAAAATTGTTAAAATTTTGATTTAAATAGGATTTTCCATCAAAAGGCAATTAGACAATCTTATAAGAATATTAGTGTATTCCATGCATAAGATTGTATTTATTTTCTTTTTAAGCCTCTAAAACACTATCTTAATCATTAATAGACATAGATAAAAATATTTATTATTCATTACTTACATGGGATGTTACATCCTTCCCCCCTTTATAAAATTGTGTCCCCGCAATTTATTTACTTATCGAATAAATGGGGGTACTTATCCCTCATTGCATTTTCAGATTCCCATGTTGCCTCTTCAATCATGTGGTTTTTCCAAAAAACCTTTACCTGATGAATCACCTTATTCCCAAACACTTGATCCCTGTGGTCAAGAATCTAGACCGGTTGTTCCTCATATGATAGGTTCTCTTCCAGCTGAACTACCTCTGGACTCAAAACATGAGATGGATATGGCATGTACTTTCTCAACATCGAAACATGAAAAACATTGTGTACCAGAGATAAGCTCGGAGGTAAAGCCACTCAGTATGCAACTGATCCAACTCTCTCCAGAATTTCATATGGTCCAATGAACCTTAGACTCAGCTTTCCTTTCTTACCGAATCGCATCACACTTTTCCATGGTGATACTTTGAGAAAAACATGATCACATACCTCAAAAGATAGATCCTTCCTCTTGTTGTCTACATAACTATTCTGCCTGCTCTGAGCTGTTCTCATGTGTTTCTGTATCAGCCGAACGTTTTCTGCCAACTCAGCTACCAATTCTGGTCCCATCAGCTCTCTTTCACCCACTTCATCCCAAAAAGCTGGATTTCGACACCGCTTCCCATATAACTCCTCAAATGGTGCCATCTGTATACTGGAATGAAAATTGTTATTATATGAAAATTCAACCAAAGAAAGATGTTGGTCCCAACTTCCCTGATAATCCATCGAACAAGCTCGTAGCATATCCTCCAAGGTCTGAATTGTTCATTCTGACTGGCCATCTGATTGAGGATGAAAAGATGTACTAAAATTTAATTCAGTACCCAACGACTTCTGAAGGCCTTTCCAAACGTTATAAGTGAACCTGGGATCACGGTCAGATACAATGGAGAGGGGAACTCCATGTAACCTGACTATCTCTTTAAGATACAAATAGGAAAGTTGATCTAGGGAAAAAGTATCTCATATAGCAAGGAAATGAGCAGACTTGGTCAAGCGATCAATAATAACCCAGATTGCATTATTATCTCAAGGGGTCATCGGCAATCCCACAACGAAGTCCATTGATATATTCTCCTATTTCCACTCTAGCACTGGTAAAGGCTGAAGCATCCCTTTCGGTAACTGCCACTCTTCTTTAACCTGTTGACAAGTCAAACACTTCATAGTAAAATCAGCAATATCTCCTTTCATTCCATCCCACCAGTAATACTCCCGCAGATCTCTGTACATCTTAGTACTGCTAGGATGAACTGAAAACGGAGAACTATGAGCTTCACAAAAAAACTCTCTCTTTAACTGTGAATCACAAGGCACACACAATCTCTTCCCAAATCTCAAAATATAATCACTATCAATGTTGAATTCATGCAACTTACCTTTCTGAACCAGCTCTACCTTTTTCTGCAACTCACTGTCTTGCTTATGTGCTTTCTTGATTCTGTCTGATAGAGAAGATTTCATTGACACCTGAAACAAAACAGAAGATCTTCTTTCACCAACAACTTCTAAGCCAAAGTTCATCAAATCCTTAACCAAAGGATCACGTTCCAAACACAACATTGTTAATGAAGCATTAATTTTTCGACTCAAAGCATCAGCGACTTTATTTTCTTTTCCCGGATGTAATGAATTGTACAATCATAATCCTTGATTAATTCTAGCCATCTCCTTTGTCTCATGTTCAACTCTTTCTGATTGAATATATAATTTAATATTTTGTGATTGGTATATATTTCACACTTTACTCCATACAAATGATGCCTCCAAATTTTTAAAGTGAAGACAACAGCACCTAATTCCAAATCATGTGTGGGGTAATTTAACTCATGAGTTTTCAACTGACGTGATGCAAAAGCAATTACCTGATCATTCTGCATTAGGACACAACCAAGCCCTTTCAATGAAGCATCACTGTATATAATAAACTCACCATTCTTGGAAGGTACTTCCAAAACTGGAGCATTCACCAATCTTCTTTTCAATTCCTGAAAACAATCATCACATTCTTTTGTCGAGATAAACTTAACACCCTTCCGAGTTAGCTTAGTAATTGGACTAGATAACCATGAAAAATTTCTAACAAACCTTCGGTAATATCCTGCCAAACCAAGGAAACTACGAATCTCTATTACATTTGTGGGTCTTGGCCATTCTTCAACAACATTTGTTTTTGCTGGATCAACAGTTATCCCATCTTTTGAAACAATGTGACCAAGGAAAGAATTTTTTTTCCACCAAAACTCACACTTGCTGAATTTCCCATCAATTTCTTTTCTTTCAAGGTTTGCAAAATGACCCTTAAATGTCTTTCATGCTCTTCTTTACATTTATAAAACATAAAAATATCATCAATGAAAACCACCACAAACTTATCCAAGAACTCATGGAAAATTATATTCATTAAGTCCATGAATACAACAGGTGAATTGGTTTTCCCAAAAGGCAATACTACAAATTCATAATGGCCAAATCTTGTATGAAACACAGTCTTCATAACATCCGCTTCCTTTACCTTCAGCTTATGGTACCCCGATCTCAGTTTAATCTTTGAAAAAAACCGAGCTCCCTGGAACTGATCAAACAAATCATCGATATGAGGAAAATGATATTTTTTCTTAATAGTGATGTTATTCAAGGTTCTATAATCAATGCCAAGTCTCATAGAACCATATTTATTTTTAACAAATAAAACAGGAGCACCCCATGGTGATGTGCTAGGTCGAATGAAACCATTCTCTAATAAATCTTGCAATTTCACATTCAACTCTAAAAGTTCAATTTGAGCCATTCGATAAGGGGGTTTTGAAATTGGCTTAGCATCAGGAACTAAGTAAACAGTAAACTCAACTTCCTAATCTGGTATTATTCCAGGAAACTCATCAGGAAAAACATCAGGATACTCATTTACCACTGGAACGTCATTAATCTAAACAATTCATTTATTTTCAACGATGTGTGCAAGGTTACATTCATTTCCATCTTTTACAAGTTTATCGGCCTCTTGATATGTTATCAACAGTAAGGGTTCATTCTTGTATACAAACTGAAAGTCTTTCTGAAAAGAAACTTCTTTAGCTCTACATTCAATCTTAGCATGGTAAATAGAGAGCCAATACATACCCAGGATAACATCAAACACTACTAGAGGTAGAACAATAAGGTTTTAAAGTAGATTCATTCCGCATATAAGGACAGGAAGATTCTTATAAATTCTTTTTTCCTCAACATTTCCCCCAGGTGTTTTTACCAAAAGTTCAGGAGTCATTTCTTGAGATGGTATTCCCATTTTACTAGAAATGTTTTCAGAGATGAAAGAATGTGTAGACCCCGAATCAAACAACACACTGGCATAATCAGAAAAAACAAACAAAGTACCTGATACAACTTCATTTGTTGGACCGACATCTGTTGAAGTAGTTGCAAAGGATTTCACTACCCCTTTCTGCTTGTAGTCTAACTGCTTCCCGTCACTCAAGCTCTTTGTCGGAAACTTGTTTGCATAGTGACCCATCTCATTCCACTTAAAAAATTTCACTAACTGTAAATCAAATTTCAACTTACCATCACCTTGATCGTTTTTAGTGCAATCACGAGCCTTATGTCACATATTTCCATATCGGTAGCACTTTCCAGAATTCAGAAGACATTCCCCAGCATGCTTTTTGCCACATTTATCACAAACTATAAACTTAGTTTTCTTACCATCAGACTTTTTTGAATAATTATTTACTTTCTCATGCCACCTCGGTCTCTTCCTCTTCTGGTTGTTATAGAACACTTGATCATCGGAAAACTCCATTTCCACCTTCTGAGCACATCGAACAAGCTTTTCATAACTTTTAAATTCACGAGACACTAATGCCCTTTGATATTTTGGCTTTAATCCTCAGTAAAAATGATTGATTTTACTATCAAGGTCTCGGATAAAATTTGGAGCATACCTTGCCAATCATGTGAACCTCTCTTAATAGGCAGCCACTGAGTCTTCCTCTTGCCTCAATTCCAAGAATTGTTTTTCCATCCTAAGTCGAACAGCCTTAGGAAAATACTTCTCAAGAATCATACCTTTTAATTCATCCCAGTCGAGAGCATCAATATCATCAGCGTCCCTGATATTTTTAGCCATCGACCACCACTGATCTGCTTCACCCTCCAAACGGTAAATAGAAAGACTAACCTTTTGATTGTCTGAACACCCCATGACATCGAAAATCTTCTCCAGTGCTTTAATCCACCCTTCAGCTAGCACAGGGTCAGATGATCCTCTGAATGATGGGGGATGTTGCCTCATCAAATGTTCAACCACTAACATGTTCCTCTGCGGTTGATCTGGCTGGTCTCGTGCATGGATACCACCGCCATTTATCGCTTGAGTCAACTGTTCCATTACAGCAACAAACTGTTCAGTTCCAATTCCGACCATCTCAGGATGCTGATTCAGAAGGTTATTTCCTTCTGTATGCCTTCCTAGCACTTCTTCCCTATTTCCTCTGCGGAAAACCATTCTGAACAAACATATCGTAGATGAAGCAACATGGTAATATTCAAATGCGATATCATTTCAATTTGACCATAAAAAAATATTTTTGGATAATCACTTAATAGATTTCTAACTCCTAAAGTTATCTATACCGAACTCTGATACCAACTATAAGGCCTCGGCCTTAAACCTTACTTAATATTGAATTAAATGAATAATTCACATTAAGGATCTTTTCAGGTTTAGATATTTAGAGAATTAGAACAAAAAAACATGCATTACATTCCACATATAAACAAAGTGGTTACATAAAGATATTATTCATTTTTCCAATCAATGGAAATATATTTAAAATAAAACATGGATTCATTCTTGACACTTCCTTGACACTATCATCATATCATGTACCTTTCCCTTGACCTGTGAAAAACATTTCAAAAAAACATGGGATGAGCATAAAAAGCCCAGTATGGGTTATAAAAATATAGAAAGGAAACATAAGTTCATATATATATAAGAATGAAATCATACATTACCCATAAAACATAATCACTTTAACAGACCTCACCAAATCATGAATAAATCATAGAATTCATAAGACATAAAGGTAACTTGAGGCATTCATAACATTCTTACATAGGGAGTAACCCTCTTGGTTACGTTTGGAATACCCATCACATTATATTCCCTAAATCTCTTCGAAGAAACCTTAACGTTTCACTCCTTCGCATTACCCAATTCATTGGAGAGCTATATCGGGCTCACCCACCCTTATTATATCACGGAACCACCCGTCTTCAAAATAATGCCCAAGAACCTCAACATAATCGTATCACATAAAACATTCATAAAGGAAACATAAAATTCCCACCTTTCAATCAAAAGATATCAATACCACACATTGATATAAAAATATTATGAAAACCATTTTCATTACCAAAATAAAAGAAAAGTAAAACATGGTATTTTTTTTAAAGTATGGCTTGTAGAGGAAGCCGAAACTCAAATAATGGTCACTGCGGTGGAGAAGTCGTTGTCGCCACATACGTACGACAAAAACATTCCCTTTTGTCGTTTAGTAAACGGTTCGTATAGAAAATATTCCTTTTGAATACTCATAAAAGTCAAAGGGGTTTATACACCGTATAAAAGAAGGTTGTGTATAAAACAAAAATATGCCTCAATGAAAGGAGATTGAGACGAAGTCCCATACCTCAGGTCCGACTGGACTTTGTCGTCCTTTAATCTCCTGAATAATAAACATGAGTTAATTTCTACTTGTTTAAGAACCTTTTTCAAGTTCATTATTCCTTTTATATCACTTATTTCCATTTCATGAACACTATGTAATTATTTAAGTTAATAACGGTCGTTTTAACGATCATTGGTACTTGAGTAAAAAATAAACCCTTTATAATTACATGTTGTTCATGTATCCATTATATACATAATTGTATTCATGATGTCGATATCATATATTTCATATATATCCAGTACATGCATGCATTTATAATATTACATAATCATTTAGAGGTAAGAAATGAAATGCACCGTTCATGGAGACGGTAAGCCGTACGTACGCATGATCGCTTCTTTCATTTCTATTTCATATTTAATAGAATGGAATCATAATGATATAGAGGTATGTTATAATTCCAGTGTAATATCATATATAATATCATAACTCCATCCTTTATACATCCCACATATGGTATTAACGAATCAAATCACTTTGAGGGGGCAGTAGTCCACACTTCCTTAAATGAAGATATCGCGTTTACCCATAATGGAAACCATAAAGGTATGCCCAAAATGAAAAATACAGATTATTAAGTAAAACATAAACATATTATATATCATATATAAATATTGTGTCATCTTAATGGCCACCTTTGAAGGTGTTAAAATAATTTTGAACATTCATCGTTTCGCGAGGCAGAAATTCGCCATCCACTGAAACAGTATGTTCTTTAACCATTAGATGTAGTTGTGTGTAAGTGTAGCTCGAATAATTATTATAACAACATCCTAGTATATTTAAAATACTGTATTTGTTACAAAAGAAATGAATGAAAAGTGTTTAGGGGGTTGGAGAAGCAAAATAAAACAAAAGGACTCAAGTGAATACATTACCGTAAAATCGGGTAAATCCCTTTGGTTTGATCTCAAAGGCTTCCTTGGGAAGACTTCTGCCCAATGTGAGGCTTCAAGGAGTAAGAGAGGAAATATGAGAGACAAAATGAGCAGGTTTTGGCCGAGCCAAAGGCTTTGGAAGTGTGGGTAAGGAGGTAGACGTGAGGGCCTTTTATAAGAGGAGAGGAGGGGCACTCTTGGAAAGTAAGGAAATGTTACTTTATTTTCAAATGGGTTTCGGATTTTAAAGGCCCCTCATTGATATAATTCGATGATACTGTGATAAGGGTTGGAAATATACCCACCCAATAGGTTTTGGACATGTGTAGGTCTTAGATTTTACATTATCTTTCCATTTTATTTAAATCCTTTATTAATGAGGTAATCGCTGCATCATCATGATGTCATAAATAATTTAATAAATTTAATGTATAAATATTATAAAAAAACTATCATGATGTAGGAAATATTTTTATATTTCTAATGAATATTTATATTCCAAAAGATAATTTATGTGGACAAAATTAAAAATATATTACTTAGGTGATACATTCTTTGTCACATTTAACATTCTTTAAAAATAAAAAGATAAAAAGTCACTTTCTCACAAAAGTGATTCCATGGGGCCCCCAAGTTTGGCACAAGGCATCCCATGGTCGGACATGAGACAACTAGTAGCCTTAGGAATCATGTTGTGGTCTTTTTGTATTATTATGATATCATTTTATTATCTTTAACTACCTGATTACTCATTAATCAAGATAATTAGAGATAATTACCATCATTACTATTCATAATGTCCAAAAAATAAAACAGTCATAATTACATAATTTGGACCTTCTGATTCCAAATATTTAGTCCATTTTACCAAATTCCAAACACATAAATTGAAATAATTTATTTAAAAATAATTCTCGTTGTCAAAACAAATAGCGGGTTTTTTTAAACAATATCTATGAAAAGATTGGCATTAGTTTATGACAAATTCCAATGTGAAATTAATCTTAATGACCACCATTGGATTAAATGGTAAACATATATTAATATTACACTTTAAGACCAATTAAAAATATAATCTAACCATATAATTAAATTAAATGAAAAAGCAGTTTTGATGTAAAATGCAGTATTTTTCACTATTCATTAAAAAAATGAACATTGTCATAAAAATACAAAAAAATTATCCAATGTAAATTTCAATGTCCCAATCATAATGAATATGTTTATTTTGACAAATATAGATTTTAAAATTGTCAAAATTTTTATTTAAAAAGGGTTTTCCATCAAAAGGCAGTAAGACAATCTTTTAAGAATACTAGTGTATTCCATGCATAAGATTGTATTTGTTTTCATTTTAAGCCTCTAAAAACTATCTTAATCATTAATAGATATAGATAAAAATATTTATTATTCATTACTTACTTGGGATGTTACAGTAGTTCAATGTAGGGGTCTTTCACTCATCACAAAGCTAATCCTAGAACATCTTCTCTATAGAAATCCTCATACTCCACCACTTTTGGGAACTAAAAAATCATAACATCACCTAAACCAAGGGTCACTTGATCCAAATAATGAGTAATTGGTTTAAACATTCTATGAAGGAGTCTATATTTATCTTCCAGGGTATTCATTTCACTCATAAAGGAAATCCTTTCCTCATTGAAGGAGTCACACAATATCCTCTTCATGAAACAATCAATAATGGCATGAATTATAGACAAACAACTAATACCTATATCTGATTCATAAGTCATTATCACTTCAACAATGATATCCCAAAAAAACTCCCTTCTCCACGATTAATGTAACACTATTGGAACATGTTTGGGATAACTGAATCATCTCTATTTGGAGACTCCAAACACAAGGATTGAGCCAAGGGATCAATAAGAATCTCAATTTCATGAATCAATAATATGGTAATAAAGTAATGACTAGAAACTATATCAATTTGTAATTTACATAATCTACTAATGGCCCAAATCATGCCTCATATCAATTATAGAACCTCTAGGTCATATGTATGGAATGCCTACATTTATCCCCACCCCTATCCTCGAATATCCTGATCTTTGTGTGAATAACATAGGAGTGGTGGTGGCATAAAGTCTATGTGTTTAACACCTACATCTTTTCTCCCAGGTCCTATAGAAAATATACCAACAAAAAGAAATGTTAGATCCAATCATTATCTATGCTTAGTAGGTCTATCCACTATCTCTCTGTCAACCGTACAACAAGTCAGACAATCCCTCTTAACATGTACTCTTCTATCACATGTGTACCATAATCCCTCAATAGGAGTATAGGTCCCATATTTTGAGAGGTGAACAAACAAACCTCAGTCTCTAGACCTCCTCCTGAAACACCCCACAGATCAAAGTCCATCAGACCGACTCCGGATCCCAACTGCCTAAGTATCTCCTCTTGTGTTCCCACTTACCAAAACCACTATATTTGTTTTATCAACAAAGAAACAATCAACCATAAAATTTCACTCATAAACCCAAGAAAATTTAGGAATTAACGGAGGTATATCATTAGAAAAAATTTCCCTATACAGTACTCAATCAACGTTCTAAGCCCTAATGAATTGATCATTAACCATATTGATCATGTACCTGGAGTGGTTGATTCACCTCTATAAATACTTAGATATTGTCATGATTCCCAGTTGAAGATATATAATCTCCTAGATCTGTAAATCCCTCAGCGTAGATGGAGAGAACTCCAATCTAAAACGGTACCCAAAAACTAACCATTCTAGAGTTTCATAATCATTTAATTGGGCCACTAATCCCCACTACATTCCTATTAATACATAATGAGGTTTCATTTCTTGAACCACTAATGTTAATACCTCAAACCATTCATTAACATATTATGGATAGGGAAATAATCAAAACCCAATGGTTCAATGTATCTGAAAATCATCAAGTGAGCTATGCCTATGCACCTCATCTTCAGTTACTGTGGGAACTATATTTTAATCTATAGGTGGTGGTCCAACTGTTCCACCATCTGGATGTAACACCTGTGGAACATGCCCCCATATTGATGCCTCATCACTGAGAGGGTCATCCTTATGACCGTAATGCTAAATTATAATTGGCATTCATCACGTAGGCACCATGAAATTGAAAATATATACCATGATAAATGTGTATATATTAGGATAGATGAATAAATAAGTACATGGAAAACACAACCTATTAATATATTATTCGTGTGCCACTTTTTATCTATAACTAGTGTACTCATGTACAAATTAAAAAGGGAAGTTATTATAGTCTATTTGTATGGATACATCATCCCCCAAAAAAACACTAGAGTCCATATACTAGATTCCAACTCAAAAGAGTTTATACCATCACCCCTAAAAATCCCCTAGACTCCAGTCCTAAGGCATAACTGACTTCTCTGATATCACTTTATCCTGACCCGTCACAGTGGGGAACATTCCATCACTTTCCAGTTCCATATTCAAAATTACATGAGATGGATACTAGTTCCAAGAATACATATCACTAACATGGGTGGCCTTATCCTAATGTACTTATAAACCGAAAAACATATCTAATCCAATAGAATGATGAAGAGTAAAAAAATTGATAAAGCGTGCATTCATAAATCTGAATCTCACAACCAAAGTATGAAAACAAGTTCTGTACACTAAAAAGGTAGTAATAAAATACCACTAAAAATACATTAAATATTTCTAATCATGATGTAAATATTGGGAATACTATCAGGATAACATAAGGACAAACCTCATTGAGTTTAGATCACTAAATAATACATAGTCCTAATCCCTCTGGGACTCCATGAGAAGGTTTATTATCTGCATAGGACATGACACATGTGGGTAATTTCAATGATTGGGTGAGTATAATAATATCCAGTACAACACCCAAAAACATAATGCATATAAAAAAATAATAGTCATCACTATACAAGATTTATTCTATAGCGCATATAACATGAATATTCAGATATACTCCATAATGAATCCTAGTCTCAAGGTAATGTCACAACATAAATTTTAGCCTAGGATTACTGCTCGAAGGCTCCACATAGTACTCACCTGGTAGAAAACACTCCATAAGTCAAAAATCACTAATGATGTATATCTTTGATGTCATTCTTACTGGATCTCATCACATCAAGTATACAGAAGAAGTGTGAAAAGATATGATACATAAAATGGAGATCAAACCCAAGTCTATGTGTAATAAGAAAAAATAAATCTAGAATAAAACAATATGTATATGTTTTGATCCCACCTATTGTTTGTGAAGATTAAACTAATAACTACACATAGGTAAATATTATGGTAAAGGGTCTCAAAAATGGCCTCACATAAGAATTACAAAAACTATATCCATGAATTCCTACTGAAGGGAACACTATACTATCTATAGGACACATATCCATACTAACTGTCAAGGAAATTTATATAGGTAAATAAACTCAAGTAAACATTTCTACAATATAGAGGAAAAGGGATTCAATCCTTATTTGAAAGAGTATAGGTGTGTACTAGCAGTACATGTTTTGCACAATTGCCATTTGTTCTTGCCCATATAATCGTTTTATGACCATCTCTATGTCAAATCCCACTGTATACCCAATTGATAGTACATATTCCCATGTCCAAATACATGGCTCAACCCATGTAAAATTTTCATAACCATGTCGGTGTAAGAGTACCCATCTTTTCCATGTCTTTGTGCTCGTGGTTGTGTTTGTGTAGCCTCTGAGGTACATGTCAATTTTCCAAGGAAGGTTCACACAACATGTGACTGATCACAAACATTGTAATACATTACATCATCTAGAAGCCCGATCCACCATTATAAGGATCCCACACAAAATTTAGCTCCAATGTAAAATCCTTGTACTGTGGGATTTCTCTATAATTTAGATTTGGTTCTCGTGTCTTCATCTACTCCACCATCCATCAACATGGCCACGCATCATTTTGGAAACAATTTAATATCATCAATCGAGATTTTCCATCATTTAACTCTATTATCTAGTCATTGAATCTGATTATAAAATACTTCCTCATTTCATACATTATTTTGAACCGAATAAAATGAATTAAGTATCCAAAATATTTTTAATCCACTTCAAATTATTTTTTCACTTGATCCCCTCATCACATATAGTATGGATATGCAATATTGAATCATTTTTCCCAGAAATGGGTGTGAAACATTATTTTAAGTGGAATTTTTTAATCCATAAATCAATAAATATTCTTGTGATAAACAAATAATTGGGGGGGGGATGAACAAAAACAAAATTTAGTAACAAATCTCATCCAATTTTATGTTTTCCTCTATCCATTTATATTAAATTTAAAAAAGGATAGATAAAAAAATAATCACAATTCATTCTGAACAATTCCTATTTAAATATAACCTGCACCCACAATATCCATGACCCATGAATCAATTAATTAGTTGATTGATTCATGTTCATTGTAGGAGTCCTAAAATAAGTATATATCCCTGGAAATTATCATCCTACCTTAATATGGTTCCATCTCTAATGAAGAAATAATTTTAGTCTTTATCTTTTGTGACATCCTCTAATTTCATTGTGCATCAATCATAGAACAAAAATCCAGTTTTCGTTCACACATGTATTCTCCTCCAACAACCCCAATTGATCTTTTTAATTTTCATGATTATGAAGAAAACCATATAAATTATACACAAGAGTTTTAAAATAGAATATTTGGTTTTTAAATAAATTATAAAATAAATAAGTTAATTTATTTTATTATTTTCATCTTAACAACCATGGTTATGTTTTCCTATAATTCTCACATCGAAAAAGTTTATTTCACACATAATGTAAAACCCACACTCTATACTCAATTATTTCCCTATATTTATAATTTTTTCATCCATATATAAATATTACAATGTTTTGAAGAAAATCACGTATATGTTATTTCGTATAATTAATATATCTCAAAAAATTATTCTGAGCAGACTTGGACATGTAATAGCATGACTTATCAGTTCCTGGTCTAAAAAATAATCCACATAATATTAAAACATAATATATAGAAAAAAATGATATTATTTTACTAGAAAATATCTCATAAAAATCTTTAGAATCTATCAAAGGGAGAATGAAGACACATTTCCTAGAAAAATCGACATGTTGAAACTTTTGTTGTGGAAGTGGTTATCCACAAAATCCAGAACCAGGTTTAGTCGGGTGCTGTAAAGAAAATATGAATGATGGATATTGATTATCGATCCAAAAAATAAAATCCACCAATATTCTATGGCAAAAAGGGACCCAGGGAATCAAATGCGTGATTTGAATAGATGAAAAAGATCTTCCATTTCATAAATACTCAATATGACCCATTGGATTGTTTTCAACTTATATTCATTAAGGACCAAGAATAATATTATAGAGAAAATAGATTTTCATAAATAGATATTAAATTATTTTTGTTTACATTTATTAAATTAAAAAAACACATGACCATGGATGGTAAAGTAATAGTGCCTTTGGAATCTTGGAAATACTAAAAACTAGTTTATATGTGAACTAAATCACCCCACACTATGTTATTAATAACTACTACACATATTAGAAATGTACTAAATAATAAAGTTCATCGTAAGTTTTAAAAATTAATCATACTACAGAGCGATGTCAGTTTTTTATTTATGGTAAACAAAGGATATATATATATGTGCATAACATTAACTTAAGTGCATGAGAATACGATAATATCATTTGAAAACCATACCGAACATATAAAATATCATAACGTTGAGTCATGGAATAAATATACAGAGTCTATAATACATGAATCATAATGAAATCAAATAGAATGATCTATGATTGTAACACCCCGACCTCAGTTACCCAGAGTCAGTGCATTATTACAATACATTGGCATGATTATAAAGAATCAAGTCCCAATGGACCAATCTGTTCAGTAGTCTTGGAAATAAGATACATACATAAGTTCAATATTACAAATTAAAAATAAATACAAGACTAATTTATTCCTTTAGAAACATCCAAACCTCCTAGATTATGTCGGAAATTCACTTATAACTAACTTCCTTATATCCTGGGAAAATGAATCCTAAGAAAGTGGTGAGTTGTAACATCCCATCCCATGTTACCAAGAGCCGATGAATTATTTTAATAAATTGGAATGATTACTAGGAATCATGTCCTGAAAGACTGATCAGTTTAGCAGCCATTATATATAGATTTCATACATGAACGTTACATTATATTATAAAATAAAAGAACAACAACATTGTCTCTATTGACCACATTAATATCACTTAGACTATCCCTAAAGGTTAGTCTTAATATACATCTTTGCATATTGGGAAAAAGGGATCCATAAGATGGCTTTATGAACAAATTAAGTCTTCTAGGTTGAAGTGAGGAAAGTTGGGAGGATATTTTGGTAGGGTTTGGCTGAGCCAAATGGATTCGGAGGTGTGATCATGAGATAAGTGGAAGTACCCTTTTATAAGAGAGGTGAGGGTCACTTTAGGAAAATCTTGAAATAACATTTTATAATAAAATACTTTTCGATTTATATTGGCTCAAAAATGATTAATGTAAATTATAAGGTGGGTATGGGTCGAAAACCTCTTAAAAATTAAGTTTTAGACAAATTTATGTCACCATATTAACCTTATCTTGTAGATTTAACCCTTAGTTAAATATTTTGACATTTACCTAGTCTCTTTGTATTTTTATATTATTTGGTTAATAAACATACTATAAATAGCCCAGAGAACCCCAAGTGGTTCATTGTTAATATATGTAACCTTATCAAAGTACATTGTCCCAACTTTATATTTTTAAGAATATTATATCAATGAATAATATAGTATTTGATTTAAAAACTAAATGATGTCAATTTTTACACTATTTAGTATTTGGTTTTTTTGAAAACAATAAGCGAATGATTACTTATAAAAAATTATTTAGTCAAGACTAACGTGTCATTTTAACCTTTTAAATTAGTGAAATTTATCATAAGTCTCTATTTATATTTATTTGGATATTTATAATATCAATTATTTTAATATTTAATTAATTAGGTAATTACTACTTCATCATTGTGTCATAAATAAATTAAATTATTTATTGTCTAAAAATTATAAATAAATTACCATTATGTTGGAAATTTTATTTATCTTTCTAATGAATATCTATAGTCTAATTTTTATTGTTTTTATCCCTATATTAAAAATGGTTTAGTTATTAAACTTTGAATTTAACACTTTTAACTCTTCTTTAAATAAAATAATAATAAATGTCCTAATCTTATCCAAGAGGACCAAAAGGATTATATATTATTTCTAAGGTTTTTTTGGTAGAATTACACTTACCTAATATAATTAGGATTTCTTTTAGGGCAATTATAATATCATTTTTATCCTTAATTACCATATTTACTTTTAACTGTGGTAAATAAATTCAAAAGTTTACTATTCACCAAAAAATATTTGCATCCTATTGATCAACATTTTACATAATAATGTCAACTGTGTCTCTTATATTTTATAAATTTAACTCAGAGAAGTAGTAAAATTGTTTTTTTTCAAATATGCAAATGCTCTTAGATGGTGGGTAAAAAATGTTAAAAAATTCAATAAAATCTTATACATCTAATTTTATTATAAAACGACTCCAATGAATTAAATTTAACTTATATTGGTATTATATATTTATTTTGACCTAAAATAAATTAAAATAAAATAAATAATTTTTTATATAAAATGTCAGTTTTAAATAATAATGGAGTGTTTTTCACTATTCATCAAAAATTGAAAGTTTTCAGAAAAATAAATAAAATTCACCCTAAGATAATTTTGAAAATATGAATTCCAAAATTAAGTCTATTTTCCAATATTAAAAAAATATAGGTTTCATTTATTAATTTAAATTTAATTCCCACTTTTAAAACCAAAAAGAGGGTGTTTAAAAGTCAAAACTATCAAAATATTGGCATGTGTTTATGTTAAATATAAATGTAAAATTACTTATATTGACCAAAATTTATTAAATGATAAAAATATAATATAATTATACTTCCAAACCATTCAAATTTAAAATTTAACACTATAAATTATTTTGATTAAAAATGTTGTTTTAAATTAAAATTTAGTATTTCTCACTATTCAGCAAAATATAAATGGTATCAGAAAAACACAAAAAAATATTATAAAAACTAAATTTTCTATGTCCCGATATTAAAGAATAAATTTATTATGTCAAATTGAATATATAAAAGTGTGAAATATTGTACTTAAAAAGGGTTCGCGAATAAATGGTGGTAAAATTGCATTTTCTGAAAAATACATACTTTATCTGAAAAATTAAATTTGTTCTTATATTATGTCTAAGAAATGCATAATATGGATATTAAAATTGTATAGAGTATATAAAATTTAAAATCCATTTAATATTAATTATAACCGTTTTTTGAATAGCTAGTTTTAGTAAGTCGTGGTGCGCTCAAACTCGATGTTGTGTGTTGTGTAAGTTATCAAATTAAATTTTAGAGATAATGTACTATGAATTCATATGGTGTTACATTATCGTCTCCTTCAATAAATTGAATCCTTGCAATTTGAAAGTTTGTCTTCGAAAATACAAGGTTAAAAATAAAAAAATACCATTGTGGAAAACCCAAATCGGAAATTAGTTTAATAAAATTTAGTCTTAATTAGAGGGAAATGGAAATGAAAAATCACCACCAGATTATGATGTCGATTAGGAAAACATTGGTGGAAATTAAAGACACATAATTGGAGGGAAAACGTAAATATTTATAGAGAGTGATTGAGGTCATCTATCACAAACAAGTGTAAAATTGAGAGCCTCAAATCCATCAATCTATGATGATTTAAAATATTTTTATTTCAAGAAAAGATAAGGTATTAGGATAACACAATTTTGGTTTTAATAAATCTTTCATAAAATTTAAGAATTAATTTATTCATTGATTAATAGGAAAAAATATACTTGACATGTTGAGTTTAATCATTCAACTAATTCCTACCACAAACTCATCTTTCACTCCAAAAGATAATAGAATTAAAAAATATTCTATTTATTCTAATAATATAGGGTTCTAAAAATAATGAATTTATTATTCATTTGTTGGACTATTTAAAAAAACTACATTATACAGACCAGTACATCACATATGCCAGTGTAAGGTGATCCACCTTTATCACCCTTCATTTGCGGGTTCAAGTCTCACGGCCTTGACGGACATGACAGGTTATCGCCCGACCTCTGGGTTTTCTATTTTATGAAAATCTAAAAATAATCCCAAGAAATAATTTAACCTTAAAAATAGTATCCAATGTCAAACATAATCGATTCCAACATTTAGACTTATCCAAAATACATCTATCCAAACTCACATTCCAAATTTTATAAGGAATGTAAACACAATAAAGATCCTTTTTTCCATTTAATAACATGTGAATACCTTCATCATGTATTCTTTTAAAACACTTTAATACCCTAAATTAACATAAAACCGTATTGATTACATTCATGCTCTCTTATTCCTTATAGAATTTCGGAAATACTCTTTCTATCCAAAAATATTATAAACTACAACAATGATAGAATATACGAATCATTAATCTGTTTCAAGGTAGTCATGAATATACAATATAATTTATCTCCATCAATCATATATTATTCCAAAATTACTAACACAGTATCCGGACCATATTATGGTTTATCTTTCTCTCAACCATATATTTTCCAAAAAAAATTAACCTACTATTGAGTTACTTTTCGTGGTTCCACATAATCTCAAGTCCTTAATGAAATAGTACTGCAGTACAATCCTTATTTATTTCTAAAATTCATATAACCAGTACATCATTGATACGAAACTTAGATGAAATAATTATTTAATAACAACATAAAAACACTAGTCATTCCTCTTCATCTGTGGTAGCATCATAACATGATCATTATCCAATAGCATCATTTGGGACATACTCTGATGATTTGGTCATTGATTTGCATAGTGTACTAACTTCTTGTAAATGAAGAATTCTACATTTGAAACCATTTTCTTACCCTTGCAATCATGTACATGGTGTCCTTTTTCTCCACACTTATAACAAACTCACATTCCCTTCAAGCATTTACCAATGTGATTCTTTCCACAGTTATCATATATGGTAAAATCCTTCTTTCCCCTCTTCCCTTTATCCATCTTTATCTCTACCATCCTATTATTCTCTAAGTTCCATTCAAATCCATATGACTCAGACAATTATTTACTTATCTTATTAACACATGATAATATTTCTTCATACGATGATAATACATGGGAGACTATTTGCCTTTTTAATGTTGTATTAATACCATAAATTATATGATCCTTCTTAATCTTTTGATCATGCATATTGTTGGAATTCTCATTCCATCTACAAGGTTCCATTTCTAAACAATGGAATACACTAGGTTTGGAATTATGAATCGCAATTCATAATTCCAAACTTGTAAAATACCAAACGTAAATTGAAAAAATTATGAATATAATCTATAATCATAAAATGATTTCTTTGAGGTATTATTTACTCTTAGATCCATTATAATGGAATTTAATGAAAATGTTAATTATCCTAAGTATATCCCCCAGGAGTGTCATAACCAAGAGTGTAGCAAGGCCTCTTTCCGTGTACCAGGATACCTCGGGTCAAGCCCAAAACTCCTTGTCAAAGTTTTCACTCCTAGGTACATCTATGCCAGAGCCACCACTACCTACTCTAATCCATACATTGATGTATTGCTTGGAAAATTCACAAAGTCTCTATGTTACCAAATTCTAAGAAATTACTCTATACTAATCCTCAAAGTCTATCTTAGGGTAATGTTCTATAATCATTGTATTTTTAAATCTAGTTTCCATGGATATTTGTAAACCTCTCTATAATACCAAATGTAACATCCCAACCCCAGTTACCTAGAGCCGATGCATTATTTTAATACATTAGCATGATTACAAGGAATCACGTCCCGAAGCACCGATCAGTTTACCAGACTTGGTAAATAGATTAAATACATGACCTTTAAATAACATTATAAAATGAAAAAAACAAAAAAATTATCTCCATTGACCACATTAATATCCTGCAGACTATCCCTAATGTTCAGTCATTATACACTTATTTTAATCCTGGGAAAATTAAAACATAGAATGGGATGAGCACAGATTCTTAGTAATGATATCAATATAGCAGAAACATTCATAAATAAGCATAAACATTAAGGAAATTTATAAGACAAAAACATAATACTATTAAACAAGAACTTAAACCTAATATGTCCAATATAAATCAAATAATTCCATTTACATATCCATATGGATATTCTACTAGTCTAATAATCACATGAAATATCAAATAGCCAATTTCATAATGATGGAATGTATAATTCCAAACATCATAAACACACTGTCAAGGCCTTATGCCAAGACTAAAAATAATATTTTGTCAAGGCCTTGTGAAAAGACACTACTTTGTCTCATGGGAACTACCTATGCATTGAGGAGCTATAGTGGGATCCACCCTCCACATACTAAGTCCAATGCATTCCTAAAATGAAAAGGTTGAAACATAACATAATCAATCATATTAAAACTAGCATAAAAAATGTAAATACTCTATCCATTAAATATAAATGGTATAAAAATAACACATCCACAGTCAAACATATCACAAAACCTTCAATACAATATGGAGTATTTGTATCATAATAAATCAACTTCAAACAAGTTTAAAATCCCTTAAATTATGTTGACATAGATGAAAATGATTTGTAAACCTCTTTGAGAAAAATATCCCTTTTTCATGAAAACATTTACAAGTCACACAATTTAGAAAGGAATACATTTAATAAAAATTTGAACCAATGTGTCCCATACCAATTTGAAACTTTTGAACAAAATTAATACTTTAAAAACATTCATGTCCATATAAATAAATCCTTAAAACCCATTTTGAATACATAGACATTAATGGAAATAATTTAGAATAATAAATATTTAAACCATTTAAAATGATGATATATTTAAAGATTCCCTTACATAAAACCTTAAAATATTCCACTGGAAAATATTTATATGGAACATGGATGTGGATGATAAATAAGTCCCATTAGATACTAACATAAAAACAACCTCGGATAATGAAGAGATTTTAGAACTAACCCTTACCATGTACTTTCCTTTGGTCGAGGGTTCGATTAACCTCCAGTATAATAACTATAGTAAGTTATTAAACTATAAAAGAACCATATTAATATTTATTTTATCTTAAATGATTCATTTATGTCTTTATACTAGCCATTTAATAATGATTTACATGTTAAACTAACGATTCGGGTAAAAATTGCTTTCTTTATCGTACGGGTTTTAACTTGTTATTCTTTATAATATCACTTAGATCATGATTTAAATACTTAAAAGAATATAAAACATGACTATATATCATATATATATATATATAATATAAATATGTATAATATATAGATATATGAAATGAAAAACACCTCTTATGGATACGGTAGGCCGTAGGTACCTCTACACGTTGTTTTCGTTTTCATATCGTATTGAATTGATGTAAGTGAATAAGATATATGTAAGTATATATATATATATATATAATTTAGCATTATTATATCATATATTACACACTTATTATAATATATATTTTTATAATCATCGTTGAATGGTGAATGAGGAAATGAATCTCATCACGTCGTGGAGAAGGTAATCTGTACGTACGCACGAGCGAGAATATCATTATATTGATAGTGAAATCATATGTTATTGTATGATATATCATATATAAAAAATCACAAACATGTTATATTTATTATTTACAACAGTTATTCTCATTATTATTCCCATCCAAATAATAAAGTATTGGAATAACAAACTACACCACGACGTGGATACAGTAAGCCATACATATGCACATAAGGTGACTTTTTCATTTATATGATGGATAGAATAATTAATATAGTTGTAACATATTTATAATGACATCACAGTATGTATAAGGTACTGTATTAATTATTTTGGTATGGAAACAACAAATAAAGAGGAAGTGGAAGGCGAAAAGAACTTGAATGAGGGTGGTGAAATTATTACCTCTTCTTCGGGTGTTTCCTTTTTAGTTGATCAAAAGGGATCTTTAGGTTGACTTTTAGATCAATTTAAGGCCTCTAGGATGAAGTGAGGGAAGTTGGTAGGATGTTTGGGAAGCGTTTGGCCGAGCCAAATGTCATTAGAGGTGTGATATTTTGAGAAGTGGAAGTACTTTTCTATAAGAGAGGTGAGGGTCACTTTAGGAAAAGCTTGAAGTATTATTTTATAATAAAATAATTTTCGGTTTACAATGACTCAAAAATGATTTATTAGAGTACAAGGTGGGGATGGGTCTAAAACCTTTCAACCAATAGGTTTTAGATAGATTTAGGTCACCATATTAACCTTTTCTTTTAGATTTAACTCTTAGTTAAATAGTTTGACATTTACTATGACACGTTGTATTTTTATATTATATGGTTAATAAACATACTATAAAAATACAAGATAACTCAAAGTGGTTCATTATTAATATATATAACCATATCTAAATATTTTTTCTGAAACATATTTTTTTATGAATATTATATCAATTAATAATATTGTATTTGTTTTAAAAACTGAATAATGTCAATTTTTATACTATTTAGTATTTGGTTCTTGTGAAAATTGTAACAACATGAATAATTCAAAAAAAATTAATAAACCCAAAAATTCCATATTAACAATGAAAATTATTATAATTTATCAAAAGTCTCAATTTGCATTTATTGGGATATTTATAACATCAATTATTTTAATATTTCATTAAAAAGGTAATTCCCCCATCATCATTGTGTCTTAAATAAATTAAATTATATATTGTCTAAAAATTATTAAAAAATAAC
Source organism: Viscum album (assembly GCA_963277665.1). Taxonomy (NCBI): domain Eukaryota; kingdom Viridiplantae; phylum Streptophyta; class Magnoliopsida; order Santalales; family Viscaceae; genus Viscum; species Viscum album. The sequence continues at coordinate 1,612,376,356 of OY728130.1, read as the reverse complement.
ATTATTTAGGAAATATTTTTATCATTATAATTTATATTTATAGTCTAATTTACATAGTTTGTAACCCTATATTTAAATAGTTTAGTTATTAAACATTGAATTTAACACTTTTAACTCTTCTTTAAATAAAATAATAATAATTGTTCTAATCTAATCCAGGTGGACCAAAAGGATCATATTGTATTTATAAGGTTGTTTTTGGTTGAATTACACTTAACCAATTGAATTAGGACATGTGTTAGAGTAATTATATTATAATTTTTACCCTTAATTACCCTATTTAGTTTTAACTGTTGTAAATAAAAGTCAAAAGTTGCTATTCACAAAAAACTATTTTCATCTTATTTGATCCAAATTTTACTTACTGATGTTAATTGTGTCTCTAAAATTTTTTAAATTCAACTCAGAGAAGCGCTAAAAATATGTTTTATGTAAATTTTCAAATGCTCCTAGAAGGTGGGTAAAAAAGTTAAAAAATTCAAAAAAATATTATATATCTAATTTTATTATGAAATGAATCCAAGGAATTACATTGAAATTATATAGGTATTATATATCTATTTTGACTTAAAATAATTTTAAATAAAATAAATAATTATTTATATAAAAAGGCGTTTTTAAATAATAACGCAGAGTTTTTCACTATTGATCCAAAATTGAATGTTTTCAGAAAAATACCAAAATTTAACCCTTAGATAAATTAGATATTCTGAATTCAGAAATGAATTTTATTTTACCATATTGAAAACCTATATGTTTATTTTATTAATTTAAAAATAATTCCCTTTCTCAAAACCAAAAAGTGGGTTTTTAAAAGTAAAAACTATCAAAATATTGACATGTGTTTATGTCAAATTTAAATGTGAAATTACTTATAATTACCTACATTGTATTAAATGATAAAAATATAATCTAATTATACTTTCAAACCATTCAAATGTAATATTTATCACTATATATTATTTTGATTAAAAAATTTGTTGTCAAATAAAATTTAGTATTTTTCACTATTCACCAAAATATGAAAGTTATCAGGAAAACACCCAAAATTTATCAAATCTAATTTTTTATTTACCGATTCTAAAGAAAAGTTTTATTTTTGTCAAATTGGATTTATAAAAGTGTCAAATATTGGATTTAAAAAGGGTTCTCCATTAACTGGTAGTAAAATTCCATTTTCTAAAAAATACTTACTTTATCTAAAAAATTGAGTTTGTTCTTATATTATATATAAGAAACACATAATATTGATGTTAAAATTGTATGGAGTATATAAAATTCAAAATTTTGTTAATACTATTCATAACCATTTTTTGAACAGCTAGTTCGGTAAGTCATTGTGTGCTCGAACTCGATGTTACGTGTAGCGTTAGTTTCTGAATTACATTAAAGAGATAATGTACTATGAAATCTTGGGGTGTTACAGGAGCTCAAATTCTCAATAACAGTATGCAATACACTGGAAGATAACATAAATATTAGACATTGTGAATAATTGAAAAAACATACCTTTAAAAATAATAATCATGAACACTTTATGGTAGGAATATGAGCTTAGTAAATAATTATATACCAAAACATAATCATGGTTAATATACTAGTAGAGTAACCACATGAACCATCAATATTATTAATATAATGAGGGAATGTATAATGAGGGATATTCTGAAAAAAAAAATCAAGGCCTCGGCGAAGACATCTAAAATTGATTAAGGCCTCGGCCAAAACCGTATATCAAAATTTGGAAGGGCCTCAACCAATTGCACGTATAATTGTTTCATGAGATCTACCGATGAATATAGGAGATATAGTGGGTCCACCCCTCACTTACTAAGTCTAATACATTCCACATATGAAAAGGTTGAAACATAACTTAAACAATCGTATTAAAACGAGCATACGAAATGTCAATAATGTTACCACAAATCATGTATGGTATAAAAATAAAAAATCTGTAGTAAAACATATCACAAAACCTTAAATACAATATGAAATATTTTTATCATAATAAATCAACATCAAACAAGTGAAAATTTTATCAAAGGATGTTGACATAAATAAAATCAAATCTATTTAAGAGAAATATCTCTTTCTATTTTGAAATCATTTAAAAGTAACACAATTATAGAATAAAATATTTATTTTCAAAAAAATATTATAATATTTTAAGGGAATCTTTGATGATGTTATAACGGCGGAAAATAGACGCACCCGAAGTATAAGTTAAAAAAAGACACTCTTACCTCAATTTTGTCAAAAAGGTCATAAGTAACTTGTTTTGATAACGACAGAAAGATTTCTTTCAAAAAGATAAGTTAAAATAAGGGTATAAATGACTTTTACCCATAGTCTAGTAAATATTTAAAAAAATTGAAATACATTTTTAAGAAAAAATGGATGTGGATGATAAAGAGGTCCGAGTAGATACATACATAAAAACAACATCGGATAATAAAGGGATTATGAGGTTAACCCTTACCTTATAATATTCCTTGGTCAAGGGTATGTTAACCTCCAGTAAAATAGTTAAATCAATGTTATTAATTTATAAAAGACCTATATACATAAATATGATATCATATATGATCTTCTAACATTGTTTTGTTAATAAAATTTTAGTATTATTGTCATTTCAGGTGTTGACTGATTCGTTTCCCTTTATATGTTTTGTTACGTAAGTCATGTTTGTTATTCATAGGATGTATTTGATTAATATCCAGAAAGATATTAAGTTCTTAAACATTATTTTTAATCATAAAATTAAAATTATTCTTGAATGATTACGATGGCGAATGAATCTCATCCCGTATGTGGAGAAGGTAATCCGTATGTACGCATGAGCGACAATATCAATATATTGATGATGAATTTTTATGTTAATATATGTTATGTCATATATATAGTATCATTATCACATTATATTTATTATTTACATCAATTATACATCATTATTATAACCATCCAAAAAATAATGTATTGAATAACAAATACACCACGACATTGAGACGGTAAGTCGTACGTACGCACATATGGTGACATGTCATTCATAGGATGGATATAATAATGAATATGATTGTCAGATTTTTATAATAACATCACATTATGTATAATATACTGGATTAATTATTTTGTAATGAGAATAAAAAATAATGTGGAAGTGGAAGAAGAAAATAATATTGAAAAAGGGTGGTGAAATTATTACCTCTTCTTCGGGTGTTTCCTTTTCGGATAATCAAAAGGGCTCTATAGGTTGGATTTCTGATCAATCTAAGGCCTCTAGGTTTAAGTGAGAGATGTTGGGATGAAATTTGGACTTGTTTCGACCGAGCCAAAAGTCTTTGGTTTTGTGAATTTGAGAGAAGGAGAAGTGCCCTTTTATAAGAGAGGTGAGGGGCACCTTAGGAAAAGATTGAAAACTTATTTTATAATAAAATAATTTTGAGTTTCTAATGGATCCAAATTGATTTATTTATAGAATAAGGTGGTTATGGGTCGAAAAACGCTCAAGTAATAGGTTTTAGATAGGGTTGGTTCACCATATTAAAATTATCTTTTAGATTTAACCCTTAGTTAAATAGGTTAACTTTTCCATGTATTCTTGTATTATTATAATAATTCGATAATAAACATACGATAAGATTCCAAGAGAACCTAAAATTGTTAATTAATGATATCTCCATAATTATATAAGTCGTTTGGATGATCCTTAGATATTTCAAAATATTATATCAATTAATAAAAAAATATTTGTTTTAAAAACTCTTTTATGTCAATGTTGACACTATTTGGTATTTTGTTTTTGATAAAGTAATAATAGCATTATTACTTCAAAAATATTCATTAAAACAAATCTAAAATTTCATAGTAACCTATAATGTTAGTTTAATTCATAAAAATCTTCAAAATACATTTATTTATATATTTATAATATTAATTATTTTAATCATTCATTACTAACGTAATTACTACATCATCATTGTGTCCTAAATAAATTTAATTATTTAATGTCTAAAAATTATTAATAAAATACCATTATGTAGGAAATATTTTTATATTTCTAATTAATATTTATTGTAGAATTTATCCTATGTATAACCCTATATACAAAATATCTTATTTAAGAAAAAATGAATTTGACACTTTTAACTCTTCTTTAAATTAAATAATAATAAATGTCTTAAAATAATCCAAGTGGGCCAAAAGGATCATATTTTTTTCTTCAGTTTTATTGTAGTAGAAAGAACTTATCCAATAGAATTAGGACATGTTTTAGGGTAATTATAATATCATTTTTACCTTTAATTACCATATTTACTTTTAGTCATGGTAAATAAAAGTCAAATGTTACTATTCACCAAAAATTAATTTCATTTTATTAAACCACATATTACTTACTAATTTCAACCATGTCTCTAAGTTTATTGAAATTCAAATCACTAAAGTGGTAAAATTATGTTTTATGGAAATTTGAAAATGCTTCTAAGATGTGGGTAAAAGACGGTAAAAAGTTCAATAAAATTTTATATATCTAAACTTATTATAAAATGACACCAATGAATTACATTGAACTTATATAGGAATTGAGAATCTATTATGACCTAAAAAAATATAATTAAAATAAATAATTATTTAAATAAAAATATGGTTTTGAACAATAACACAATGTTTTTCACTAGTCATAAAAAATTAAATGTTTTCAGAAAAATATCAAAAATTCACCCTAAGCTAATTTTGATTTTCCGAATCCAAAAATGAAGTCCATTTTGAAAAATATAATTTATAAAATTTCCAAAGGTGGGTATTACTATTCATAACGGCTAGTTTGATTGGTCATGGTGTGTTAATACTTGAGGTTGCATACTACACAAGCTATTGTATTATTCAAAGAGAAGTGTACCGTGGAAGAATGGGATGATGCATTCTTCCCTCCTTCAAATGATTTCATCCTCAAAATTTCTATAATATCACTAAATAAAAAGACTTAGGTGGTTCTACATCATACATTCCTAATGTTCCCACGCCACCTCTTCCATCTTATGGTTTCTCCATAGAACCTATTCCAGAAAAGTTATCTGGTTTCTCAGCACTTGTTCTCTAGTTTCCAAAATCTTGAGATGCTCTTCACAATAAGATAGATTGGGTTCCGGTTTTGTTTTTTCATAGGTGAGTATATGCATTGGGTCAGGCATGTATTTTCTCAACAATAATACATCGAACACATCATGAACTTTGGAGAGACTTGGAGGCATTGGAAAATGCTTAGATACATCCCCTATTTGTTCTATAATTTGGAATGTTATGATATACTTGGGACTTAATTTACCATTCTTACTGAATCGTATAACTCCCTTCCATAATGCTACCTTCAATAAAACTTGATCTATTACCTGAAATTCCAAATCCATCCTTCGGTTATCGGTATAGCTCTTTTTCCTACATTGAGCTTCTTTGATGTGGGTTTGGATAACCTTTACCTTTTTCATTTATTCCTCAACAAGTTTTAGGCCTATGAGTTTTCTTTCACCAGCGTCATCCTAACAGTTTCATTTCCGACAACTCTTTCCATATAACTCTTTATATGGTTCCATCTGAATACTTGAATGGAATCTATTGTTAATGTAAAATTATACCATAGGTAAATTATGATCCCACATACCTTTAAAGTTAAGTGATAAAGATCTCAACATGTCTTCTAAATTTTTAATAGTTCCTTCTTATTGTCCACCAGTTTGAGTGTGGTAGGGAGTGATCAAAATAAGTTCAGTATCCACGGATTTTTGTAAACATGTTTAGAATATTGACGTAAAACGGGGGTCATGGTTAAAAAAATCGATAGGGGTACACCATAAAGTCTTACAACTTCATTAATATATAGTCTTGTTAAAAGTTCAAGTGGTAAATATTCTCTTATAGCAAGAAAAGTTTTTAACATGGTAAGATGATCAACAATGACCCATATTGCATCATTCCTTCTAAGAGTCTTTGGTTTCCCCATTACAAGGATAATGGTAATATTATACCATTTACACTATGGTATAGGACTAGGTTTCATGACTCCCCTAGGATGTTGTCTTTCAGATTTCCCTTATTGACAAACCATACATCATGAAACATAATAATAATTATCTCTCTTCATGTTGTCCCACCAAAAATGTTTATTCAAGTATCTATATATTTTAGTGCTACCAGGGTGTATAGGAAAATTAGAGATATGAGCATCATCAAACAATTCCCTTTTTAGATCAATTATATTTGGAACACAAATTATCTTCCCAAATTTCAAAATTCAATTTTCATATATGATGTCACTCAATTTCCCATCATTCACATCATTAATATTTTTTTGAAACTCCTCATCATCATTCTAAGAACTATTTATCCTTTCTAATAAAGATGGTTTGGAAACCATTTGAAAAAGTATTGAAGTTTCACCTTGAATGGGTATTCCCATATCCAATTTTACTAGAACCATGAAAATAGGGTCCCTTTCAACAATCATCTTGTTCAAAATTCAATGATTCTTTCTTTTCAAAGCATCTACAACCTTATTTTTCTTCGTTGGGTGCTAGTGTATGGTGCAATCATAATATTTGAGTAGTTCAAGCCATCACCTTTTCCTCATGTTGCGTTCTTTTTGTGAGAGAATAATCTTTAAATTATTGTGATTAGTATAAATCATTCATTTTTCACCATATAGACAGTGTCTCCATATCTTCATAGAAAATATCATAGTTGCTAACTCAAGATCATTAGTGGGATAGTTTTGTTCATGAACTTTTTGCTACTGTGATGCATAGAAAATAACTATATCATTCTGCAAAAGTACACAACCAAGTCATTTATTTTAAGCATCACTATAAATAACAAACCCATCATTCTCCGATGATAGATTCAAGATAAAAGTATTGACTAATCTTCTCATAGGTTCTTACAAACATTCTTCACACTCTTTTTTCCAAAAAAACATTGAACTACTTTATATGTGATCGGGGTAAAATGGTTATCCAATCAAGAAAAATTCTGAATGAAGGGCCGATAATAACCTGCTAAACCAATAAATCTGCATACCTCAGTTATATTCATCAGTGATGGCCATTCTTTGATTTATTTGGTTATTTAAGGATTAACAATGATTCCATCATTAGAGACAATATGTATAAGAAAAGAAATCACTTGAATCTAGAATTCAGACTTGTAACACTTCCCATATAATTCTTTTCTTCTAAGCATCTTCTGAATAACGCGTAAGTGATTTTCATGATCTTCGTATCTTTTAGTGTATTCCAAAATATAATTAATAAATACCACTAAAATGTCATCAAGATATTCCTTGAAAACTATATTTATTAGATCCATGAAGATAGAGGGTGAATTAGTCAATCCAAAAGGCATTACTGTAAACTTGTAATGTCTGTGCCTGGTTCGAAATTTTGTTTTTGAAATTTCTCCCTTCTTCGCACACAACTTATGATATCCAAATCGTAGGTCAATCTTTGAAAAATACTGATCTCCATGAAGTTTTTTGAATAAATAATCAATGTGAGGTAGAGGAAACATGTACATTATTTTTATAGCATTGATCTCTCTGTAATCAATGCACAACCTCATAGATCTGTCTTTCTTCTTAACAAAAAGAACATGGGCTCCCCATGGAGAAGCACTAGGGGAAATAAATCATTTATTACTCAAATCATCTAGTTTTTTCTTTAGCTCCAATAATTCCACAGTGCTTATTCTATAAGGGGTCTTCAATATTAGCCTTTAATGATGGATTAAGTCAATGGAAAACTCAATTTCTCATTCTGGAGGATGTCCAAGTAAATCCTCTAGAAAAATATCAAAATATTATTTCAGAGTAGGTACATCCTCTATTTGAACATTATTTTCCTCACCAATAGTTATTTAATTTTCTACCTCCCCAATAATTGAATTTAGTTGATCCTATGAGGGTGGATCTAGATAAGAATCAGATGGTGACGTTTTTACTTTAAAGATAAGGTGTTCTTTATCATCCGCATCAGAAATTGCAAGGTCATTCTTCTTACAATAAATTTTCACATCATGGTCTGAAAGCAAGTCCATATCGATGATAATAACAAATTCAATCATTTTTATGATGATGAGATCAACACATAAATAACATTTATATGCCTTAATAGAAACTAATCGACAAAACATTGTTGCAATGATACGTCCCTTAGGAATTTTAACTGACAACACCCTTGTTAAATCAAACTTCAATTATCTAATTTTCATAGAAAACTAGGAATATATGAAACAATGTGATGATCCAAAATCAAATTAATCATTCGTTAAATATGAGGAAACAATTAAATTAGCTTCCATCACATCTTTCAGAGTGTCTACCTTAGTAGCAGTGATCGCATAAGCTTGGCCTTGCTCCCTTGGCATTTTCTAAGGTATGTTTCCTCAGCACTTATGAAATTCATGTTCATAATGTCTCATATACCTAAAATTGTAGCATTGAACATTTGTAGAATCCTTCTTCCTCATAAAATCACCAGAAAGATGGCCTTTTTTCCACATATATAGCATACTCATTTTTAGGCAGGCACCAGGTTGATTCCTTCCGAAATTATCACATAGTGGAAATTCAACTCTTCCCTTATTCCTTGTTTCCTTCTTTCCTTTCCCAGAGTGTTCAGCAGATCTCTTGTTCTCTTTATTTTCATTAAAGTCACAAGACTTATAGAATTCCTTTTCTATCTTCGTAGCACATAAGACTATATATTCATTTAACGAGAAGGATATTTAGACAAATGCTCTATGAAGAAATGGTTTTAACCCATCAAATAATCGATCAATATTAATCATTGGCTTATGTATATATTCTGTTTCATGCCTACCTATCCTTGTAATGTTAGCTTCATAATTTGCAACATTCTCATCCTCCTTCTTCCTCAAATTCCGAAATTTTATTTCCATATCTTCTCGATTTTCACGAGGAAAGTAATTTTCTTAGAAAATATCTTCAAAATACCTCTATTCAATATTTGATACTTCTTCATCTTTCTTTGTGTTTGTAATTAATGACCACCATTGATTTGTATCTCCCATGAGGCGATAAATTTCCATGAAATCATTTTCTCTTTCTCTGCTCCCCAAAGCATTAAACTTTTTCTCTAAGGAACGTATTCATCGCTCACCGACAAATGGATTGGTAGTCCCATTGAATATTGGTGATTGTTCTCTCATGAATCAGTCTATCATTGATCCTCCAGGTTGTGGATCTGGGTACTTCATATGGGTAAGCTTATTATTCATAACCTGAGTGATTTTTCCCAGTATGGTGATAATCGAATCAACAATAGTTGTATCACCAGCTCTACTATAATTACCTTGAGTAAGAGAGAAATCCCTACATGGATGATGTGTGTTGATATGGTTTTCATTGCTTTTATAGGGCACCATTTCTAAATAATAGCATACACTAGATTAGTTTATAAATCATAATACATAATTCAAAACTTATAAATGAAATAACATAAATTGAAATGATTATGGATATAATCCATAATCATAAAAAAAATTCTTTGAGCATGTATATTCTCATAAATATTTCATAATGGTTTGTAAAAAAAATGTGATTTATCCTAAGCATATCCCCCCGGAGTGTTGTAACCAAGAGTGCAGCAAGGCCCACTGTCGTGTACCAGGATACCATGGGTCAAGACCAAAACTCCTTATTGAAGTTTTCAATATTAGATACATTTGTGCTAGAGCTGCCTCTACCAACTCGTATCCAGACAGGGATGTATTGCTCATAAAATACAAAAAATTTATTCATTATGAAAATTCTAAGAAGTTATTCTATACTAATCCTCAAAATCAATCATAGGGTAATGTGATCTAATGAGACTTTATCAAAATATAGTTTCCAAGATTTGTACTAAGCATCATGTGATACCAAATGTAATTCCCCGTCCTCAGTTACCTAGAGTTGGTGATTTATTACAATAAATTGGCAGTATTAAAGGAATCAAGTCTCAAAGTACCGATCAGTTTAGTCTTCTTGGAAACAAGATACATACATAAGTTCTACATTACAACTTGCAAATAAATAAAACACTAATTTATTCCATTAGAAACATCCAACCCTCCTAGATTATTCCTACAATTCACTCATAATTAACTTCTTCAAATCCTGGAAAAATGAAACATAATAAATGGGTGAGCTCAAATGCTCAGTATGAGTAAGAAATACAGCAAAAGAAAACATAATTATAGGCATGGTGAATAATTAAAAACATATTCCTTTACAAATAAGAAACATGATCTCTTTATGGAAGTAATATGAGTACGGTAAATAATTCCATAATAAAACATAATCATAGGTATTCCACTTGTTAAATAACCACATGAACTATCAATATTATTTTCATAATGACGGAAGGTATAATGTAGGACATTCTGATACATTTTGTCAAGGCCTCATCCATGACATCTAAAACAGACTAAGGCCTCATCCAAAACCATATATCAAAATTGGTAAAGGCCTCGGCCAATTATTGGTCTAATTGTCTCATAAGACCTAACAGTGCATCGAGAAGCTATAGTAGGATCCACCTATCACTTACTAAGTCCAATACGTTCCTCATAGGAAAATGTTGAAACATAACATAAACATTCTTATTAAAACTAGAATAAAAAATATCAATACATTAACCATAAACCATGAAAACTATAAAAATAACACATCCATAGTGAAACATATCAAAAAACCTTAAATACAATATGGAAAATTTTTATCATCATAAATCATCATCAAACAAGTGTAAAATTTAACAAAGTATGTTGACATAGATGAAATAAAAACTATCTGAGAGAAATATCTCTCTCTATTTTGAAATCATTTAAAAGTAACATAATTATAGAATAAAAATTTTATTTTGAAAATATTCTTATAAGATTTTAAGGGAATCCACAATGATATTATAATGTTGTAATATAGCCACACACACCGTATAATTTAAAAAAAAAGTCATTAATACCTTAATTTTGTCGAAAAGGTCATAATGTACCTTGTTTGGAAAATGATGGAAATATTCCTTTCAAATCATATAAGGTTATATAAGGGTATAAATGACTTTGACACATAGTCTAGTAAATAGTAATTTTTTTGGAAATATATTTTTAAGAAAACACGGATGTGGATGATAAAGAGGTCCCAGTAGAAACTTACGTAAAAACAACCTCTGATAATAAAGAGATTGTGAAGTTAACCTTTACCATGTACTTTTCCTTGGTTGAAGTTACATTATCCTCCTATATAATAGTTAAATAATTTTTATTAAATTATATATAAACCTTATATATAAATATGATATCATATATGATCTTCTAATATTGCATTTTTAATAATATTTTAGTATTATCGTCGTTTCGAGTGTTAACTGATTCATTTCCCTTTATATGTTTTGTTACGTAAGTCATGTTTTTTGTCAACAGGATTTATTTTATTAATAGACATACTTATATTATGTTCTTAAACATTATTTTTAAACATAAATTCAAAATTATTCTTGAATGATTATGATGGGGAATGAATCTTATCACAGCCGTGGAGATGGTAATCCATACGTACGCACAAGAGACAATATCATCATATTGATGATGAAATCGTATGTAAATAGATGGTATATCATATATAAGAAATAATTATAATTTTTTATTTTTATTTACATCAATTACACATCATTATTATACCCATCTAAATAATAATTTATTGAATAACAACTACACCACAATGTGGAGACTGTAATCCATATGTACGCACGTATGGTGCCATGTCATTCATAGGATTGATAGAATAATTAATATGATTGTAATATATTTATAACACCATAACAGTATGTATAAGGTACTGGAGTTATTATTTTGGTATATGAATAATAAATAAAGAGGAAGAGGAAGATGAAAATAACTTTGATAAGGGATGGTGAAAGTATTACCTCTTCTTGAGGGGACTCCTTTTGAGTTGATCAAAATGGCTCCCTAGACTAGCTTTCTGATCAAAATAAGGACTCAAGGTTGAATTGATGTAAGTTGGGAGTATATTTGAATAGGTTTTTGGCAATCCAAAAGGCTTTGGATCTGTGAATTTGAGACAATTTTATGTGCCCTTTTATAAGAGATGTGAGAGGCACCTTAGAAAAAGATTGAAATATTATTTTATAATAAAATAATTTTCTGTTTCTAATGGCTTGAAAATGATTTATTTCGAGGAAAAGGTGGGGATGGGTCGAAAACATCTCCAAAAATAGGTATTAGATATGGTTGGGTCACCATATTAACCTTATATTTTAGATTCAACTCTTAGTTAAATAGTTCACCTTTTACCATGTATTCTTGTATTATTATAATAATTACTTAATAAACTTACTATAAAATTTCAAGAGAACCTCAAGTAGTTCATTAATGATATATATATCATTAAATAATTTTTTTGGCTGAATCGTTGATTTTTATGAATATTATATCAATTAATAATATAATATTTTTTTTAAAAACTCTTTTATGTCAATATTGACAGTATTTGGTACTTTGTTTTTGTTAATGTTATAACAACATAATTACTTCAAAAAATCATTGAATCAACCCTAACATGTCATATTCACCATGTAAATTAGTTTTATTCATAAAATGTATCAATTTACATTTAATTTTATATTTATAATATCAATTATTTTAATCATTCCTTAATAATGTAATTTCTACATCATCATTGTGTCATAAAAAATTTAATTATTTAACATAGAAAATTTATAAATAAAATAACATTTTTTAAGAAATTGTTTTATCTTTCGAATGAATATTTATAGTCGAATTTATCTTATTTATATCCCTATATTAAAAATGTTTTAGTTATGAAAACTTAAATTTAACACTTTTTACTCTTCTTAAGATAAAATAAATAAATGTCCTAATCTAATCTAAGTGGAGAAAAAGGATCATATTTTATTCATAAGGTTGATTTAGGTTGAACAACACTTATCCAATTGAACTAAAACATGTGTTAGGGTAATTATAATATCATTTTTACCTTTAATAACACTATTTGCTTTTAACTGTGGTAAATAAATGGAAAAAGATACTATTCAGCATAAATTATTTTCATATTATTGAACCACATATTTCTTACTGATGTCAACTGTGTCTCTAGGATTTTTTAAATTCATATCATAGAAGTGGTAAAATAATGTTTTATGCTAATTTGCAAATTCTCCAAGGAGGTGGGTAAAAGACGGCAACAAGTTTAACAAAATTTTATATATCTAAAATTATTATAAAATGACTCCAAAGAATTAAACTGACCTTATATTGGTATTATGTATCTATTTTTATCTAAAATAAATTTAAATAAAAAAATTATTTAAATAAAAAGTCATTTTAAACAATAACGCAATGTTTTTCAGTATTCATCAAAAATTGAAAGTTTTGAGAAAAATAAAAAAAATTCACCCTAAGATAATTTTGATATTTAAAATAAAAAAATTAAGTCTCTTTTGAAAAATAAAATTTATAAAATTTCAAAAAGTGGGTATTACTCTTCATAAAGGCTAGTTAGATTAATCGTGGTGTGTTAGAACTCGAAGTCCCATACTACGCAATCTATTGTATTATTCAAAGAGAAGAGTTCCATGGAATCTTGGGGTGTTACAATGGTAGAATAATATTTCCAAAATTTATATATTTTTCCTATACACATACGCATATAAAATCATGTGTCAAGGATACCCATCATTACATTCATGACATGTTAGCATTGGTATAACAAACATTCTACCTACTTCATTCATGGGATAACCTCTCATAAAACCAATTTCTATAATGGGATAAACTTATATGCGACCTTATATATCATACAACATAAATAATTACCCACAAAATTAGAATTAGATATTGGTCCCATTAGTTACATGAATAATAAAATATTAATGTGTTTTCAAATATCATAAATATTTCCTCATTTTAAAGAACATGAATTGAAATTTTTTTCATAACAACTCCATCACTTCATTACCTATGGAATAGTGAGAGGTTTCTTAATAAATTAAACATTTCGTCATAGCATAACTTATTGAAAATGAAGTAGTTTCCACAAAACATTTATCATGGTATAATCCCTAAAATAGAAACATATTTAGAAAATATATTATTAGCATAAAAAATTAAACAATTTTGGAATGTATAATAATGGTATCCTTCGTTCATATCCATTTTTTAGAAAAATTAATATAAAAAAATATTATTATATATAGGGAATGATCATGAAATGAAACATGGAACATTTCATTGGGATGATAACTTTTCTTGGAGAATAACTTATTATAACTAAAAATTAATAATATATTTCCAAAATTGTTTTATGTAAAAAAACTCGAAATATATCATTTAATAGTATAAATACTATTAGGTAATTAAGGATGAATACTTTTTACATGACCTACAAGTTAAAAAATGATTCATTTCATGTTTTTAGTGAAATCCAAACTCTAATTGTTTGTAAAACAACATTAATATTACATTTCAAAAAACAACTAAAATAATAATAAAAAAGTGTAAAAATGTATTTAATAAATAATTGTATTAATTTTAATATGTTTTTTGGGAAGAAAATCATCACAAAAATGATTTAAGAAGAAAACTGATTTCCAAAAAACTTAAAAATAAAGACATATTTTGGTAAAAGAAATTTCTATTTATTTTAAGTAAAAAAATTAAATTGTAGTATTACATGAAAATATCTTGATTTACCATAGAACCAAAAAACTAGTGTATTTCTTAAGGAATGTATTACACAATTCATTCCTTATAATCATAATATTAAATATCTCAACAAATAATAAGATTAAAATGAAAAATCAATAACCATTTTACAACATTTAATTTTAATCCCCATGAAATATATATCCTTAAATGGATATTTAATACCCATAATTTTATGTAAAGGCATCAAAAAAATATTTATGGGATGTATATACTCTACATCGGTGAAATAAGTAGTGAACATAGCATGCATCTCATAGGAAATAAAAGTAATAAGCATTTTTCTTTCTGATAAATTTACATTTAGAATCATAAGTTACATTGATGAATAACATAAAATGAAACATTAAATATCATTAAAATTATGGTATTAATGAAATAACATGTCAGAGAGATGTGATATGAATCAAACTGTAACAACCCTACCACAAAATCCTAGAGCTGGTGCATTATTTGATTACATTGGTATTATTACACAGAATCAAATTCCAAAGGACTAATCAGTTTAGATGTTTTTGGAAAACTAGTATACATACATGATACCTATAATAAATTAAAAAATGAAATAAATACAAACATAAGTAAAATCACGATATCCCATAAATGCATTCAAATGATTCTTCTTCATAACCTAGAGAAAATAAATATAATAAGGATGAGCTCAAGTGCTCAATAACAGTATTTAAATTTGATGTGACAATAAAATGATGATAATAATCAAAATTTAATGGTAAATGACTAATAACACAATACATTAAAATGGTTAGGTAAGGAAATATCAATATGTAATGGTAATAAAATGAAACATGTTCTATTTATTCCATAAACTGATAATTTAATGCATCCATAGATATTTTAATATAAAAATCTAATGGATGAAGAATAAATGAATCTCAATGAGTGAAATTATTAATTTCTTGGTTTCATATAATATGAACATGAAATCCTATACCATCAATATCTTTAACAAGATGGTTTAAAATATTCTAATTTGGACAATTTATTCATCTCAAAATAATATGTCGATGCATCGAGGTGCTATATTATGTTCATGGCCCACCACTTATTCCATGACCAAAGAATTACTCATATTGAATAGTTTATTTAAGTAATATAAAATATTCCTCATCAAGTATCTGCACTGAATAAAGAATATGGATTTATCAATATTTCTCTAGATAGTCAAATAACCTTCAAATTATAAACCGCAAGTAAAATAATATATGGCCTAGGAAAATATAATACACATTGTATGAAAATTTGTATATTAAAAGAAATTTCCAATGGAAAATGATTAAAATAAAATTACTTTTTGAATATAATTTTAACTATCACAAAATTATGTGAGATTACAAAGATAATCATTAGGAACATTCTTAAGGAAAATAATATTTTAATATTCCAAAGTGTTCCATAAAACATTGGAATACTTGAGTCATAATAACCATAATTAAATGACATTAAATTAAACTAATAATATCATTAGAGTAATTATTCGATGATACATCATGTCAAATGTAATTTTATACACTATATAAAATTAAATTGGTGCACAACCAAAAATAATTCAAAGTGGAATTTAAATTGAGTTTAAATCCCTTAAATTGTGTTTCATTTTGTGTGAACTGAATTTAACATCATATAGAATAGGTTTAATAGTGTTAATATCTCATGAAATAAAAATATTTGTTTTTATAATATCATATATCATTTTATTATAATATTAATTACCTGTTTATAAAAATATTTCATTATTTTCACTATTCTGAGTTTTAATTAAATAGTTTGTTGAGTATGCTTTGATTTTTTACATTTTGTTCTTAATAAAATGATCATGGTTTCAATGTATCTGAAATAGGAACCATGATTTTTATATAATATATATTCAATATATATTTACGTATGATAATTCATAATATTGGGAGATTGGAAACAACAAGCTCCGTTCAGGGAGATAGTAGGTTAGATGTACGCATTAACACGACTTTCATTACATTATTGTATTAAAATTCTAAAAAGTAAAAGATATGTATATTTTAATTATATTATTATATTAATTTTGTATATTTAAGATATTTTTAATAAATCCGTACATTATATTTTCCAGTTATTGTGTGAATGAATCACATCGCTTTGAGGGGGAGATAGTCCACACATCAACAAATGATGTTGTCATATTTACAAAAAATTGAATGAAAAACAGTATCTGTTATATTAAAATTTTAGAAGCACAAAAAAATTATATATATAATATATATCATATATAAATAGTATTTCTATCATTATTCCCATCATAAGATGTGATAATCGAAAAATAATCAATTATCATTTTGTGGGGAAATAGTTTTCTATATACATAAATGGTGGGTTCATTACCAATTTGATGTATGTGTGTGAATGTGAAGGTAAAAACCGTAACATATCAATATACATGTTTATTTTGGATACTTATTTTATTATATAATCTTGTAATAATAATAATTTATGGGGTGGGGAATAAAAATAAAACCATAGAGATTGAGGAAGGATATTAACACTTATTTGGATAACACTTTTTGGATTCCATCAAAGGGATTAATTTTATTGATTTAATCCAAATATAAGGATTATTGGACTATGGTATAAATTTTTAATATCATTTTTTGATTTTATTGGTTGAGAAAAAATTCTTTTTTATGTTTTAGGAAGTTGAGGGGTGAGTACCTTTTATAGTGCAGGAAGAGCGACATTCTTAAACATTTTGGAAAATAAAATTCCTCCCATGTTTTTTTGATTACAAGTGGATCCAATAATTGTCCCAATTTGAGAAAAGGTATTATTTAGTTTAAATATTTCAATCGTATTGATTTTGGAAATTTTTATAAGTGATTTTTTCCTTCTGTTTTAGGTTTAGTCACCTGTTAAGAAATTTGTCCTCTTAATCATTGTACCTAATTTTAATTACATTCAGTAAAATTACTAGTCAAAAATAAGATTAAATTATTAGAAATTATAAATTATCATGAATCCAAATATTCAATTCATTTTTCTAAATTCCAATCACATAATTGGAAAAATATTAATTTAAATTTAATCTTGTACACATTTAGACAATGCCTGTTTCTTAAGTAAACACATTTTATTTTTTTAACGTTTTTACATCCAATTTCAAAGTTAAATTGATAACAATGAACTAAACTATATTGATTAATAATAAATTGATCTATGTAGACATTAAAAAAATTAAAATACAATTTATCCTTATAAATAAATTGGATGAAAAATATTTTTGAATTAAAATTATGTATTTTTCAATATTCGATAAAAATTGAAACATTAAAGAAAAATAAAAAATGTTCACACCAGACATAATTTGGATTTTTTTATTTGAAAATGAAATTTAATTTAGCATATAATATTTATAAAATTGATAAATTATGATTTCAAATAGGTACTCCATTATAAAGGTCATAAAAGTGCCTGCAGATAATTACTGATTTTTATATGATATATTAGGTTTGTTATTATATTTTGATCATCAAATATATTTGATGAATGATAAAATAAATTATTGATTATATAATATATGGAATACATTAATATCACCCATTAATTTTTGTTGATTTAATTTATTATGATAAAATGACTTTTGGAGCATATAAAAAGTATTTTCTTAAAACAATACCATTATATTATAGTTCTTCTAATATTCATTTATTATTAATTCATAAATGATGAATTCAACCAAATATTTTTATAATATATGTAATCCTATTAATAAAAAAATTTTAAATGTTGGATTTTATCTTATTAGAATAATAATAATATTTTTAATAGTATATTATTATTCGGTACAACCTAATCATGCATGTAATGCAATCCACTAAGTAATATAAGTCTTACGTGAAATAATTTATAAACTAGGTTCCCTTTATAAAAAAAATATACTCATTATGTTTTATGTCACATAATATTAACTTGGTGTTACTCAAAAATAAATACTAAAGGAAAAGTAATTTTATTCTTAATGTAGAATATAGAAATGTCTCCGCTTGTTAAATTATCCCCACATTAAATAAATTGTGTCCTTGTAATTCAAAAATGATCTAAAAAATAAAGGGGTTGATATTTGAAAATACACTGTTGTTAAAAAACCCCATATCATGATCATAGTTAATAACAAATTTTGTTAATAAGAGATAAAGTGGAGTAAAATGGTCAAATCACTATGTTCTGTATTATGAGAACATAGGCGGGAAATGGTAGCATGGATACATAAGAAAAATATAACAATATATTTCTAATGGAGAGTGATAGAGATCATGTTCAGCTCAATGTTGATTGACACAAATAATTAGTACAATATTATGAAAAACATCATTGATATCAAAAAAATTGATGATAATTAGAAATTCATTTTGTTCCAAGATCAGTTTTCATATTATTGAAGAATTATTTCACTATTTAAGAATATATGAAAATATATGTTTCTATTTAGTTAACATAATCTTAACCATTGGTTTTTCCGTGAAATATTTCCGCTTTATTCCATAGAAAATGATGAAAAATTTCTTAAAGTAATACATTAACCTCTAAAACCTAATCCAATTATCAATTTAAAACATTTAATAAATGAATATGTTTTGAAAATTATTATTACGAATCACTATAGAAGTAAAACCACTAAATTTTCAAAATTAACATTTCAAATAACCTTAAGCGGATTTTAATCATCACAAAACAAGCATGTAAATATGGTAATAACATGAAACAACATATAACCTTACTGAAAAATAATGATTTTTATTCCCAAAGTATATCATAAGTTATTATATATATTAATTGAATAAAAAATTGTTGTAAAATCCATAAATGGTAAAATAACCACACTTTTTAAATATATCATTACTAAGTTCCAAGGTAGTAATCAATTATCCTATTTACATTATCCAAACCATTAATTTAATTATATAGAAATCATTTTATTATTCTAATGAACATATTTAGGGTTATCTTTCCCACAACCATTTATTCTTTAAAGCATTTGACATTCTATAAAATATCATTTCTTGATTCGATTCAACATCTGATCTCAATTCCTCAATGAAAAGGTATTATAGAAAAATACTTATATATTTCATATAAATATAATTCATGAATAATTTATAAAATCCCTTTAAAACATATTTTTTACATCAAAATATAGTTGAAAATTAATTATTCTACTTCATGTGTGTTAGTAACATATGCTTGACCTTGACCTCTTAGCTTATTCTGAGGTATATTATTTAGACGCATGGGGAATTTTGTTGTATATTTCCCCATATTATTTCAATTGTAACATTCTATAACAATATTTTCCTTCTTCCAATTACAATATTTTTCCTGGTGACCAGTTTCTACAAACTTATAACCTACACCCTATCATTTTAATCATTTACCAGGGTGATTCCTTTTGTAGTTATCACATGTAGAAAATCATTCTTTCCCTTATTCCCTTTATTTTTCATTTTATCTTCCTTTATCTTCTCTTATTTCATCCCATTGAATATATGGGACTTGAAGAAATATTTTTCTATCTTTGTATCATATAAAATTGTTTCATCATATGAATAAAATGGTTGAGACATCATCACCCTTCATAGAATATTATCGTACCCTTCAAATAAATGATCAATATTTCATTATGTACTATCTATGAAATACATAATATTCTTTGATAACATGGTAAATTTAGTTTCTTACTACACAGAAATTTTTTCTTCATTTTTCACTAAACTAAGGAACGTTCTACTCAACTCTTTTAGTTTATCATGAGGACTGTTTTTATCAAAATTGTATCTTTATATGTTCAACATTCTACGAGTTATACTTCTTCATCCTCTTTAATATTATAGATTGATGACCACTATTTATCTGCATTGACATTCATAAAATATATTATAAGATTAATTTTTTTAATTTCAACACATCCTAATGAAATTAATATCATCTCAAAATACTTAATACATCGATCATCCTTCATTGGGTTAGTAGCCCCCCAAAAATATGAATAGCATTCTACGTTCCTATATAAGATGTATTGATTTTCTCAGTAGGGTAATATATACATTTTCTATGATAATTGATACCATTTATCCTCTTCGTAATCATGCCTATGAAATGACATATACATCATTACATAGGATTATCTAAAATAATGTATATTTCCAAAAGTAGTAAAATAAGATTCATTAAAAAAATATTGTCCATAACTAATATCATAATAGTAAACACGGTTTTTGGGGATATGTTTACTTTTAAATAAATCATAATGGGTTTAAAATAAAATTTAAATTATCATAAGTGTATACCCTATTAGTGAAAAAAAATGTACAAAATATGGCTTGTGGTTGTGTACTAGGTTACACTAAGTCAGGCTCGACAAACCCTATCAGAGTTTTTATCCCATGTACATCAGTACTATATGAAAATCTACTTTTAGTATCTAGATATGGATGTATTTCAAGGAGGAAACACTTTATATCTACCTTAAATGAATACAAGATTATATTCATTACCTATAATCAAATTCCATGTTAGTGTTATTTTCCCGAATATATGTTTTCTAAATCTACTTTCTATGGTTTCTACCAAACAACCTATGATACCAACTGTAACACCCCGACCACAGAAGCCTAGAATCTGTGCATTATTATATTACACTTGAATGAATACATGGAATCAAATCCCAAAGGAATAATTATTTTATCAGTTTTTGATAATCATATTACGTACATGATACTAATAATACATTAGAAAAAATAATAATAATATAAGTAAAATCTTAGCATTCTTGAAACACATTCAATGTGTTTTTCATCATAACTGGTGGAGTGGAAACATAATAAGGGTGATATCAACTGCACTATAAGGGTACGTAAAGAAAAAATAATTAACAAATAAAAACAATCAACATCGAATGTTAAATAATCATAAATACAATCCATTTAAGTAACTATATAAGGAAAAAAAATATAGCATTATAAGAAACTGAGATGCATTCCATTTAATCAATAAAATAAGAATAAAATGAAAATATAGATATTCTAATGAAAAAAATATCATGTATTAATTATAATTGAATATGAATAGGTAAAATTCTTAATTTTTGGACGTCATGTCAGAGGGACATAAAAACCTATATTGTTAAGACCTTTCATAATACGATTTAGACTAGTCTAATTTATCAAATATAATTGTCCCATGAGAAAATGTAGATGCATAGAGGGAATATATAAGGTTAGGGCCCCACCCACCATTGCCTTACAAAATATTTTATCATATGGAATAATAAATTTAATTAATATATAATATTCCCTATAAAATATCTATAATGAATAATGAATACATAATAATTAATATTTCTCAAGATAGTAAAATAACTGTCAAAGTAAACACCCTATCTAAAATGGTATATGGTTTATGCAATAATAATATCTATCACTTGAGAATATCGATATTATTGGATATTTAAAAAAAAATGTTTACAACTAAGTTACTTTGTCATGGAATAGTTAACAATGCCAAAAAGAAGTGATATTTCAAAGACAATCATTAAGAACATTCTTGAAAAAAATAATCATTAAACATTTCTAAGGGTATCATACAATTTTAGAAACATTTCAATAATAATACACATGAAGTAATGACAATAATTAAACAAATAATATTATGAGAATAATTAGATTCATGATATAACATTTCAAATAGATGTATACATATCAAATAAAATTTTATTGGTTTATAATGACAAATAAGTCTCAAGGGGCTGTAAATTGTTACGAAACCACTTTCCTTGTGTTACCTTCTATGTGAAAATCCATTAAAATAATTTATAATAGATTTAAGATTAATATATATATACTAAAAAAACATATTCATGTTTATAATATATTAATTATATTCGTATAATATCTTATTACCTTTTTAATAACAACAATTCATTATTTTCACAATTATATGCATCAGTTACATAGTTTGTCATGTATGTTTTAACTTTTAAATTATTTTTTATATTAAGTATATAATGTTTTAATCATATATATAATATAAAATATGATTTAAATATCATATATATTAATTATATATTCTTTTATAATAATTCATAATATTTGGAAACAGGTAATGAAATGCACCATTCATAAAAGTCAGATTGTCGTACAGATGCATGAATGCTAATTTCATATATTTTTAGTATTAAAAGAATTAAAATTAATTAGTATATGTATTTTTATATCAAAAAAATAGAAATATATTTATGTCATATTTTTATACAAAAACCAATAGTTACATGTTCTATGTTAAGTGTGAATGTATCACCACGATTTGAGGGGGGTGGTAGTCCACACTTCCAACCATCATTTTATCGTATTTATAGAAATTGGGAAGCATAAGGTTATGTTTTAGGTAAAAATTATATAATAAAAAATACATTATAAATATTATATATATCATATCTAAAAAGAGTTTCCATTAAAACTCCCACTGTTAAAGGTGTTAATGGATAAATGGATAATCATTATTTTGTGAAGCGGTAGTTCATCGTACAATCTATTGGTAGGAAAGTTACCCATGATGTAGATGTGTGTATAAGTGAAGGTATAATTCATAACAAAAATAAATTATAGTATAATAATGATACTTATTTTTATATATATATTCTTAGAATAATATGATCTTATAGGATGGATAATAAAAATAAAAAAAAAGTTCTCAAGGGGGGATGTTACCTCTTCGTTGGGTAAATCCTTTATTTTCCACCAAAGGGCTTCCACAGATGGATTTCATCAAAATTTGAGGTTTTTAGGATTAGGTAAGAGATTTTTGGGAGTTATTTTTGAGGATATCTTTTGAACCAATGTGTCTTTAGATTTGTGGTGAAGTGGGAAAGGTGAGTTCAATTTTATAGTGGAGGAGGAGTGGCGTTCTTGTAAATGTTTTGAAAATAAAATTCCACCAATGTATTTCCTATGAAAGGTGTCTCCAGTAATAGTATAAATTTTAGAAAATTTATTATATGTTATAAATATGGCAATAAAATGTATTTTTTTTAAATTTTTGTATTTATTTTGGGCACTATGTTTAAGGTTTAGTCTCTTATTAATAAACATTCCCTCTTAATCACTGTAATTAATTTTATTTACATTCATAATTCAATTTGGTAAAAAATAAGGTTAAATTATTAGAGATTATAAATTATGGTTTTCTCAAATATGATATAAATTTCAAAAATTCCAATCACATACATGGCCTAAATTAATCTAAACATAATCCCACCAAGTGGTTGACAATGGGGGTTTTAAAATAACAAATGTTCAAAATATTTCCATCTTTTTATATCCAATTACATTAGGAAATCTATTCCACTAAAATATATTGGAATAATTATTTTCAAATTTATTAAATTTAACATTAAAGCCTATTTAAAATATAACTTATTTTTATAAATAAATTACAATATAAATACATTTGGAATTAATATTTTGTATTTTTTTCATATTCATTTAAAAATGAAACATCAAAGAAATATACCAAAATTTTATACCGACATAATTTTTATGTCTTTATTTCAATAATTTTGTTAATTTATCTATATTAAATTTATGAAATCCCAAAAATTATTATTTAATATAGGTGCTCCTTTAAAATAATGTAAAAGTGCCATTAGAAAAATATTGATTTTTTACATGGAGTATTTTGTTTGCTATTTTCTTACAGTTATCGAATATAGTGGATGAATGTCAAAATTATTTTTTTGAATATATAATTTATATAATAAATTAATATTACTCACTTACTTTAATAAATTTTAATTATTTGGATAAATGACTTTGTGAGTTAAAAATAGTTTTTATTAGTAAAAAAATTCCCATTATATTCAATTGGTTATTATATTAATTTATAATTAAATCATAACCAATTAATTCAATCATATATATTTATAAGTTAGTTAATCGTTTTATTAAATATCAATTAATTGAATACCTTTAATCCTATTATATTATATAATATTTTTTTAATAATATGTTATTATTTTTGCTAAAACTTCATATTGAGCATTATGCAACCCATCGAGGAAAGGCAATATTCAGTGTAACATAAGCAGACCTCATCGTTATGTGTAGAGACAGATAAGAATTTTTTTGAATGTGACAATATAATAACATGTTGTTTCATATAATTAAATATTTAAACAAAATTTAAATTTATTTTAAAAGTGAAATATTTTAAATATTGGGATATTACTCCACACAAAGGAAATGAGTGGTGAATTTTCTTATGTCACCCAAACTTAATATTAATAGACAATAAATCCCTTACCTTAAGTCTCAAATTCACTTCTACATGTTCAAAAATACTCTATAATAACCAAAATTAAATTATATATACTTTATAGAACCATATATACATCTCATACCATATTTAAATTACATCTAAATTTTATTACATGTTTTTTAATAATTCCATCTTAAAGTTGTGTTTCATACAATAATTTCTTTTTTTCATTTATGTTTTGATTGTTTATAATTTTTTAAATTACTTTGACCGTGATTCCATTATATAAATAATTTTAAAAATGATATAGATATCATATATATATATATAGTTAATATATAATTATAGTATACTATAAAATTTATTTATAGAAAATGGAATGCATTGTTCAAGAAGTTGGTTGGTTGTACTTACACATGAAAATTTATAATATTTTAACAACATATTGAATGAATGAATTTTTAATAACATATAAACATTAAATAATAATTTTTATTTCATTTATAACACATATTTTCATTATAGATAGCTTTAATTCCTTCCATTTAAGGTGAAAAAGAAAAAATAACTTCATGAGGTGGCAGTCCACCGTACACACAAGCAACATTATTATATTCACATACAATGGAATATAGGAGGATATATGTGATATAATAATCCAATTTGTATAAAAATATCATAAATAACATGCATAAATATTTATTCAACTGTAATATACATCCATGAGAGGTGGAAATAGAAAAAATGACATTAATTTATGAGGTGGTAGTATTTCATACACATAAATGATGATTGTGTAACCTATTTTAAGGAAGATGATATGGCAGATGTTCATGACCATAAAATAAAAAATTCTCAGTTTCTTTAATATAATTATTAGACTAGATCATAAGGGTTTACTAATTATTTAAGTATGTTGGGGAATAAATAATATAAAAATGTTCGTTGAAGGATGATACCTTTTCACTAGGAAACCTTCAAATGTCTTCACCCAAATCATTTTAAGGATGGATTTATGATCCAATAAGGATTCTATGATTATAGTAATTAATTTGGGATGTGATTTAGGAAGGTATCAGATGAATAAAAAAATTTATGTACATATGGTGAGAGGATAGTGCTTGCCCATTTAGAAGAGTTGTTAGTGGAACACATGTTAATATTTTAATAGAAAACGGTGTGCACACATTTTTTACACGTGAAAAGTATAAAAAATTGAATAATGTATATAAATAGATACTATAGGTTCTAAATATGTCCAAATAAATTATTTTGGAAATTTTTTGTTCATTATTACCCTTCTAAATTCAGATTAACACCTCGAAAAACCAATTATTAATTAAACCATATTAATTATTTAATAATTATATCACTATTTATTGATATAAAATATTATATTTAACATATAGGATAATATAAATTAACCTTATTCAAATTGTGTAATCAATATTTCTAAATCCCATTCAAATATTCTATAAAAATTAATTAATATTTTATCACGTAGAGGCAATGAGAAAGTGGGGTTTCAACGAAAAATTATTCAAAAGATTACATTGTTTATTATATCAAAATTTTATATGAAAATGATTAAAATGGAATAAATATTATGAATAGTTATATTACTTAACATATATTAATTTAAAAAAATAAATTATAATTTAACATTCATATTAATAAACAAGAATGTTGTTTGTAAATAAATTTTGGAAATTTTTACTATTCACCAAGAATTTTTCTTTAGAAAAAATTCTAAAAATTTATCCCTATGTTATTTTTTCCACAATAATTTTAAAAAATAAGTCTATGTTATTAAATTAGTTTTCTAAAAGTTTCAAAAATTGGTTTTATTACTACTCATAAAAATGGTTTGGAAAACATTTTTTATAAAAAATATTATTTTCAAAACATATAAGAACTTTAACATAAATTATGTTCTTTTTTAACAATATGGTTTCGTTATATAAAAACATTTTAATTATTATTTAAAAATTAGTTATTAGTATTAATAATGTTATGATTAACATAATGTTTATAACAGTCTCAACAAAATAATACTAACAATATATTTCAGTTCGTTAAAACATTTTGTTGCATGTTACAAAAGCAATCACATTAATTTAATTTATTAAAAAAATAAATTCATAAAAACTCATGTTTTTTAGTTATAACCCTGCATAAAATTACGGTCTTCATAAAAAATGTGTTGAAATAATACAAAAAAGTCTAATCTTATACATCATTATTTATTCATGTTCCCATATAGCTACTTCAAACTGCTGGAATTCCAAAAATCTTGTTACCAGGTTAGTGGTCATGTTTCATATAACATATTTTTCATATAAAAAAACATCTAATGTTTGTTTCTCATAAGAAATATAGTACTATAGAAGTATTATTTTTGAGTATAGTAGATATGATAGATCTGGTGTGTACTTCTTATGGACAGATATATAGAACATATAATGATCATGAGAGATGTTTAGTACAGGTGACAAGTAATAGTATACCATCTGAATACAATCAATAACTTGAAATAGAGTGATATAGATAGAACGTAGTTTGATTTTCATTCAAAATATCTTTATGTTTTTAAATATAGATGTTCTTTGAAATACAATATCACAAACTTCTGATTTTATATTATATTGGTGATTGTCAGCATAACTTTTCTACAACTATGAGTTCACAAGATGTTATTCGAAATAGCTTTAACAATGTATTCCATTTATTCATATATTTCAATTCCCAAGATAAGTATTTCTAAAACTTTATTCTACTGATTTTTTTATTTATAATTCTTTTCATAGATGGATTCATATGGGTCCATCATAGTTTTTGAGTAAATATAATTTTTGTTTGAAAACTCAAACAGTGAAAAAAGTTGATCCCAACAACATTTAATTTACGAAAAATATGAATATCTAAAAATATCATATAGGGTTTTAATTTTTCTCCAATACTATACATATATATTAAGATTATATTTAGTGTTGAACCTCAACACAGTATGAAGTTATTTTCAATTACTTGTCCTGGAAATTGAGGAAATCCTTAGATCCTGATCAGACCCAAAGGAATTTGGTACTCCATGATACCTTAAAACATCCTAAATGTATATTATTGAAATATTATCAAGATATAATTCTTGTATTATAGTGATAATTTTTGATGAATTGGTAAGTTGACTGACTACAACCCATATCATTATTGCCTTTTTACATTTTTGGGAGTCCAAAAAAAAGGGTGATTTTTTCTCATTTCCATTCATGTATTATAAAATTGATGTTACATCCCTGTACACTTTTTTCTTGTATCCTTAACATGCTGATAAACCAAGAACTAATAAAAAACTATCCGAAATCTCACCCCATTAAATCATGCTATAAATACTCATTTAGATCTTTATAAATGTTTCTACATCATAGAGAAATAGAGAATAAATAACTATGAGCTTCCTCTAAAAAGTCCTTCTTTCAATCTGGTATGGGATGAAAAAATACATGTTTCCAAATAATTATAATTTCATTATTATCAAGGTTATACTTAGGAATATTTACGACCATATTTTACAACACAATATTTGATGTTTATTCCTATTTAATCATTACTTGGATATATGGTTCAACATTCAATTGTTCAAGAAAATATTTCTCCCCTTCTATTCAAGATTTCCATATCTACCCATTACAAATATTCAAATGTTAGAAATTTTGTGATCCCCATTATGCAGAAAACTTCAGTATCCTTTCGACTAAAATTATGGTCCACCTTATTGTCTATCTATGGGTGGTAATGTATTGAGCATTAAAAATAATTATTTATATAAAATCATATTCGTTAGAATGTATCAATATTCTTCTCTTTGAGTATATAAATTATTATTTTATAATAATTGTATTTATATAAAAATTCTATAATAATAATTCCACCATATATTTAATGAAAAAATTAAAATAACTAACTCATAATCATGAGTTTGATAATTTTTCTCAGGAATCAGCAATTTTCATGAGGCGTATATTAAAACCATTTGATTAAACATAACAAAACATCACATTCCCTTCTTTGATACATCAATATAGAATAAATTCTTCTATCCATGATAGGTTAATGTATGCATTGGATCTCTAACTAATATTTTCATTAGTTCCTTGAAATATTCCTCACATTAATTTGTCTAGAATAATTTGAATCCCTTTAGAGGTATCTTGGTTAGTGTGTTAGAGATTTATCCTTAATTATCTAAAAACCATTGAAAATATCAATATACAATAAGAAAATTAAGTATATTAGTCACTACAGATGGTCTATGTCATCATTCAATACCCTCCATCATGGATGTATATCCCTATATACACTCTCCTGAGATTATATGACCAAAAAATACAAACTTTTGAAGACAAAACTCAAACTTTGTAAATTTTTAAAATAATATTTCTTTCCTTAAATACTTTAGTATATTTCTTAAGTGATATTCAATAACACTAATTCAATTTCTATATAAAATAATATAATATATAAATAAAGAAAAAATATGATAATGTTAAATATCAAAAGAAATTGTTCATAAAATCCATGAAGTTAAAAGGGAAATTAGAATGACCGAATATAATAAGTTTATATTTTTACAATTGATAACTTATACAGAATGCCGTATTAGGTATATCATCCATATTTAACCTTAATTTATGAGATCCATAATTATGGTTAATCATGAAGAATTGTGTATCTCTATAATGTTGATCAAACATTACATCAATATAGTGAGGAGGATAATTTTTATTCATCAAAATATTATTCATCTCCCAATAATAAATTTTGAGTTTCATTGTCCATATTTAATTTAAAAAATGGTGTACCATGCGATGAAAAACATAAATTAATAATCCCCTATTAAATGTTTTTTTAGTTTACTTTTAAAGACATGTAACCCAATAATGGAATTTATATATAGCCTTTTAAACCATTATGGAATAGGATATGAGTTCTATCGATAATAGAGCATCGTGTTTTGGTGGAAGACTATGTAACTACTTAGAAAAGGCATAAAAAATTTACAACAGAATATTATTATATCTGATGTTGAGTTTCTCTATAAATATATGAGATAAACAACCCTATTTAATAGGAATGAAAACCTATATAATGGATTTTATTTTTGTCAAATATTAATATTTATAATCACACTGATAGATGAACATATGATGGTTTCTAATATAAAATATGAATTACATTCCATGTAAATTTATGTAGATATATCCTATCCATGCCTAAGATGACATCATATTCAACAAGGGGAATAATTTCATGTTTTTAAGGAAGCACATTCTAAATAAACTCAATCGGAGAAGAGTCATAGACATGGGATATGATCATCATTCCATTAGGGGGTTTCCCATAAAATTCTATATATAATTGTTTCTTTGGAATATTAATACCCTTATTAAATTATTCATGAATGAAATAATGGTTATATATAATGTCAAATAATACAATAGATGTTTAAGAGTCGATGGTATTTGTACTCTTAATCATGTTGTTAACCCATTCCTCTTTAGAAATATATATTACCTGAGATTTTACTTTGAATATTATCTAAAGAGGTTATTGTAATTGGTCATCGTTATTAACCCCCATACAT
The DNA here is from genome assembly GCA_963277665.1 of Viscum album. Taxonomy (NCBI): domain Eukaryota; kingdom Viridiplantae; phylum Streptophyta; class Magnoliopsida; order Santalales; family Viscaceae; genus Viscum; species Viscum album. The sequence goes on along the minus strand of OY728130.1, from coordinate 1,612,345,629 downwards.
AGTTATTTTTTTCAAAATTCCCAAACTACTCAAAATTTAGTCATTTATGTGATGAGGGTTCGTTATATGGATCATTCTCAACATATTTATCAGTAGTTAACTTATTCCCTTCAATTAAAAATTCAACTGTTTCATGAACTTCGTTCTAATAATTAAGAAATTTAGTTGTACACTTTTGAAAACTTCATCAATACTTAAAAAAACAAATTGAGTATAAAATAAAGGATTTCTTTTTTCACATAGTTCATATACTTTTATTTGGATTCCATTTCTATCATCTTATAAAAACTAGGAAGATGATACATAACTCTAACCTCAACTTCCCCCATGAGATAACATAACAAAAAATATTCCTATATTTTTATGTGTATTATAGATAACTCCATTTTTGTAGATGGTTTTAATCCATAAATTAGATGATAAAAAATAATTTTAGGTTATATGTTAATATGATAAGAAATCCACACATGTATTGTAAAATTTTCTACATAAATACCAATAGATTCATTATCCTTTTCCATTTTCTTAGTGAAATATTTCAACATCATAATATAGATAAGATGAGGAATGTAAATTGTTGAATATAAGTTCTTGAAATTGTTTAAATACATGGGGTGAATTTTATCCTATAAATTTATATTATTGAAAAAATTATAGCATATATCTGAATCAAATTCCAATAAATAGACAACTAATATGAAATTTTCATTTCTCAAACATTGGATAACAGAAAATATCTTTTCATTGGTTCTACGCCATTTTTTTACCATCTAGTGGACCCGAAGAACCTATGAAATAAGTTGGATGTCTCCTTATCAAGGAAACAATAGAATATTGTTCCACCATTTCTTCATTTTAAAAACTAGTATAATTCCTATCTTGATAATGTTGTGTGACCCATGAATTTTATTTATTATATATGATATAATTTTTTCAATGATCATGGGGATAATAATTTCATTTCTCAACATACATTTAATTAACATGGTTCCGCTAGGATGTAACCATTGAATAAACTAGAAAGAATAGTGTAATAGACAATAATAATAGCAAGGAAATACATATCCATGAAAAATAACGTACAGTATTACCAAATCATAAAACCTTATTTTTAATATATAAAAACATTATATTGTTCTTTTCCAATCAAATTCATCATCAATTGAAATCCTTAATAATAGTTTAGAAAGAATTTGTAAATTTTTAAAACATTTCCCCTAAGGAGAGTCAAAGCAGGTGTGTTTCATGGACTATATTCATGAACCAGGTGATGATTGAGTCCGGATCATTAAAACCATTAATAATTTACTACCTCTAAGTACCTTTTGTCGAGATTCATATCCACTTGTATTATTTAGATTGGTATGTAATTTCATGTAAACGACTCTTTCAATCCTTTAAAAAAATCCTACACATTTTCTTAAACAAGGCTCATCTCAATACACACATTTACTCATATATATAGGTACCCCACTAAATCATATTGATGATAAATTTTTAATGTAATATATGTCTCATACTAGGAGTATTTCCCAATATTATAACCATTATGAGGAGTTAATTACTATTCATAGCTATAACTTATGTTTTTTAAACCTAGTTTCTAAGGGATATTAATACCTATCCTATGATAACAGTTGTTATGATCCAGGATTTTCATAAATATATATTAAGAAATTTTTATGAACATTTAAAACATTATACAAACACATTCATGATTATTGTAAATGTATAATGAATTTGGAAACATGTAAACACACAAATAAGTTTTATAGGTGAACTACAACATATTATCTTCTGTTTCTAATAACTAGAAACCTTCTATAGAATATCATTATTAATAAAATATTTTCATAACCTAGTGATTGAAATAAAATGAATGGTTTATCTCAGATGTTTAGTAATGGTAATCATGGTAAATGCGTAATATTAATATGAACACATGGGTATGAGATCATGAGAATAAAGACTGCAAACCATGCCCCGCATATCAAATATTATAATATTGATTTATTGATTAAATAATGGTAGATCACAATACATGAATCACAATTGAATAAAATAACATGATCTATGAGGAAATAATTTTTTTATAAGACATAAGTTTGTGTATTTCACATAATAACATAATTTTTATAAGACTACCCACAAATATGTTCATTACAATATAGGCTTGGAATGATTGAAGTATACCTCATTAGATCTTGTTATAACTTCATTTGTTACCTATTTCATGAATGGGATATCCTTCCATGTATCCTTTAAGATCATATAACATTAATCATTACCCAATTAATTGGAGACAGATATAGGTCTTACCCATCACATAATGACAACCACATTTATGTGTTCCACAATATCATTAAATATTCATCTTATCATTACCAATGAAATGAAATGGGTTTCATAAACATTAATTCATATCATAACCTGTATAAAGGTTGTACGTTTAGTAATCATTTTATCATTTCATCATAGCATACATTATGAAAAAAAAACTCAGATTATATAGTAATAACTTCATGATATATGATATGAATGGGAAAAGGGTATTAAAAATAACTTTTCCTTGTAAATATAAACCACTCAGGGAAATAATAATAAGGGACTCCTTCTAAAATATCCCCATTACATAAAATGTAACACCCAAGGATATTATCTTCTTTTGAGAATGTCTTTTAAAATATATTTATATCATTTCTTGAGTAAAATATCTTTTACATGAAAACAAAAATAGATAAAATTATTTGGAAAGAATTTTGAAATAAATTTCTATGAAAATAAAAATGAAAACATATAAAGTAATATTTATAATATTTTTAGGTTCCCATGGATGAATATTTAGTACATTTAATACGGTTTAAATTAGGATTCATTTCACATTTTTGGTAAAATGAAAACATTAAATGTATGGAGAATGAAATTAATATTAAATTAAAAAAATTTCATTTAAAAATAAAAACATGGGTTCAATATTTTGTAAGTAAAATTAACAATGTTAAAAGAAATTTGGAAAAATTCTTTTGATATCCTGGTTTTGGAAGAAACATTTTTCCAAATAAAGAGAGAAATCTTGTTAGATTTTGTTGAAAACTTTTTCACAATAATTTTAAGTATCAATGATTTGTAAAATGTTACTATAACATAAAAATACAATGAATTATCCGCATGGAATAAGATTCATTCTTTTCCTGATAGATGGATAATAATTTTTTTTCAATTTAAGTTTAGTCATAAACAATACTGATAAACCATTATATTATGATGTAAAATATTTATAACATTGGTAACTTTTCATCATAAGCATCATGAATAATATATCCTAAAATGGATATATATTCCACATAATTTTAATTTTGAGAATAAAAAAATCATTTAGGGGATGTATATTCAAAACACCAACGAAATATATTGTGATTATGACATGTGTCTCATAGAAAATAAATGTTAGATGGGAATACCTAACCACAATAGTATTATTTTAAATCATAATTGTTAATAAATAATATGAAAACATGGAAAATGTAAACAATTAAAAGGATAATATGAAATATATAACCTGTAAAATTTGGAAGTATATACACCATAAAAAATAAATTAGTGGTGAATTTACATAGGCACCCTATAAATTCAATAGGGATAATAGAGAATTTTTACCTTCAGTCTTTTCTTATTTCATACAAATTAAAAAACATTTATAAGTAATATATTTTTATTATATATCAATTATAAGAACATAAATGTATATCATATAAAATATGATAAATTAATGACCTTTTATCTCCATTTTATAAATTATTCCTTGTCAAAGTCACCTTCTGAGCAATACCTAGTTTGTATTTCATGTATGTTTTGATTTTTGATTATTTTTGTTTCTCTTGTATGGATTTCATTTCCATATTCTAAAAAAATTATAACATGATATAAATATAATATATTTTAATAATATTATCTAGAATATTCTCTAAAAGAAACATAAAGATAATGAATAACATAGTTCATTGATATAGTAGGTCATACATACACATGAATGTTTTTTATATTTTATCGACTGATTGAAATAATGAATGGTAAATAATATATTGAAATTAAAAATATTTTTTTGTTCAATATATAACACATTTTTTCATTACTACCTTCTTTAATAACTTCTATATGAATCATGAATGAATCACACCACTTTGTGATGTGGTAGTCTTCTATACAAATGAGCATCATTGTGATTTTTAGGGAATGTAATGTATAAAGGTATATGTGCTATAATAGATAAATAAGTAAAATAATATGATAAATATAATATATAAGAATTTAACCCAAAATTATATCTAGGTCTGAGTGTTTTTTATTGAAAAATGAATGACCTTACTTCACAAGGTGGTTGTCTGATGTGCACATGAATGATGATTTCTAACCCATTTGATGTACATGGAAGAGGATATAGATCAAGAAATTAATATAAAAACATATCCACCTATGTAATGTACTTATAATATTATATGATAATTGATTAATAATAATATTAGTTGGTGGAGGAAGAAATAAAATAAAAACACTCAGTGAATAATTTTACCTGTTCTTTGGGTAACCTCCCCATTTTTCATTAAAATCTTTCCAAAGGTGGATTTCTATAAAAAATAAGGATTCTAGGATAAAGGGATGAAATTTTTAAATTTATTTGATATGTTATTTATATAATAAAAAAGTTTTTAAGAATTTAATAGGAGTGGAGAGAGGGTGGCCTTTTATAAGTGAGGTGAGTGGAACACTTGTAATTTTATGACTAGAAATAGTATTACCTATGATTATCTCATTCCAAAAGGCTCCAAAATGAGGTATTTGATATAATTAATAAATATATGGTTAATATATGTTTATAAAACTTATTTTATACATGTTTTTTCGTCATTTTGACTTTAATCATTTCAGTTCAAACTTAGTAAACAATCTTTTACCTTAAAAGTTATAATTAATTTTTAGAGTTTTCTGTATTCATATTTATCAAAAATTAATTTGACCTTATTTGATAATATAAATTATTATTATGAAATATATATAATCCATTTTATCAAATTCCTTTATTAGAAGTGGAAAATGATAATTTCAAATTAATACCACAAATATGAGAGGAGATCATGAACTCAAATAAAAAATGATCAAAATATTACCATGTTTTTGTATCAATAATAAATTTTAAATTGATTCAAATGATTTGAATTATATTAATATATTTATAATTATACCATTTTTAACCTTATAACCTATTTAAAAATTTACTTAAATGTATAAATTATTTAAATGAACATGGAGTTTTCAATTAAAATTTAATATTTTAAATTTTCTATAAAAAATATTTTATTTATAAAAATAATAAAAATTAACTCTAATTAATTTTTTACATGTTAATTTCAAAAATAAAGAATATTTCACCAAATTATCATTCTAAAGGAGTTAATAGTAAATTTATATTTTGATCACAAAAAAATGAGTATTATTTTAAATAGAATTAATTTCAAACATATAATGACTTCAATAAAAATTAAGTACTTCTTTATAAATATGTTTTCTCTATACAAAACTATTATATGTAATATTGAATAATTTGTAATTACTATTAAAACCACTATTATTAACAGCTGTGTTATAATAGTCTCATTTATATAATAATATTTTTAATATATTGTGATATGTAAAAACTCTCTATTTGGTTTAATACAAGATATGAAGGAAATTTAAATTTTTTTAAAAAATTAATTAATAAATATCAATATGTTTAAAAAATTGGCAATCTATCAGGTATGACATGTTACATGAGGAACATACTTGGAATAATATCAAGTAGTACTTAAATCAAAATTTTAATACCAAAAAATTTTGAGTGGTGAAAAATTATGAGTTCTTCACCTATGTCCAAGGGGAATGACATTGGTGGAGTATGTCAGTCCTTTCACTGTGTTAGTTCATCTATCACCGAATATTGTTTCTAAATACTACCCAATATATTATAGATTCATGATGTATTTGAGGGTTGTTATTTGGTCAATAGTGATTCTATTTTTGTAACACCCCAGGTAAATAAAGAATATGTCATCTTTATATTTATCCATATTTGTGAATCAAATATTAATATTACTTTAAAGTGGACGCTATGCTCGATGGCTTACCTAACACGCAACAACGAGTTTCTTGGGAATCTTATGTTGCACTCTAATAATAAAATAATATTATTTTAAATGGTAGTTAACATGTAGACTTTGTATTGGCGGGAATGGATATAAATAACTAAAATATGATTATATATGTTTTTAAATGTTTTTACATTTATCCAATAAAAGATAAAGGCTTAAAATACAGAAAGAATTCAATTTTAGGCGTATATGCCCTAGTTTTCACTAATGGTTCACTTATCGCCTTTTGATGGCGAACTATCATTAAATATAGTTTTGATCACTCTTATACATTCTTTTGGACCAAATAAAACTCTTCTTTAGAATCGGGACATTAAATTTTACTTTGTGTAAATTTTTGGTATTTTTCTGATAAAGTTCTTTTTTTAATGAATAGTGTAAAATGTTGTATTTTAATTCAAAACATATTTTTAATATAATTTATTTATATTATTAGATTATCTTTTTAATTGTTTTTAATGTGAAATTAGAATATATTTTTACCATTAAATCCAATAGTGGTCGTTGGAATTAATTTCACTTTGAAATCGGACTTAAACTAGTATCAATCTTTTGATACTTATTGTTTCATAAAAACACGCTATTTTCTCTGACAGCGGGAATTAATTATTAAATTTATTAATGTGACTTATATGTTTTGAATTTTGTAAAATAGACTTCATTTTTGAATTCGGAATATCAAATATAGCTTAGGGTGAATTTTTGGTAATTTTCTGAAAAACATCAATTTTTGATGAATAGTGAAACCACTAAGTGGTACTTATAAAGACTGATTTTCCGTTTAAATGAAATTTTGCCATCATTGTGTTTTGAATTTCAAAAATCCGACATACATGGTTGTCATTGAGAAGTAAAATGTGGTTCAATGGGATAAAAATAATTTTTTGGTGAATAGTAACTTATTAAGTTCTTAATCGCGATTAGTGGTAATTAGGGTAGTTTAAGGTATAAATAATGCTTTAATAATATGAAATGACCTAGACACATGTACCAACATTATTGGTTCTGTCATGGCCGACCAATACAATACATGGGTCAACTTGGGGACCCCATGGAGACACTTTGGTTGGGAAATGACATAAATAACTTTTTATTTAATGTAAAAGTAAAAATGACACAAACATAATATGTTTTACGAAAACAATTTTTACATGGGGTTATAAAGATTAGTTTTTTTATTATAAATAGTCATTGGAAAGCTAAAAATCTTTCCTACATCATAGTATTTTTTTTATAAATTTTAGACATTAAGTAAATTAAATTATTTATGACATAATAATGATGCAGCGATGACATCATTATTTGACGATTTAAATAAAATGGAAAGATAATGAAAAATATTTGAACTACACATGTACAAAACCAATTGGATGAGTGTATTTCAAACCCTTATCACCTTATCCACGAATTCTATCAATGTGGGACCTTTTAAAACCGAAACACATTTTCAAATAAAGTAATATTTCTTTACTTTCCAAAAGTGCCCCTCCCCTCCTCTTATAAAAGGCCCCCACCTCTACCTCATTTAACACACTCCTCAAGCCTTTGTCTTGGCCAAACCCTGCCCATTTACTCTCTCCACATCCCTCTCCTCATCCTAGAGGATTCCTTTTGGTCAGCATTCTTTTAAAGGAAGCCTTTAGGCTCAAATCAAAAGGAGTTACACTTTTAAAGGTAATTCATTCTCTCTTGTTCATTTGTTTTATTTTGCTTCTCCAACCCTCTAAACTCTTTTTATTTACTTATTTTGTAACAACAGAAGTATCTTCAATATACTAGGATGTTTTTATAAGATTTATTCGAGCTACACTCTCACACAACTACATAAAATGGTTAAAGAACATACGGTTTCTATGGATGGCGAAATTCTGCCTCCCGAAACGATGATTGTTCAATACTCATTTAACACCTTCAAAGGTGGCCATTATGATGTCACTATTTTTATATATGATATATAATATGTTTATGTTTTCTTTAAGATTCTGTATTTTTCATTTTGGGCATACCTTTATGGTTTCCACTGTGGGTAAACACGATATATTCATTTATGGAAGTGCGGACTACCGCCCCCTCAAAGTGATGTGATTCGTTAATGCCATATGTGGGACGTGTAAAGGATTGATTTAAAGTTATTATATATGATGTTATACTGGAATTATAATATACCTCTATATCATTATTATTTCTTTCCATTAAAGTATGAGATAGAAATGAAAGTAGCGTTCATGCGTACGTACGGCTTACCGTCTCCAAGAACGGTGCATTTCATTTCTTATCCCCAAATGTAAAGTACTATTAAAAGTATATGTTTATAATGGATATATATAATGAATGATACATCTAAATGATGAATATAATTCTGGAATTAAAATATACATACCTATCATTTAATTTTAATTCCATTAATATGAGAAAGAAATGAAAGTTGCGTTCAGGCGTACGTACGGCTTACCGTCTCCATGAACGGTGCATTTCATTTCTTACCTCTAAATGATTATGTAATATTATAAATACATGTATATGCTGGATATATATGATATATATGATATCCAAATCAGGAATGTCATTCTGGATATAAAGAACCTTTGACCACACGAACAACATGTAATTGTAAGAAGTCCACTTTCGACTTAAGAACCAAATATCGACAAAACATATATTATTAACTTAACTGGTTACATAATGTTTATAACATGGAAATAAGTGATATAAAAGGAATAATGAACTCTAAAAAGGTTCTTAATCAAGTATAAATTAACTCAAATTTATTATTCAGGACGTTAAAGAATGATCGAGTCAAGTCGGACCCGAGGTAAGGGACTTCGTCTCAATCTCCTTTCATTGAGGCATATTTCGTTTTATACACAACTTTCTTTTATACGGTGTATAAACCCCTTTGACTTTTACTTTTATACAAAAGGACTCTTTTTCTACGAAGCGTTTTACTAAACGACAAAAAGGAATGTTTTTTTTAACGTACGCGGTGACAACGACCTTTTCCGCCGCCGCGAGTATTATTTGGTCTTTGGATTCCTCAACAAGCCGTAGTGTTTTTAAAATAAAATAAATACCATATACTCTTTTATGTATTTTGGTATTGAAAATGGTTTTGAAAAAGGATTCTATTATGTCAATATATTTATGATATATTGTGATTCAAATGTGGAAATGTTATCATTCCTTTATATTGGTTTTATGTTTTATGATTTTATATTGGTACTCGGACATTTTAACGGGTGGTTACATTATAAAAAATATGACGGGTGGTGCCGTGAATACCAAGACGGGTGGTTACGTTATAACCTTCAATGCATTGGGTATGGAAGTCGGTCGTATGGCTATTCCATTAAGTATGTATGGAAATTGGCCGTATGGCTATTCCATTAAGTGATATGTTTGGAAGTCGACCGTATGGTTATTCCACATAAGTATGTTTATGTCCCAAGTTACCTTTATATATGTTATGTGTTCTTTATATGGGTTTTATGGTAATACTTTGGTTACAAAAAGGTAAGTAATGATATTTTATTCAGTGAAGAGTTTTTACTACTTCATAAAGGTGAAAAGTATTACCTTGATAAAGTATACATGGTTTACTATTTGTTTTGATAAACTAACGGTTTTTATTCTTTGTGTATCCATTAATGAGTTTTTATGCTCATCCCAAGTTTTTGAAATGTTTTTCACAGGACTTAGCATGGAATAGGGTCAAGGATGGGATCAAGGGAAAGTCATGCTACCTAAAACATGAAACTAGACATGTTTCTTTTTAAGAATTTTTATTTTATGGAAATTTAGTAGAAGAGACTACTTTGTAATCTGTTGAGATGTAATAGTTATGTCCTAATTCTCTAAAACTCTAAACCTGAAAAGATCCTCAATGTGAATTATTCATTTAATTCAATTTTAAGTAAGGTTTAAGGCTGGGGCCTTATAGTTGGTATCAAAGGTCGGTTTAGATAACTTTAGAGGTTAGGGTATTCTTTAAGCATAAGTGACATTACCATAATGGTTAGGATTTCAGACAGAGTACTAGTTTTAGATAAAGTAAATGAGTAAGAATATCTTAGTGTTTATCTTCCTCATTAGTACATGATGGTTTTGTTGTTATACTCACACTGACCCTTTTTGGTTTTAGTAAATGGCTGGATCTAGCAGGCACCAAGGTAACGATGGATGTGAAGGAAACTGTGACAGTTTTCTAAGCGAGCAACTAAATGATATGGGAGCTATAATGAGAACTCTTGTGTTTATCTTCAACCGACTATCTGGAGTTATGATTGACCACCTAAACCTTGGTGATTTTAATAAGGCATCATGTATCCGAGAAACAAATCCCTACGTAACTACAGGTAATAATCATAAAGGTAAGTGTGTTCAAAAACCTATGTGTCAAAGATGTGGAAAGAAACACCTAGGAAAATGTTTCAAAGGGACAGAAATATGCTATAGATGTGGAAATGATGGTCATAAAGCAAGAACCTTCCATGGAAAAAGGAAGCATCCAGTTGACTCGATGAAAGGGAAAGAAGTTCTTTCTGAGGGATCAAATGAATGTTTTAAATGTGGTGTGCATGGTCATTATGAAAACACATGTCCTATGAAGAAGTTTCGTGAATGGGGTCACCAAGAGCGTACAAATGTTTGTTTACCACTACCTAATGCCATTCTGATTGAGGATGAAGAAACTGACAATGACCAATCAAAGGTAGGTATTATTTCATGACTATTGTTTTCCTATTTTGGAATCTTAGGATATGATTCATGATTTTGTTTGTAAGAAAGAGGTATTTCGGAATAAGTTGGAAAGGAATGGTTAATGGATCATGAAGAATGTTGAATAAGTAAGATCTCAACATAAAAGGGCTTCATGAGTTATGGTGAAATTCTTAAGAGTATTAAGTCTCTTTTGATGATGGGGTTACATTAGAGGACTTTTTATATTATGTGTAACCCTGATGTTTAATATATGAAATTTTATTAAAGGAATAGTTATCTCTTCTTTTGTGGACATAGTTATAAAGAACCATTTGGGTTTATATGATCCTAACTTTTGAGGTAATTATGGGTTAATATATGTTATGATTGAAGTGAGAGTCATGAGATAAAATTGAGGATAAATTATGTTATGGTTATTTTTGATGATTTTATCCCTTTTTGGGGAATGATTTAAGAATTATATAGTTTTGAAAAAAGGACAACACGCAGACCGTGTGACAACCCGTCGCGTCGGACAAAGCTGCGGGAATCGAACCCACAACCAAAGTGCGACTGGTATTTATCGCCTACCACTGGACTACGTGAAGTCCCTGGTTAGTTTGACTGATTTTTTCTGGTTATATGATTTTATGAATTAAGAGTAAGATGATTTTGGGTTATTTATGAAAATGATTAACCTATCATGGAGGATATGTGATTAGGTTAATTACATTTCAATACAGGACTTTAGGAGCAACTGTTGTTGTTTGGAGATAAATGTTACGATTTAACATGGAAGAATATGTGATTAAATCCTTAAAATGTTTGGTTTTCAATCTAAGATTGATTTACTATGAGGAATTTTTATGGACAAATTTGTTTATCGGATGGTCCTCGTTGAACTTTGGATTTTGTTGGACAAATTTTGGAGATTAAGAATAGATTTTCTTTTTATAAAGGGTTATCCTTTTCTGGATTATCTGACCTTGTACTAACCTTTTTGGTTTTGGTTATGGTTAGGGTCTAAAGATATGGGAAGTATATAGTTCTCTTTTGTGGATTAGGTGATTCTCTAAAAGTTCATTATAGTACTCTTAATTTGAACAAGTCTTCCTAAATACTCGCCTTTTGGAGAAAATATGAGTTTGTGTAAGGAATCTAATAAAAGTTGAGAGTCAACATGATAAGTGATTATGTTTCCTTATGAATAAATTCCTCAATAAAAAGTAACTTAAAAAAAATGTTGTCTATTAACTTTTCCTACTGGGGAATCGAATACCGTTTAACCCGTCACAAGTTTGTGATTCTCTCATGGTTAACTTTCTCTTAAACATGTTTTTTATCACTCTCCATCAGAACATGACCCTATGTTCTCTCCTCCATGTCCATGTTTTCATACTTGGAATCCTAGTATGGGTTAACTCGGGTGACCTTTGTACTTATCTTTCTTTATTTTAAAGTGATTGTTTTACCGATCCTTGTTCCGATGTGGGACTTTCAAAGATGTTTCGAAGCCCAATTTTAAAATTGCGAGGACGCAATTCCCAAAAGGGGGGAAGGATGTAACACCCCAGGTAAATAAAGAATATGTCATCTTTATATTTATCCATATTTGTGAATCAAATATTAATATTACTTTAAAGGGGATGCTATGCTCGATGGCGTACCCAACACGCAACAACGAGTTTCTTGGGAATCTTACGTTGCACTCTAATAATAAAATAATATTATTTTAAATGGTAGTTAACATGTAGCCGTTGTATTGGTGGTAATGGATATAAATAACTAAAATATGATTATATATGTTTTTAAATGTTTTTACATTTATCCAATAAAAGATAAAGGCTTAAAATACAGAAACAATTCAATTTTAGGCGTATATGCCCTAGTTTTCACTAAAGGTTCACTTATCGACTTTTGATGGCGAACTATCATTAAATATAGTTTTGATCACTCTTATACATTATTTTGGACCAAATAAAACTCTTCTTTAGAATCGGGACATTAAATTTTACTTTGTGTAAATTTTTGGTATTTTTCTGATAAAGTTCTTTTTTTAATGAATAGTGTAAAATGTTGTATTTTAATTCAAAACCTCTTTTTAATATAATTTATTTATATGATTAGATTATCTTTTGAATTGGTTTTAATGTGAAATTAGAATATATTTTTACCATTAAATCCAATAGTGGTCATTGGAATTAATTTCACTTTCAAATCGGACTTAAACTAGTATCAATCTTTTGATACTTATTGTTTCATAAAAACACGTTATTTTCTCTGACAACGGGAATTAATTATTAAATTAATTAATGTGACTTATATGTTTTGAATTTTGTAAAATAGACTTCATTTTTGAATTCGGAATATCAAATATATCATAGGGTGAATTGTTTGTAATTTTCTGAAAAACTTCAATTTTTGATGAATAGTGAAACCACTAAGTGGTACTTATAAAGACTGATTTTCCGTTTAAATGAAATTTTGCCATCATTGTGTTTTGAATTTAAAAAATCCAACATACATGGTTGTCATTAATAAGTAAAGTGTGGTTCAATGGGATAAAAATATTTTTTTGGTGAATAGTAACTTATTAAGTTCTTAATCGCGATTAGTAGTAATTAGGGTAGTTTAAGGTATAAATAATGCTTTAATAATATGAAATGACCTAGACACATGTCCCAACCTTATTGGTTGTGTCATGGCCGACCAAGAAAAGCCATTGGTAAACTTGGGGACCCCATAGAGACACTTTGGTTGGGAAATGACATAAATAACGTTTTATTTAATGTAAAAGTAAAAATTACACAAACATAATATGTTTTACAAAAACAATTTTTACATGGGGTTATAAAGTTAAGATGTTTTATTATAAATAGTCATTGGAACGCTAAAAAGATTTCCTACATCATAGTATTTTTTTTATAATTTTTAGACATTAAATAAATTAAAGTATTCATGACATAATAATGATGCAGCGATGACATCATTATTTGACGATTTAAATAAAATGGAAAGATAATGTAAAATATATGAACTACACATGTCCAAAACCAATTAGATGAGTGTATTTCGAACCCTTATCACCCTATCCACGAATTCTATCAATGTGGGGCCTTTTAAAACCGAAACACATTTTCAAATAAAGTAATATTTCTTTACTTTCCAAAAGTGCCCCTCCCCTCCTCTTATAAAAGTCCCCCACCTCTACCTCATTTAACACACTCCTAAAGCCTTTGGCTCAGCCAACCCCTGCCCATTTACTCTTTCCACATCCCTCTCCTCATCCTAGAGGATTCCATTTGGGCATAATCCTTTCAAAGGATTCCTTTAGGCTCAAATCAAAAGGAGTTACACTTTTAAAGGTAATTCATTCTCTCTTGTTCATTTGTTTTATTTTGCTTCTCCAACCCTCTAAACTCTTTTTATTTACTTCTTTTGTAACAGCACCAATATCTTCAATATACTAGGATGTTTTTATAATATTTATTAGAGCTACACTCTCACACAACTACATCAAATGGTTAAAGAACATACGGTTTCTGTGGATGGCGAAATTCTGCCTCCCGAAACGATGATTGTTCAATACTCATTTAACACCTTCAAAGGTGGCCATTATGATGTCACGATTTTTATATATGATATATAATATGTTTATTTTTTCTTTAAGCATATTTATTTTTCATTTTGGTCATACCTTTATGGTTTCTATTGTGGGTAAACACGATATCTTCATTTAAGGAAGTGCGGACTATCGCCCCCTCAAAGTGATGTGATTCGTTAATGCCATATGTGGGACGTGTAGAGGATGGATTTAAAGTTATTATATATAATGTTATACTGGAATTATAATATACCTCTATATCATTATTATTTATTTCCATTAAAGTATGAGATAGAAATGAAAGTAGCGTTCAGGACTACGTACGGCTTACCGTCTCCATGAACGGTGCATTTCATTTCTTATCCCCAAATGTAAAGTACTATTAAATGTATATGTATATAATGGATATATATAATTAATGATGCATATAAATGATGAATATAATTCTAGAATTAAAATATAAATACCTCTCATTTAATTTTAATTCCATTAATATGAGAAAGAAATGAAAGTAGCGTTCATGCGTACGTACGGCTTACCGTCTCCATGAACGGTGGATTTCATTTATTACCTCTAAATGATTATGTAATATTATAAATACATGTATATTCTGGATATATATGATATATATGATATCCAAATCAGGAATGTGATTCTGAATATAAAGAACCTTTGACCACACGAACAACATGTAATTGTAAGAAGTCCACTTTCGACTTAAGAACCAAATATCGACAAAACAAACATTATTAACTTAACTGGTTACATAATGTTTATAACATGGAAATAAGTGATATAAAAGGAATAATGAACTCTAAAAAGGTTCTTAATCAAGTAGAAATTAACTCAAATTTATTCTTCAGGACGTTAAATAACGATCGAGTCAAGTCGGACCCGAGGTAAGGGACATCGTCTCAATCTCCTTTCATTGAGGCATATTTTGTTTTATACACAACTTTATTTTATACGGTGTATAAACCCCTTTGACTTTTAATTTTATACAAAAGGAATCTTTTTCTACAAAGCGTTTTACTAAATGACAAAAAGGAATTTTTTTTTTAACGTACGCGGTGACAACGACCTTTTCCGCCACCGCGAGTATTATTTGGTCTTTGGATTCCTCAACAAGACATAATGTTTTTAAAATAAAATAAATACCATATACTCTTTTATGTATTTTGTTATTGAAAATGGTTTTGAAAAAGGATTCTATTATGTCAATATATTTATGATATACTGTGATTGAAATGTGGAAATGTTATCATTCCTTTATATTGGTTTTATGTTTTATGATTTTATATTGGTACTTGGACATTTTAACGGGTGGTTACGTTATAAACCATATGACGGGTGGTGCCGTGAATACCAGGACGGGTGGTTACGTTATAACCTCCAATGCATTGGGTATGGAAGTCGGCCGTATGGCTATTCCATTATGTATGTATGGAAATTGGCCGTATGGCTATTCCATTAAGTGATATGTGTGGAAGTCGACCGTATGGTTATTCCACTTAAGTATGTTTATGTCCCATGTTACCTTTATATATGTTATGTGTTCTTTATATGGGTTTTATGGTAATACTTTGGTTACAAAAAGGTAAGTAATGATATTTTATTCAGTGAAGAGTTTTTACTAATTCATAAAGGTGAAAAGTATTACCTTGATAAAGTATACATGGTTTACTATTTGTTTTGATAAACTAACGGTTTTTATTCTTTGTGTATCCCTTACTGAGTTTTTATGCTCATCCCAAGTTTTTGAAATGTTTTTCACAGGACTTAGCATGGAATAGGGTCAAGGATGGTATCAAGGGAAAGTCATGCTACCTAAAACATGAAACTAGACATGTTTCTTTTTAAGAATTTTTATTTTATGGAAATTTAGTAGAAGAGACTACTTTGTAATCTGTTGAGATGTAATAGTAATGTCCTAATTCTCTAAAACTCTAAACCTGAAAAGATCCTCAATGTGAATTATTCATTTAATTCAATTTTATGTAAGGTTTAAGGCTGGGGCCTTATAATTTTCCAACTAAATTTTTTTAAGGTGTTTATTAAATAAGTTCTAGATAAGGTTGGAATAGCTGACAAGGTTGATTTAGGTGGATATTTTGTTGTGGAAGGAAATAGGCGAGGTATCTCACTATTCTAGAAAAAAAGAATAATTTTTTAACATATTTTATTTTAAGACTTATCTAAGGGGATTATTCAAGAAAACATCATGTTGTTTTCTATCAGAGTTATAGACTTTGTCATAGCAAGCCTTATTGATCCTAATAACCTAGGAAAGACCCCATCATTAAAAATCCAGTCACATTAATTTTTATTATTGAAATATGTCCCATGCTATTAGAGTTATATCCACTAATTATAGAGGATAGAAGGTTCGTTTTTATTAATCAAATGGTGTTAGATCTCACTCTCATTCCATAGTTGTTGCTCATTTAGTGGACATGTATCTAGAAGTAGTTAATGATGGAAGTATTTAGGTAGTGGTTTGTGCTCCATATTAATAGAAATAATAAATAGATATTGAAAGATGTAAAATGTTAATTTCAACCTCTATTGTACTAAATATATTTGTAATAGATTCACGTCATTATTTTATATCATCTATGATTATTGAAATATAGGTCTTACACTCAATAGTTGTTTCATTATTGTTTTATCTTTCCAAACCATTAGGTAAGTCGAATGATTGTTTGTTAAATTTCCTACTTATAGGTGACTATTGTTTTCCATAGGGTTTTTTGGGATTATATAGTTATTTATCTTTATATGATAAACATTATTATTAGAAGGGATTGAGTGGCCTGAGATAAAGGCCAAATAAAACATTAATATTTTTAAGATAGTTTTTAAGCTTCTGATTGCGTTTATCATTCTTTCTAGTTTTAGTGGGGTCATAGATCATGGAGATCAGGGATTATTGTACCTTATTCCAAAATTATCTCATCCATGATTCCAAATATGATTTATGTTGTATTTGATCATTTCTTTATTGTTTGACTTACTACACTAGTTAGTGGATTCTCTATGAATTTTTTTTTATGATTTTTCATGTTTCATAACCTTTTGAGAGGCTAATTTTACAATTTAATAACTCTATTGGATGATTCCCACTTCTATGACAACAAATCAAAACACACCCACTAAGTTAAAATACATTATTTTTAATATTTAAAATCTTGAGGAAACATGATTTATTTTTAATATTTTCTCACATTGGGATTTACTAGTTCTCTCTACAAATAAGGAAAATATAATCCTCATTGATTATCTATTTGATTATCCTAGTAGAGCCTCATGACTTTCAATGATTGGAGTATGATCGATGTACCATTTTTTAATATTCAGAGAGAATTTTGTATCTAATATTTCATTTATGAGATGATATCAGAACTTTTAGTTCATAATTATAGTATTAATACTTAATAATGATAAAATAAAATATAATTAATTAATATACAATATTATTAATAGAATCATGTTCAACATCCTGTCATTTTTATATATAATATTTTTGTTTACAAAAAGTCATATGAAGATCCTAAGGATTATCAAGATAATATCCATATAATCATTAAAGATCTTCTTCTATACATAACACTTTTTAAATGTGAATTTTGTAATGTAGAAGTGATGTTTTTACCATGTTATTACATAGAATTAAATTTTAGTGGATCCTAAAAATATTCGATTCATGATGTAGTGGGATTAATCCAAAAATTTATTTGACATTTATATAACATTGGTAAAAATATAGATTTATAAGAGGAATTTTATGGATCTCTCCATGGGTGTATATTTAATGATATAATTAATACCTAAGTGTGTTATGATTGAATGGAACGAAAACTGTTTGAAAAATCTCAGGGTATAAATTGTGTGGATGACATAATCACTAGTTAGAATTATGCAAGAACTAGGTCCGGGCTATGATTCATTCTAAATTTCCTCATATACATTATTTATATGTGTCTTGATATAGGAAAAATAGGTGGTGGCCTATAGATATCACCAAAAGTATCGTCACTGGATGAACTATCCTACGTATGTCCTTTAGTTGTAAATTTTGATGTACACCCTCAAAATTGTCCTCCATAATACCTTTAGGGGAAACTTTATAGAAAATTCATATCATGAGATCCTAATGTATATTTTCACATATAGGGGTCTTAAATTAGGGAAAATACACTATGTTTAGTATCTATAAACATTTGATATTGATATTACACATACACTAGAAAATGGAAATTTGGTAACCCATATATAAAGAATAATATTACCAAATCTATAATTGAAGGAATCCTTTTATGAGTGGTCCCTAATGAGTTTTATTGTTGAATTTTGTTTATTTTTGTGATGATTATAGAATTTTTTTGTAACTTTTATAAATGATGGAATGTCATTTTTGTATCATATTTGACTTGACCAAGAAGAAAACATCAATTTTATGATTGATAGTAAAATCCTTAAGGTAGATTAGTATGTAGGTGATTAGTCTTTGTCTACCATTAGTGAATTGTGTTTTTGTGATGGTATAGACATTATAATCTCTCTATATATAAATTTTATGGAAAATTGATATTAGTTTTGTTAGTTCCTACACCCAGGTACTGAAAAGATGTTTTATTTTTCGAAACATTGGTATAGGTGGTCTAGGATGAGGTTGTGAATTTCAAACATTATGTTATAGTTTTATACCTTCCAGTTGATTGAATTATAAAACCACATACCTAATAGTTTTTTGAAACATTTACCCAATCTACCGTGGATGTGGGTTGAGATATCTATGGACATAATAATCAGTTTAAAAATCCTCTTAAATGTAAATATAAGATTTTAGTGATTATTAAATTACTTAGGAAATCAAATAATTTTTTAATATTAAGATGTTGATAAAGGTGGGGTAGCATAAGTTCATTTTCTTATAAGCGATTATGAAACTCCGTGAAATTCAATATTTGGTTTTTTATAATAAAAATCCTTGGTGCACCTTGTTTTTTTCAAAATGGTTGAATGTGGTGATGGTTATTTATTTTAAATTATGTGTGGTATATCAACCATGGAGGGATGGTTAGGCTGACCGATCCATTTAGGTAATTGAGGTTTTAAAATGGATGTGAATGATAGATTTTTTTAGTTTATAACAAATGAATATTCCTTTTGTAAAATTATCCAAAAAATTGATTTTCAAGATACGATTAAAAAATTTATTTTATATTATTTTATTAGTGGCAATATAAATCTGATTTGGGTTGGTGGAGTTATGAGAATGGTATTTTTTGAGAAAGAATATTTTTCAAGATATGATGAAAATTTATAATTTGACATGAATGAGGTAATTTATGGATTATATTAATCATAAATAAAATTTGGGAGATTATCTTTTACCTTTGGACTTTTATGTTAGTGATTGGGATTTTTATAAATTTTTATCTCACATAAGATATCATAAATTGGGTGTGTGTGGTATCTCTATAGTAATTAATATTTGAACATAAGATATTGTTGATTTTCTAAAAAATGAGTTTTATAAATTGAATGTTTCATCATATAGGACATCTACTAAATACATGTTTTATGATTCTAAATTTAGGAGGTGCCAATGTGACCATTACTATTTAATTTGGAAGGAAAGATATGGGGCATGATCCTTATACCTTTATAGATTAGAAGATTTTTTAGACTATTGATTGTCAAGAAATTATACTACATGTTAAAATATAATCTTAGTTTATGTGTTGTAATAGCTCAAACTATACAACCATGAAACATGGGAGTGGTAATAATTAAGAACGTAGATGTAGCCTTCACATTCTGAGATTCAAGAATCTTGAACACTTTTGTGGATATAATGATTCATAGTGTGAAATATTATGATACCCTACATTTCAAATGTATGTTTTATATTAACAATATTTTCCCCATAAAAGTATTTAATGTATTTTAGGATTCATGGGAAAAAAATTTCGGATTTTGATAATATATTCTAGGTGTACAGTCAATGTTCATGGGATGTGTTATCCATGTTTTAAGTAATAAAAAAATATATATATTTTTTCCAATAGAAATTTCCTTGGTATTTATGACCATGTGTGTTTCCAAATATCTATCAGGAGGACTTGGTTCACACCAGAGGCTATCCATGATGTGATTAAGGTTTTCCAAAATACTGTGTCTATTTCAACAAAACCTTGTGACTTATTTTTAAGGGATAGTATCATATACATTTGTGGTTCATATAGTATATAATTATGTTTTATAATCATGTTACCTTATCTAAACAATTTTAAATGGAGAATTACCATGATAACCTTGGTTATTAATTAGTATAATCTAGTTATTATCAATCATTTTCATTAACTATCCACTAGATGATTCTCTAGATGAATCTTAACTTGATTATTAATTGATTATTGATTATTTTTGTTTGATCTATTTGTGGTATATTATGTATTCCTATAATTTCTCCTTTTATATCTAGATTTATTCCCAATAAATTTGACCATGATATTCTAGAATGCATTTTGGAGGTGATTACCAGATCTTGGGGTTTTATGAGAAATTGATTTTTATTCTTGTGAAACAAGGATTATAAGGACAAGATCTCACTAGTGAAAAAATTATTATTCATGTCAGACTATTTTTAATGTTTTTTATTAGCTACCATTACAGAAGGGGATGTTGTAAATATTGTCTTTATTGTCAGCTAAAAAATAGACATTGAAAATCTATAATGGAACTGATTTATTGCGTCAATTATTAAATAACGGATCTAAAAGATCATATATTACATTGGTTTCTATATGAGAAACTTTAAATAGACATCAGAATGTAGGTTTCATACATTAGTTATTTAATAAATAATATAAAGAATCATATACCTAGTGAATTTTTATATAAAAGAAATGAAAAAATACAACATCAAAGCATTTTTCACATCGTTTAATAATTAATTGATGTAAAAAATCTATTCAACATTGGTTATTTTGAAAAAATTGTGCAAGGGCTTCAGGATAAAGGGTTTTTAAATTATTTATTTTATAAAGGATGTAAAGACCCTATACCGTGTCGGTTATATTAAAACTAAGGTAAAAACTAACAGAGGCTATTTTTAATGTCATTTTTAAAATATATGATGATTATAAAAATTAATAATTCATTTTAACCATCCTCTCCACTACCGACCAAACCATAAAATTATAGAAATAAGGAAAAAAATAAGAAATATAAACAAGTATAAAAATTACCCATTCAGAATTAATGTATACAAATATTTAAATATTAACTAAAAACAAAGACAAATCTAACCAAAATAACTAACAAATACACAATTACAATTACAACATTCAAAATTAAAATATTCACTAAAAGAAAACTATAATCAAATAAAATTTGTAAAATAATTTTACTATTCCACTTTTAAGTGTGTGAGCTCTTGTAATCTATAAAGGTTAGGTTCATCAAAATGATAAAAATTAAAAGGAATGTAGTCAACATGTATAATGAATGAAAAAAATGAAATATTATGGAATACTTTATAAGGAAAACTGACATGATTGAACATTGAAACTATTCCACTTGTAATTATTTCATAAATAAACCTTAACACACAAAATTGACACATTAATACTTATGAAAATGTGGTAAAAATGATTTTTTCAATTCAAAATATCATTTTTATGTAATATATCCAAAACACAGTAATTATAAAAGAAAATTCACCTTTACATTTACATATTTGATCTTGGAATTATTTTCAATTAATGTTTTTCAAAAGAAATCTCATTCCTTATTCGAAAATAA
Organism: Viscum album; assembly: GCA_963277665.1. Taxonomy (NCBI): domain Eukaryota; kingdom Viridiplantae; phylum Streptophyta; class Magnoliopsida; order Santalales; family Viscaceae; genus Viscum; species Viscum album. The sequence continues at coordinate 1,612,323,330 of OY728130.1, read as the reverse complement.
TATGATTAAAATAAATTTAAAATTCATTATAATAAAAAAACTATTAGGAAATTAAAACATACTTTTCCAACATGTCTATAAAATTTCCTCACACATCGCTATTAATAGGGGCATATACAGGAAATTGATTTCTCCGTCGGACCAAAAACACCTAATAACCAATAGTAACTGATATAAAATAATATTTAATGTTAGTAGTTATTATGATAAAAGGTAAATAAAACATTGTGAGATATATGTTTCATACCTCTCAACATAAGAAAAAATTGAGCAATGTATAATTATATTTTGTTCAGATATTTCATCAATATAAATTGTTCTTTCTTATTCCATCAATGTTCACCCTTGAGGTTAAATTATCTGTAGGTACATCAATCCATAAGTGTATTTATTGTCATTCTTCTCACACATTTTATTAGTATACCTAAGACAAAATATAAATAAGTATAAATTTTAAATAAATTTAGGGAAAGAAAATATTTATGTAATTAATTACACTGAAAAAACTTATGTCATGTTGATGCCCAAATTATCTTCAATTATAATCTCTATGATAAAATTTTTTAAAATCACCACATTTACTATACGCTATAATACATACGTATCTATTATAAATTTATAAGCACCCTAAAAAAATTTCAATACCTTGAAAATATTTTAAGACAATTAAAATCGGTATCTAAAGTCATTTCCCATTTTCTATGTTGTTGGATATAAAATATTTCATTTCCTTTATAGTATTCTTGTAAACAAATAGATAAATATATTAACATTAAAATTTTAAAAGAAATTTAATAAAAAAAATAAAATATATGATAAAATATATAAACATACCTCTATGGTAACATGTCATAGAATTCTAAATGGACAAACTAAAAAGTAGTCGATGATTTTTTCAACTATCCAGACCTCATATGTAGGTAATGGTACTCTTGATGATATACCTATAATATCATTTATAGTGGACCAATATTTCTCTATCTCTAACTAATAATGATGAATGTTGTCTCATATATAATATATCTTCCAATATAAAACTATATAATAGTGAGGATCATCAACCTATAACTCATAGTAACAAGGAATATATGAAGGATGTGGTTTTGGACAAGGATAAAAAAGGGGTTTACAATCGGATTTGGAGGAGTGGGTGTAAAAAAGGATAAAAATGGGGTTATCAGGTTATGGTGGATGAGTGGGAGCTGTAGTTTGAAATTAACTTTTCATGCCGGCAAACATGTATTATATCATTTCTCTGATTTTTCCTCCATCGTTGCATTAATATTATGAACTTCAGCCTCAAAAGATTATATTTTTTTAAAAAAAACCTCCATTATAGAAGAAAAAGTATGTGGTAAAACTTTTATCATCAAAAAACATGCTGCGTATCCTCATACATAATCCGGGAGTTCGGGCTTTCCCAACACCACAGATAAAATATATTTCATTCCCTCGGCTACAAATACCCCATGTGCTCTCTTCTTCATAATAGAATCCTATATGAATTATTTGAAAAATTCTATAATGATTCAAAATATATAAATAATTAAATTACATTAAATAAAAAAATAAAATAAACATCTTACAATACTGTCATATATGACCCTCAATTCATCCATAATATATTTCCCATTTTTCTCATCCAAACTCTCTTCTATTTTTCATGTCCATCCTGGGGGAACCTCTCGATAGATTAAATCCTCAACCCTCAGTTTTATTAATTTTGTATCTATCATTTTTTCAATAATGTATACCCACCTCATGAAAATGTATGATTGTATACGTTTATTGAGTGGATATCCTGATGAGATCTCATATATTTCTATAAATTATGAAGAAGAATTCATTAAAAATCATTAACAAATCAGTAATAAGATCATTAATATATGAAAACATCTAGAACATTACATTTCAGTTACCAGAATTTATTCTTGTTTTCTAATTTCAAAAAATTATTTCAATGTATCTTCATCTATAAAATGATATATATATATATATATATGAAATGGATTTTCATGTTGAATAAGGCCAAAAATGAAATCAGATGTGAGGGTTGATTTGAAATCCCTCCATCTCCAAGTATACATTGATAAACATTCACCATTAAAAACTATAGTTTCTAAAATATCTAATATAATCTGATTGTAATAGGGAAACATATTATACAACAAACACTTCATTATAATTACCAAATAACAAAAGGTCTTACCCAAATGGTCTCTAACAACTAACATAGTGTTACTTCTTCAACACTTCTCTAATAATTAAACAAAATGATGACTTTGAATTTAACCGAAGTTGATACAAAACATATGAATTAGTTTGAATTAGGATCTATTTTAAGATCATTATCATCATATTCTACCACTATCCTCATGTTCAATATATGAAAAAATGATTATTTTGGTAAATGTGTGCAGCCACATTTAACAAACATCTAACTATTTGTTGGCTATGTGGGAGTATATGAAAGTTTGGGGTCATCAAGCGGATCATGTGCGTGTTCCTCCCCATAGGTATGATTATGGACCTCATCTATAGATGTATTTTTTTGGATCATCTGATTTATCTATCATTATCTTTAAAATAAAAGAAAAAAATATTTAATACAAAAATTTATGAATTCAACTATTAGAATACTAATGTAAATAAAAAATTAATAATTATGAAATGAAAAAGTAAACTAAAGCATAACACATTATTATTCATATTTTTTATATTGAGATAAAATGCTAATAGTAAAGATATATGATATTTAATGTAAATAAAAGAAAACAAATACAAAATTGGTTTCGAAATATTAAAAATATTCTAACCTAATAAATCATTTTTTACACAAGAAAGAATATTTTTTCAATATACTCTTATAAAATATTTTTTATATAACATATTATATTGAAAATAATATTAATTCAATAAAATCAATAAATATATAAGTTATATAATGGAAAATATGGTAAAATAAGTTGAACTAAAAAAATATAAACACACATTTTTATGTGCTAGTTTTAATACATGATTTAATAAATAAAAAAATAAAATATATAGCATTTTATGAAATTAATAAATGTTAATGAGATATAAGAATATGATACCTATAATATAAGGAATTTAATAATGGATTGTTTTAAAAAAATCATCATGATTGTTTATTATGGGAAAAACACCCCTTCAATATCTTTATATACCTTTCACTAAGATACATCGAATATAGAAGTACTGTTCTATAATGGTTTATATTTCTAACCATCTAAACCAATGTGATAAATAAAATTTTTTTACATCAGTTATAGAATAACTGATAGGAAAAATTAAACATCATTCCTTTATAACATCATTTATTATATAACCGATGTTATAAATCATTTTATCAGGTTATTTAAATAATAACAGACATCATAAATGTAATAAAAAACTCATTATCATGTTGGTTACTAAATAAACTATGTCACAAGTCATTGAAAATTGTTATGAATTACTCTTTTGAGACATTGTGGTATTTTTCATTCAGGCAATAGAAACTCATATCTCTCTGACACAGAAATGATAGAATTGATTCTTCGATCATGTGGCTTTCAACCTCATTTTTCAACCTTCTTTCATCGCCTTTTTCATCGGTTCACATATCTGATCGACTCACAACTCTGAAGTAAGCCCTACACCCATAAACCTGAATTGTTCTATTTCCAAGATTCTATAAATCTACATTTTGTGATTTTGTTTCTTAAAATATCTCAATATATTATTAATTTTCTCATTTTATCACATTTAATTCATAGATATCAAGGAATTAGGTGTCCAATACATGTAATAATTTATGTGGGACTTGTATTGTATTATAATTACACACTATGTATTCACTATAATTCCATATTTATTGAAATTAATTAAATTTACAGTTATTGTTTATGAATCCACTTTTTCGAACAAATGGATTTCATATTTTTCACATGTTGAACATGTGTGAGGTTGAAAATAATGTACACTTTTTACAAAAAATGAATCCCCTAGATCCTTGTTGAATATGATTGAAAAAAGAGTGGATTTAATAAAACTACGTATAATTTTTCAAAATTACCTAGAATTATTTCTTTCTCATCTAGAGAATAAAAATCCAAGAACAAGGATACCATTTATTAAGTAGATGTCATGTATTGATGTTACCATTCTAAAAAAATACAACCCTTTCATAATAGTTTATTTCTACAGTATGGAGAATTCTATAAAAGGGATTTTGTTTTAACAATAGTAATCTTACAATAAAATGATGTAACCCCTGGAAATTATTCATATACCACATTTTATTTAAATATATTACACTATAGTGTGACATCAAATGTGAGTGAATAAGAATTCAATGGTTTCATTATTATGTATTTATTTTTCAATGAGTTACATTGATATAAAAAAAATTTATGGGTTAATGATACATCACACTAGTGGATGGTGACTTATTTTTACATTCTGGTTTTTTATCTTATTTCTCAAAACAATATCTTTATAATTTTAAAATACACATATATTTGTTTTATATTTCATAATTAGGATACTTTTAAATTATGGAATATTTGATATAAATATAAAATTAAATTATAAAACATTATATTCCTTTTTAAATTATTTCCATTATTGATTTTTAATTATTTATCATTTATACAGAAACTTATATTCCATTATTGTATAGAATTTATAATTATATTTTTAAAATATGCATATATTTGTATGATATTTTAAAATTTCGTAACATTATAATTATAATGTATTTAATATAAATATATTTATTGCATTACCTTAAAAAGATATATAGTATTAATTTTTTTATAGGTAATAATGAGTTAATATTGGATTACGGAACATCGAATGAGTAATGAATATGACGAAGGTGTTGATTGTTTTTTTGTAATTTTATAAAAGAAATGTTCCAAATAATGAAATTTTTTTATGTCCATGATTGAAATGTTTAAATATGAATAAGTTGAAAATTAGAGATATCAAATATCATTTAATTTATCACATTTTTCATCTGAGTTATTATCCTTGGATTTAGCATGGTGAAACTCAAGAATTTCAGATCTACTGATGATGATGCTTTTTTAATATGATAACTTTGATAAAATTTAAAAAATAATTCATGATATTTAAGTAGTTAAAATTTATAAAGAACAATAAATTGAGCATCTATATGGTGATGATGAAAACCAAGTTTTACCTGGTTATACAGTATTTATAGTTTTATCATTAGTGTTTTGATTGATTAACTAGACAAAGAGACATGGATGGAATGAAAAATAATTTAAAGAGCTACAACAATTCTTGAAAGGCCTTCTTCCAATAGACAACGATCTTCCAGATTCACAACATATGTCCAAGAAAATATTATCCCCATTGGTATTGGGGTATAAGAAAATACATTTTATCCCTAATTACTATATGATTTATAAGAAGGAATATTTTTTTAGAGTGTCTTAAAGGTGGGACATCATGGAATATGTTGAAAGAAAAACCACATGCTGATTTAGAGGTTACAGAGACACCGACTAATGTATTTTGGTATATTTGTATACTTACTCCTTGGAAATGATTATTTTTTCATTCACATGATTCAAAGAAGATAAGATAAAATGTTAATGAGACGATATGTGATAGAAAAATAAATCATCTAGTTGATTATCTACAGTGGATGAAAATTGATCACCATTTTACAAAATTCAGAATTGAAGTTATAAATATAATAATTAGGTTATTTGTAGATAGAATGAATCCATATCAAAGCATTAACAACACACATAGTTCATTTCATGTTTTATTGGTAATTTACAATTTATCTCTTAAATTTTTTATGAATCAAAATTATATCATGTTGAGTTTAATGAACTATGGAGAAAAGAACCACGGAAATGATATTTATGTTTCCTTTTAACTGTTTATTGATTATTTAAAACTCTTACGAGAGGATAGTATTAGGGTGTATTATACTTGTAAAATGGAATATTTGTACTTCATGAAATGATTATGTTCACTGTAAATGACTTCCCTGAGTATGGAATTTTTTCTAGATATAGTGTTAAGAGGCATAAAGAATTTCCAATTTGAGAACAATAGACTTCATATTGTCCATTTTTTTATGGGAGGGAAACTAAATACATGGGTCATTATATATTTATTTCATATAGATCACTCTTATAGAATACTTAAAAAGGAATAAAATGGATCCCAATAATTCAATGTTGATCCAAAAACCTTTATCCACTAATAATTATTTTGATAGGGTGGAAAACCTTGATGTCACATCAATAAAGACACATAAATATTTCAATGATTGATATATTTAGAGTAAATGGTAAACATTTTCTAAGCTACTATATTGGAGATATCACGAAGTGAAACATAACTTGGATTCCATTCACGATGATAATAATATATGTGACATCTATATTGGAACATTTTTAGATATTAAAGGGAAGACTAAATATGGGTTGAATTCAATATTACAATTACTATAAATGAGAATATGTTTGGAGTTATGTTTGACTCCTGAGGGAAGAAAAAAATTTCATCCCAATACTTGTCATACATTATTCAAGAGGGAGAAAATTATCTTTTTTCAGTGTCTCCATGATATCTATGTGTCATAGAGATATTCCTAAAATGTAAAAGAATATTTATCTTTGAAATATTTTATGTTGAAATGTACAAAATTATATTATTTTCATGTCATGATACAATAACATATACCAGTTTAATTGTGTGGAATATTTTCCATTCATGTCGGAAAAATTACCGTGAAAGTGTTTAATTTTTTTAATTCTATTTTTAATAATTTTATTGACATAGATTCTTTGAAAATTTTGGAAAACGAAGAAATTTTTATACATTTTCAATTGAAAATTTATTTTCCTCCATTTTTTATATAATAGAAATTTTAATGGTTTAGCTCGTTCAAAAAATAAACCTTTGTAGACCTGTATATCTATATCCGATGTATTATTTTGAAAGGTACATAAAGATATTTAAGGGGTATTTTTATAGTAAATATCAAACTAAAGCCTCCATTATAGAAAATTATATAAATGAAACTAATGATATTTATCCTAATGATTTATTTTTTATTCCAATTACTCAAATTATTAACATTTATTCATTGATTTTATATGTTTTATTTGCCATGATCCACCCATACAAGATGGAATTATCTCCCTATGGATACATAATATTCCCTCATTGTTAGTTGTTTTCCCAGGGTGTATGGGGAGGAACACATGAGGCCTTGTAGACAACCCAGTTTGATTACATTGGAGTGAACTGGGATTAGGATAGTACAACATAATCCCTATTAGTCCTTTACTCCCCTTGGATCTATGAACCTCGATCTCACCCCATCAGTTTATGTAATTATGTATAACAAAAATAGTCTGCTCAATCATAAAATAAAATATACTGTATGATAGAGATCTGATAGATTTTTAAATTCCTATATGTTCTCTAAAAGAGATTAAACTCAGAATAGTCATTAAAATATACAGGAGGGAAGTGAACATGACTTCAGTTGATAACATTACTATTAAATACACATAGTATCCATAAAATATAATTTTATATAATCATGATAAAAAATATTTAATCCATTAAAAAATAGGATTACAAATTATTTATCACCAGTAATGAAAAAATAATAAAAAATTAAATTTATACAAAATACCAAACCACCGATAAAGAAATAACATAAAACATTTCCCATTATTACATAACAAAATTAACACAATAAACTATGTCCTCATATAAATGGGATCATACTCACCACCATAAAAAGGGTCAAAATCACTCTTTCGACATTAACCAAGTTAATATCCTCAAAATCCACACACAATATGAAATTAAAACATGTCATAGAAGAAGAGGGAGATCAACTAGGGACATACCAATGACTGACAAAATATAATGGAGGCATAATATTCAGATTCACCTTTTGGGATTATTAATATATATATAATAGATTATGTCTTGTTTTCTTATAATATAAATATTTTGTATAATGTAATTTATAGTAATTTCAATACATTAGAATTAATTTATTATTATTATATTGAACATGATTAGTGAAACAATATCAGTCCATATAATATTTGTATTATAAGGTTATACATTATTGATCCTCATTATATTAGGAACTAGTGATATGTTAAGATAAGTATTATTAAAATTTCATGTAAATAAATAACACATATCATATAAGACATATAATTTGGTAAACTTATATAAAAACTAAAACCCACACTAATGGATCTAGTTTCAAAAACACATACTTTACATACTATCATAGATACAAACTATAGATTTCAAGAAATAATTATCCAATAATCATATAATTTAGAGAATAATTTTCATTAAAATAAATACCCATTACCTTTTATGTTGTAAGATTTATATAATAATGAAACATATTAAAATTGTAAGTATAATATAATTCTCAACTAAATTGAATTTTTACATCTACATAAGAAACAATATAATCATAAATAATACTTCAATATATCTAAAAAACTCTCCACACATGCTATTATGAGATAAATATCATGTGTAATTCATTTCATTATAACCTTGGGAAATAAAAACATAAGAAAAGGTCAGCTAAAATGTTTAGTGATGGTAAATATTAGGGTTAAAATTAAAATATCAAAAGTGATTATGTGATCAGTAACAGTAATATAGAATAAATTTATAATGGAAAATAATTCCACAATATAATGAAATTGAGAGAATAATATTCCCATAAGTAACCATGTAAATAAATAGATAACATGAATAACAATAATTGGAACTTTAGAGATGAAATGCATAACTTTAGAAAATTAATTATATTCACTATTCAAAAACCTCATAATATTACACATCATGATAATAACATCAAATACACATGTTTATGTAATTTCAGGTTGAATGAAAACATACAAAAAAATACCCAGTATAGTTTATCTCATGAGATCAATTAATACATCAAGGTGGAATCTATAATTGGGCTCACCCTTTGAAAATTATGTCTAATAGATTAATCTAATGAAAATATGAATAAACGGTGTATAATAATAGTTTACAATAATCTTCTATAATTGAATAAAAACTGACATGTTCTAATATATTTTAACATGGTAGTTAAGGGGATAACATGACCATAACCCATAAAAAGAATAAAGTATTATTTTTTTAATACTATATAATAAAATATCATGAGTAAACAACAAACATCCTTTTTAGAATAATAATGTATGGATTTTCAGTAGTTAACCAATGAATAAATGGAATAGATATATATGAAATCCTCCCTCAAATTAACATCATATATAGAAATGGGTATAAAAAAATGTTTCCCATTTAACTAATCATTTTTCGAAGACAATCTAGGATAACAACTATTAATAAATTGAAGGAAATATATAGTGTTCATAGAGGAAATAAACGTGAAGGAAAATTATACCTAAAATAGATTTTGATATAAAAATACAAAGGAAATGATGGATATCCACAAGTCTACTCTCACAAAGTAGTATTGGATAATTTATTAGTAATTTATGAATTGAAAGTTCCCTGTAAATAAATTACTATGATATGAATTAGAGAACTGAAGAGAAACCATAAAAGTGTTTTTTAAAAGATATTATACAATTTTCTAAATGGAGAAGTTATAGTTAAATTTCAATAGTCAACTTAAAAAAGTTAATGTGAAATATATTCAAAAAAATTATTTCTAAAAGAAAAAAATAACAACAATATATCATTGAAAAGAAATAATTGTTTACAAATGAAATGTGGGGTGAATGATAAGACATTTTAATTAGAAGTATGTAAACTTTCTTTAATTTTGTAATTTTTTAAAAACCTGTATCAAAAAATATTTAAAAATACTATTTTTTTAAATTGTACATGGAGGATATAAAGGTCACATGAGATTGAAATTAATCATATTTTCTATTATAATAGATAACAATATCAATAAAGGAAAAATATAATCAATTATAGGAATCCATTATTAATAATGGTGAGTGTTATTCACTACAATGATATATTTTTGGGAATGAATGTTTATCTATTTAGGTATATAAATGAAATGTAACTTTTCTACCTTAGATAATGAAAAATTACAATGGAAAGAATTATTCAGGGGTGATATTAAAATTTTTTAATAAGTATGTTTAAGAGGAAGCTTTATACCACAATTATTAGAGTTTAGTTAATAAAAACAATTCTAACTTAGGAATCTGATGAATTAAAATAAATTTAAAAGATAACATAATATATCTATTAAAACCCAAGAGGATATTTTAAAATAAAATAGTTATGAATTAATAATATAATATTAATGATATCATAGTGAACAATAAGAATTATTTTAGAAAAAGTTAAATTTGATACAATAAACCCATTAAACCCATTAAAAAATTCGTGTAAAAAATTGAGTATAAGGTTTCAAATAAATCATTAAATATAGTGAATATTTTTAGTGACATGATACAAAATCTTAAAATGGTGTAATAAACATCATTCCACATAGAAGACAGTGTATTATAAGAAATGGTTATCAAATGGAAAAAATCTGGGACAATGAACCATTATATTAATTTTCAAATTCAAAAAAGTTCAAAAATATTATATATAACAAAGATAACTACATTAATAATCTATTGTAAAAACTTAATTATATTAATTACGTTAAATATATATAATTAATAATAATTACTTTCAATTATATTATTTTGTTCTAATATATTTTCCAAACAATATGTGTGTAATGTTTATTATTTTCAACATATTTTACAATAGTGTGGTTCTTTTTTATTATTATCTCAATTTTCATCATTAATATACTATACAAGGTACTAGAATTTATTTTTTATAATTATTCAATGTGTTAAAATTTAATTATTTCAATGTTTTGGTTACTATTCATGTCGAAAAAATTAGTGATATCCATGTTTCGGTGTTTTTTATCCAATGAATGATGAAATGTTAATTAATGAATTTAATATTAATATTTCCATTATAAAACAAAAATAAATTCAGAAGTTTCTTATATATATTATATATTATATGTATTTAAAATCTAAAATTCATTCATTATATTAATTCTTAATATTTTTCAACATGGTAGTTAGTCTAACCCAAGCATTAACATAACACAATTAATGGACGATTGTGATTATGGAATTGTTTAATTTCAGGAATAGTGTATAAATTATAGAAAAATAATATTTTTATTTGGATACTATCATTTTTTAATCATATATTAGGTATTTTATTATATAAGAATCAAAATATAAGAAAAGTGAGTAATATCACATCATCGAGTTGGTAGTCCACTCATTGTAAGGTTGGCATTTCCATTTCTAATAAATTTAATGATAAAGAAGGAGTATTATAATTTGAATAATAATAATAATTAAAATCATATTATATTTATCACATTTATTCATCTAATACATCATTATAATTATTCTAATGCCTTGGTAGTGAAAAATAGATATCATAGCTTGGTTCAGGCTGATCTCTCCACAACATATAGAGAAAAAAATTTTCTAAATAAAAATTTGAAAATGTGGGAAATATCTATCATATTTAAAAAAACTATGTATACAGACAATATTATTCTAAAAATATAGGAATTGAAAAATTAACTTTTGGAATGAAACTATGAATGGAAAAGAAGTGTGGAAAGGGTGCTAATGTTGAGGAATTGATCATTCCCTTAAGATACCTCTTAAAAATGGATATCTTATGAAACTAACATATAGAATAGGGATCAAGGGAAAATGAAATTAATCTAGGCGATTAAAAAATGATATTATATCATGGGGAACATTATTTTTCCTGTTTTCTTGAAGGGGTGATGAGAGGCCCCTTTTATAATTGGTTGGGAAAAATATTTTGTAAATATGTCATCATGATATGAAGAAGCGACATCTTTTATCTTGTACAGAAAACAAAAAATGGGTAATAATTGATTATGGGATGATATAAATTCTATAATCCCTAACAACGTCATTTTGAATTATTTATTATATAATTAAGTCATTTAATCATTCAATTTTAACATTTCCTATACTTTTCTTCTACCATGATTACTAATATTCACATATGTAATTTAATTTCCTTGGATAAAAATACAATGTAAAAATTTATATAATTTGGTCTCACTAAATCCTGATATTAAATCATCTTTATTTTCTCTTATTTATATTTGTAATAAAAACTAATTTTCATATTACCACAGGTAACATATAAAAACATATTTTTAGAAAAAATTAGTATCTCTATGTTTAAAATTTATGTGTATGAAAAATTGTAAATATTTTTGGTTTCCATGATATAAATAGGATTATTATAGAGTTAATAAACAAAATTTTTCTTTTAAATCTATAAAAACCAGATTATTACAAAAATAATATTTAATTAAAGTAAATGGTCAAAGGAGTTTTATAAGAAGTATAAACCTGTTGTAATAAAATACCCCTAAATTAAAATATAAATGAAATGATACAAGGATAACAGGTATAAACAATGAAAAATTCTACCATTCAATAGAATAATCAACATAAAAATAATAATGAATAAAATTATGAACTTCAGAATCCTTATACCATTAAAAATTATAAAATAGTATCTTCTGAGATCTACTTACTGTGGTTGGATTCATTAAAGATTAATGCTTCTCGGACATCTGTTATTAGTGGTAAAATTTTTAATCCCCTCATAACAAACTTGTGTATTTCTCTATTTAGACAATGTTTTTTATAAGAGTTATTATTCATATAATATTTATCACCTCCAACATCAAAAAAACCTATGAAAAATAACTATTTTCAACCTAAATAGGTACACCATTTATTAATTTAAACTTATATAAAAGTTAAATTTGTATTTTATTTGAAAACTCATCCTACTTTCTTTTCCCAACATAAATATTCATGAGAACAACGAGTATCCTTAATAGGTCCAGGAAATTCTTATAGAGAACTAGAATATGTAAATTGTCACTTTTATAAAACAATACCAGTATATATAGGACATTTTGATTTGTATATAACACTAAATTGATCATCATACTTATTTTTTAGTATCCTCTTATTTCATTGGGGTTATAGGTACACCTAAAAAAGAATTAGAACTAAATATATAATTTTTACAATCTAAAAAAATATCCACATTACATGCATCATTAGCACATTGAGTAGTATGAACATTTCCAATCCAATCAAAATCATTAAGTCCAATAAAATGAATTCATTCCCTTTAATATTCCAAAATTTTAAATAATCAGTATCCACATTCTCTTTTAGAGTACACGGAGAGAAAATTAAAATTTTCCCAAAATTGTTCTATGAAATCTCAATTTCCTTGTAATCAAGGTAATACCCATGTATTTCTAATGTATAATTGAAATACATTTTTTCAAAATCATGGTGTTTAGAACAATGTTTTTAGGAAATAAATAAATTAAATCAACTTCCATAATAAATTGGTAAAAAAAATTGGATTCCTCTATTCTTTTATCCATCAATATTAAAACTGTAATAGTTGAACTAATGCCCTATAAAATAAGTTAATGCCACATTATCATGTACCCTCCACCAAAAGGTACCCCTCCTATGATTGAATTAAAGGAAAAAATATAATAATGACTTAATCCTACAAAAAAATAGGCTATGGATTAAAGAATTTAAATGATGTTATATCATGTTAAAAATGGTAGTATTTTCCCTATATGAATATGAGGAATGAGACAAAAGATAAAAATTTTAAAAATTAACTACTAATGGTAAATAGAATATAATAATTCAAGCATGTAATTTTATAAAATATGGATAAAATAAAACTTTAAGTACCAAATGATATTCCTTTTCCATTACTCTAATCTTAATAATCTCTTAAGACACTCAATGTAAAAATATTTTATAACTACATAAATAAACATTTATTATAGAACTAATATTTTTTTATATTTCTATGGTAATCATAAAGGGTATACAAAGAATGGTCATATTTGGAGCCTCTCGTACAAAAGTTGTGATATAATATTAAATCCCAATGAAAAAATAATAAAACTCACTCATCATTTTTATATTTATTCTAATTTCCCATACTCATTACGGATCTCTCAACATGTATCAAATATAATGATAACCTACAAAATTATTCTTTAAATCCAGTTTAATCATCATTAAGGATAATTCCACTCTTACCCAATGAGACAATTAATTATATGCTCACAGTTTTAGTTAAAATGAAATTAATGAAATGAATCCCCTATATCTAGGCATTTAATTTTCATTAATTAAGAAGAAAAAATAATTTATTATTTCAAATATAGTCTCCCAAAGGATTATACAACCATTTAAGGACATTATTCTAATAATTCAATGATAAGAAACAAATAGAATTCATGATAAATTCATTAGATAAATGATGATGACATAAAAAGATAGAAAATATGGAATCAGAAAATAAACAATGAATAAAATATAATATAATAAAGAAAAACTCATCTTGGTTCACTATGGATCAATCTTGAGAAGTAGGGATTAAATCCCAAATGAATTGGATTAAAATACCCCAAATAAATACCTATGGATTTCTAATGATTGGTTGAAATTGAAGGGTTTTTTGAGGAACTAGTGGTGCACTAGGATTATTAGGTACTCTTCCAACTAAATACAAACAACATTAATGGGCCATTAATGGTGTTAATTTCAAATAGTTAAGACTCACCACAGCATATTTCACTCAAATACCTTTAACCAATAGTATATTTATCTCTTGAACTCTATTTTGACCCCATGATGTTCTAGAGACATATTCACCAAATCCTACCCCACTTACATTCTTGTCTTGAAAATACGGTTAATATCATGAATCATACCATACGAACCACCCTAACATTGACATGAATAACCTTTCTAGTAATGAAATTCTTCATATGTCATGAAAAATAACTCATGTTTTTAATTCATATTATATAAAAAATATAGATAATAAACCTACTACAATAATCATACATGGATAATTAATTTCAAAAACATTAAAAATGAATTGGATAGAATAGTTCAAACCCTTACATAAAATACCTCTCAAATATTTATCTCCCTTTAGAATTTGGAAACAAAATTTAAGATAATGGATGAGAAAAAACATCTCCTAAAAAACTACAATTTGATTAATCTCTCAGTATTCTCTCAATCAATGGAGAAAATCTATCATACATTGTGGGAGAATGGAATTAAACTATAAATCACCCCTAGTAGAGTTACCACATAAATAATATAAGGAACATAAATAAAGAAACAACCATGATGAAACTATATTACAATCTAAATAATTGTTAACAACATAAAAACTCCAATAAAAATAAATAATAAATTACCAAAAAAATCAATATAAAAAGTGTTTATCAGTGCCATATATTCTTTGGTTCTCTAATACAGATCATTTTTTCACTAGAGGACATAGACTAAGTGAATCTAATTCCCAAAAAAACATTCTCATGGTAGTCCTAAATCACCATAGGTTACTTCTAGAAGGTTCCCTCGTCATCAATAATTATCTTTCCGAAATAAATTGTGTGATAATAATCAGGATGAATCTGGTGAAAAATGACACTATAAATACATCATTAATTTATCTAACATATAGGGTATGTTATAACCATTACATGAAGGATAAAGTATCTAAAAATACTTCAAAAGGGCCAATAAAATGATGATAAATATTTTTAGCATGACAAAACATTTAATTCCCATGATAAGGACACACCATCATGAATATGAGTTCTCTAATTTGGAACACCAGAGGTGTCCTCCTATTGTCTAACTAAGAATTATGGATATACAATAAAAAATCTATCTACTCTTGAATAACATGCACCATTTTGTGTCATGAAATAAACCAGTTATTTATTAATAATTACTAAATCTATGACCCAAGTCAAGCACAATGGACAACAAAATGTTTATATATAAAATTATTCAAATATAGTAATATTAGTGGAAGATTGAAAACTATTATTTTAAGTAAACTCAACCAAAGGTAGGTGCCACAACAATGAAAATCCAAATTCTAGAACACAAGCACACAACATTTCATCAATAGTTCAGATGACCATCTTTGTCTGAAAACGAATATATAGATTAAAATTAGTGATGAGGAGAATCTAAGAGACAAAATAATGATGAAGGCCCCTTCACACCATAGTGGTGAAACATGGATAATAATCAGAGTTAACCACCCTTAAAATCTAGGAACCAACACTAATTATTCTAGATACTAAATCAAAAAAACATCCATGGAGCTTGACTCAATGTTTAGTAATAATTCAGTTTATTTTTTCAAGCATTCAAATTTAACCCATATATCATCATAAGCTCTTTGAGAATAAAATAAATAAGTGTGAATTCTATCAAAATGTACACCCACATTCATTGATTAAAATATAATTTTGTGCTCAAACCATAATGGACACAATGTTTAGTCTTTACCTTTTGTAAGACTGAGCACTAGGTCACAAACACTATAATTAAATGCTTTAACTAGGACATCAAAACATACCTTTCAAATAATGACACATATTAATTCATAAATTATATACAACTAAATTTGAGGTATGGAACACATAGAGAACCCCCTTTTACATCAATTAATAAATGAAAAGACTCCCCTAAAACAACACCCAGTTTTGATCATCAATATATCATCCATTAAAGAAATTATCTTATGAAAACATGATCCTTCCTCATATACTACTCATAATCCACCTACTGGAAGAACCCTTTTGGATGAACTAAATAAAATTTCACCATCATCAGTTATAGGATTCCTATATCACTAAAATCTCACTTATCAAGAAAAATAATTTAAACAACATTAATTACTCTCCATGGATACCCAAGGAAAATTATAGTACAACTTCATGAATTCCAACACAGCGCTTTAGAAAGAAAATTTCCATTTATTGATATATATGAAATATCTAATAAAAATACCTCGAATATTTTTATCCAAACTTGTTTTCTCATTTTTATTTCACACTAGGAGAATAAATATCTTAGGCATTTGTCATCTATGAAAACCATAATATTTTCCATGATAAGAAAACATTTCCACAACATAATATAAAACATATTCACTACTCAATAAAAATCATAGTTGGAATAGTTATAGGCATGGGGTTAAAAAACAAAGACCTATCAAAAATAAAAAATATATAATACATTGGTACACAACTCAAGCAATGATGCATAGTGTCACATAATACCTCAATCTAGACTCACTCTTCAAGGAAATTAATAATGAGGGTGAATAAAAAATTATATTATGCTTACTTGAAAGCATACCCAAACTCTTTAATTCATTATAATTATTGATACTTATATTTAAAGACCATTAGAGGAATCACACCCTGAGATATGTAATGTATGGAACCCCTATAATACTCAAGAACATAATAGAAACATTTCACCATTAAAACATTATTTGGAGGTTCAGTAACATCCCATTTAATTATGGAATATTACATTTTCATATTTATTAATATTTTTTAATTAAGAATTAATATTACTTTAAAAGTGATTTTATGTATGATGGTGTACCTAAAACACAAAAATGGGTTTCTTCGAAATCCCATGTTGCACACAACCATGAGCCAAACTTAAAAATAATAACATAATATTATTATTTTAAATTGTTGTTAACACCTAACAATTGTATTGGTGAGAATGAAAATAACTAATAATATTATGATTAAACTTTTTTGTTAAATGTTTTTACATTTATCCAATTAAATTTAGAGGCGTAAAATGAGAATGAATGTAATTTTAAGCATAAATACTCTAATATTTTTTTAAAGGTATATTCAACGCCTTTGGAAGGTAAACCCTTTTTAAATATAGTTTTTGTCACATTTATAAGTTTCATTTTAAAAAATTAATTTCTTCTTTAGAAGCAGTTCTTAAAAATTTACTTTGGATAATTCCTTGGTATTTTTCTGTTAAAGTTATTTTGTTAATGAATAGTGAAAAATAGTGCATTTTAATTCAAAACTACTTTTAATTCTAATTAATTTATATAGTTAGATTGCACTTTTAATTGATTTTAGAGTATAATTAGATTATATTTTTATCATTTAATCCGAATTTGGTCATTTTATGTAATTTCACTATGAAATTGGACATAAAAATATGTCAATCTTTTCGTAGTTTTCACTTCCTAAAAATGCACTTTTTGGTTTTTACAGCGAGAATTAATTTTAAATTTACTTCTGAAAATTTATGCTTCGAAGTAGAAAAACTGGATTCTATATTTGGAATTAGGAGTGTCAAATTGTTTAAATAGTTAACTTTTATTTTTAGACATTATGAATAGTACCTTGAGTAAATATTTTATTTACCATGGTTAAAAGTTAAATCCGGTGAATAGGGGTAAAAACATAATGTTATAATAATATTAAATTACCCTAAAACATATCCTAATCATATTCATTTAGATATATCTGACCATGGGAATCCTTGCGTCGATTTTAGGACCTTATGGAGCCACTTGTGTGTGAAAATGACTTTAAATTACTTTTAATTTAATGTTAAAGTAATATAACCTAAACATATATATTTTACAAAAACATTTTTTATATGGTGTTATATGAGTCATATATTCAGCTATAAATAGTAATTAAAAATATAAATCAATTTCAAACATCATGTTATTTTATTTATAATTTTTAGACCTCATATAAATAAATTTATTTATGATATAATGGTGATGTAGGGATTACCCTATTAATGAAAGATTTAAATAAATGAAATTATAAATATTAAAATAAATTCATTTTGATTCTATTTATGCCATCCAAGAATTTTATAGATTACTATGATTGGTTATATTTGAATTAATGATGTTTTGTTAAATAATCATGTTGTTATGGACATTTAGAAAGTCATGATATGAATAGTATAAAAATTGACAAAAATGAGTTTTCAAACTATATTCTACATCATTAAATGATATTATAGTCCTAAAAATCTAATATTTAGATAAATGATATATATATTGCTGAAAATGTCATTAATTAACAACTCAATGTTTTATTTTCAGTTTATAATAAATATATAAACTATATTTTATGAATATATGAGAAGCCATGGTAAAAGTTAAATTATATAACTAAGGGTTAAAGATAAAAGAAAATGTAAAATTTGTGACATAAACATGTCTAAAACCCATTAGATAAGATTATTTCAAACCATAGTAATCCAAACATATAAATATATCACTTTTTTGTTATTATAATTCATAATTATATTAATATTAAAATAATATTTCAAGACATTTATTTAGAGCTCTCCATCCTCTTATAAAATTACACCACCTCTAACTCATTACTCACAAATATATAGCCCCTTGGATCGGCTAAAATCTACTAAAATAATCTCCCAACATTCCTCCCTTCCTCTTAGAATCCTTCCCCTAGGAATATGGACAATAAATAAATCCTTTTGGCTCAAATGAAAAGAAGTAACTCTATTTGAGGCAATGTCTTCTCTCAAGTTAATTTCCATTATTTTACTTCACCACTCTCTATAATATTATTATTCATTGTTTATATAAAAAAACCAGTTTCATAAATATACTATGTTTATTTTATATGAAGGATTCGAACTAAACTTACACACTCCTCCATCTAATTGGTATATAACATATTGTTTATGTGGACGACAAACTACTACATCACGAAATGATGATTATTAAATATTCTCCAAACACCATGTATAGTGGAAATTATGATAGAAATGTAATTATATATGATATATATGATATTTATTTTATCTTTATGCTTTTGTAATTATAATTTATAACATACCTTTATTATTTTTATGTTGAATAAATATGACAATTTCATTTTAGGAGGTACGAACTACCACCCCCTCGAAGTGATATAATTCATTCATGAAAGACATATAACTTATAAAGTAATTAGTTAATGAAAATATGTAATATAAGTGTTATAATAGATTTATAATATAAATATATATCATTTTCATTTCATTATTTTAATACGACCAAAAAAGTTAAAGTAGAGTTCATGTGTACGAACCACCTACCGTCTCCACGAACGGTACATTTCATTTCTTATATCTAAGTTCTATGAATTAATAAAAATACATATATAGTGAATATATCTGTTATTTAAAACATTAATATCAATATGAAGATTAAGTAATTATGACTACATGGATAATTTACACAATAAAAAGTTCATTTTTGACTCTTGTTCCGAACATCGAAAAAATGTCCAAAATGTACTCAAATAATTAACTAATTGTTATAACATGATAATAAGTTATATAAAATGACTAATGAGCTTGAAAATGGTTATTAATAAAATAGAAATTAACTTAATTTTATTAATCAGTAATATAAATAATGAACGAGACAAGTGAGACTCGAGGTAAGGGACTTCATCTCAATCTTCATTCATTGACGTATAATTCGATTTATACACAAATTTTCTTGTACGTTGTATAATAAAACCATTTGAATTTTAATTTTATTAAAAAATAATCTTTTTCTATGATGAATTTTCCAAAATGAAAAAAGGAATTTTTTTACCGTATTGCAGAGAAAATGACTTTTCCATCGTTGTAACTATTATCAAAATTTTTTCCCTTTATAAGACTTAATGTTTTTAAAAGAAAAAAATAAACACCTTATTCCCTTTTAGTCTATTTAAAATGGTTTTGAAAGTGGATTTACCATTTAAATATCTTCAAAATATTTGTGGTTATTGTAAATGACATTTTTTTATTGAAATGTTGAAATTTTCAATCTTATATGTGTGATGATTATATAATGGTACGCAGATATTTGATAGGTGGATACATGTTAAACCAAATGATGGGTGGTTCCATGAGAAATAAAGGATGGGTGGTTACGTTATAACCTCAAATTCGTAGTGTCTGGAAGTCATCCATATGGCTATTCCATTTGTAAGAATGATTTGTGGAAATTGACTATATGGTTATTCCATATTAGGTATGATTATGTCCCAAGTTTATCTTTTATATTTTATGTGTGCTTTTTATGAGTTTTATGATAATATTTTGGTGAAAAAAGGGTATGTAATGTGAATTTATTCAGTGATGAGTATTTACTACTTCATTAAGGTGAAAAATATTACACATGATAAAGTATTCATAGTTTATATGTTGTTTTGAAAAAACTAATAGTTTTCCTTCTTTGTGTATCCATTACTAAGTATTTTATTCTCATTCCATGTTTTTAAATGTCTTTCACATTATTTAATAGTGAATACAGTCAAGGATGGGATCAGGAAAATATTTTGATGTTTAAGAATGAAAATAAACCATGTTCTTTTTTAAATGTTGTTGTTTTATGAATAAAAATAGATAGTGAGTAAAAGTGTTTACTTTTTAATAGAAAAGTTGTTATATATAAGTTACTTGATAATTATCTATAACTACAAACCTGAAAAGATCATATATTCGAATTATAAACATAATTAATGATTATGTAATGATTCTGTATGGGTCCTTATAGTTGGTATCAGAGGTCAATTTAGATAACTTTAGAAGTTATGATATTATTAAATTAATATCCATAAATAAATTTACGGTAAAATTTAAATGATATATAATTTTAAGATTATCATGTTTTTTATTATATGATATTTTTGTTCAGAATGATTTTCTATAGAGTAAAATGGTAGTAGTGCTGGGAAGGCATACAAAGAAGAATAACCTTCCAAATCAGCATACCGAGATAGTTGGAAATGGAATTGAATAGTTTTTTGTGTTAATGGAAAAGTTGAATTAGGAAATAAATGGTGGTTGTATACATGCACAAGATCAACTAGATCAACCCCAGAGAAACATTTCTTTAATGTAGAATTTCATGAGGAAACATCTTCCATTATTCGTAGGATCATTTGACCCTGTTCAAGCTGATGGGTGTATCAAGGCACTAGAAATGTTTTTTAATGTCATGGGTTGTACATAGAATCAAAACATTACTCTTTCTGTTTATCATTTTGATGGATAAACAGATCAGAGGTGGTTGATGGTCAAAAATATCAGGTACAGTGAGGAGATTGATGCTCTTGGTTGGGGAGAATTAGAAGGTATATTTCTTGAGAAATATTTTCTTAAGGTGGTTCAATCAAGGAAGGAAAAAATATTCCTATAAGTGGGTTAGGAAGATGGCTCAGTGGCTCCTTACAAAGAAAAGTTCACTCTATTCCCATGGTATGCACCAAATTTTATCTGAGATCATGATAGTAAGATAAATCAATTTTACTGATGAATGAAGTTGTGATACTAAAGTGCATTAGCCTCTTGTGAATTAAAAAGCTATGAGAAACTTTTTAGATGTTCCATGAGGTAGAAATTTAGTTTTCTAATGATATGGTGTTCTATTAGAGAAAGCAAAAGAAGAGGTCTAGTTTGGAGGAAAAGGGAAATTATTCATCAAAGAATCTTGGAGGTAAGAAAAGTAATTTTTTATCTTTTGAGAAGTGTGGTAAATATCATACTATAATTTTTTTTATCAAATTCTAGGAAGCGATTTTAGTGTGGTTTGACTGGGAATATTTCTTATAATTGTAAGGAAGATGATCAAGCATACAATTAAAAGTTAGAGATAATATGTTTTAGGATTAATGAGTCTGGGTATTATGCCAATGTGTGTACAAAGTTGATTACCTAGGGTGTAAACAAGTCAGATTAATAGCAGAAGGGTGTAGTGAAATCTTTTGAATCTACTATAGTTGATGTGGGACCATCAAATGAAGTGGTATCTGGTACTTTTTCTTTTCAGATTATTCCAATGTGTTTTTTGATTTAGGTTCTACAAATTATTTCATTTCTAATAAAATTTTAGGTAAATTTAGAATTCCACCTTAAGAAATAAATCAAGAACATATGATAAAAACACCTAATGGGGAATTTTGATGCAAAGAAAATTATACGAATCTTCCTATACTTATTTTTGGAAAGAATTTATCTACAAAATTTTATATTTTACTCTAGTAGATTTTTGATTTTATTTTGGGAATGGATTTGATTTTAGTTTATCATACTGAGATTTTTTGTAGAGATAGAGATGTTTATTTTCATAAAAGATTTCATTTTTTGTACATGAATGAACCCTTATCTCTGATAGCATATTAGGAAGCTAAGAAACTGGTGAAGGTTAGAATTAATTCTACATTGCACATATTGTTGAAAAAAAAGTTAATATTCGGATTAATGATATTCTAGTAGTAAATGAGTATCTTGATGTCTTTTCAAATGAGTTTCATTGTATTATACCTAATTAAGATGTATAATTTACTTTTTACATATTTCTTGATGATAATAAAATCTAAAAAAACCCCTTATATAATGGCTAAAATATAACATTTAGATTTAAAGAGACAATAGTAGGAGTTGTTTGATAAAGGTTTCATTTTACCTAGAACATCACCATGGTGAGCTCCATTCTTTTTTGTTAAAAAGAAAGATGATTCAACGAGACTTTTCATTGATTATAGAGACTTGAATAATATCACTATTAATAACAAGTATCATTTTCCTTATTTCAATGACTGGTTTGATCATCTCTATAGAGATGAGTATTTTTTAAAGATTGACTATAGGTTGGGGTACAATCTGTTTAGTTTAAAGTAAGCATACATTCTGAAGACTCTAATTCATACTATATATATCCATTGTGAATATGTAGTTATGCCTTTTGGGTTAACCAATGAAAGTACTATATTCACAGAACTTATTAATAGAATTTCTTGTGAGTCCATGGATAATTTTTTTGTTTTGTTTATCGATGACATTTAGGTATATTCTGAAAGTAAAGAGGAACTTGAAATTCATTTAGGGTTGTCTTGAAAACCATAAAAGAAAATAAATTGTATGGGAAATTCAGAAAGTGTTTGTTTCGGTTCAAAAAAATTCAATCATTTGTCACAATGTTTAAAAAATGTCATAACTCTTGATCCTGCTAAAACAATAGTTGTTGATGAATGGACAAGTCCCACAAATATAACTGAGATCCCAAGTTATCTAGGTTTGGCCGGAAATTTCAAAGGGGGTTTTGAAAAAATTTAATGTTAATCTATACCACTAATTAGGTTAACTCGAACATGTTTAAGTTAATTTGGATAAAAGAATGTGATTATTGTTTTTATGAATTAAAAATAAGATCGGTGAATTCTCTAGTTTTGGAATTACCGTCCAGATATGGTGAATTTGTTATCTATACAGATGTTTTGTTGAAAGTATTTGGTTGTGTCTTAATGAAAAATGATCAGGTAATTACTTATGCTTCACGTCAGAGGAAACCTCATGACTTAAATTACCCTACTCATGATTTGGAATTATCTAGTTTTTTTTTATTTAAAAATTTTGAGGCATAATTATTTATATGTAAATTGTGAAAAATATAATGAACACAAAAGTTATAAATACATATTCACTTAGAAATAATTGATCATGAGATAGAAAATATTAATAGAATTAATCATGTTTTACTATTGCATGATTCATTAACATATAGGGAATGAATATAATGGGTATTATGCTTTGAGTCAAAAAGGTTATGATACATTAACCATGTTACATTTGGAATGAGGTCCTTTGGTTAATGATTTGATGAATTTTGGAATGGAATTTATTGGTGTAAAAAATTTCTCTTTTTTGGTTCAAGTATCAGTGAAATAGTCTCTATCAAACAGAATTAATAAAGAGAACAAAGAAGACAGTGAGTTGCCAAAAAAAGGTATAATTGGTTAAGAAATGTAAGTTTCCTAACTTTATCATTGATAACGATTATATTTTTTAGATTTTTGAAGAGATTATGTGCTATTTTTGATTAAAAGTTGAAGAAAGAGTTGTTATGTGAACCTCATAGTTCTCTGTTTTCAGTTCATCCTGGCAGTACTAAGATGTATAATGATTTTTGGGAGTATTGACGGTGGAATGGAATGAAAAGAGATTTTGCTGACTTTACTAGGAACCATTTGAATAATCAATTGGTTAAAGCAGAGTGAAAATTACTGAGAGGTATACTTCATCCCTTATTGATGCCAAAGTGAAAGTGGGGAAATATATCCAAGTATTTCTTTATGGTATTATCGAAGACATTTCAATATAATAATGAAATCTTGGTTATTGTTGATCGATTGACTAAATCTTCTCATTTCCTTCCTATTTGAGATACTCTATATCTAGATCAAATTTATCATTTGTATGTTAAAGAGATAGTCAGGTTTCATGGAGTTCTTCTATCCATTGTATATGTTCATGATTTCATGTTCACTTATAACTTTGGGAAAGGCCATCAAAATTTTTTGGCATAAAATTAAATTTTAGTATATTTTTTCATCTTTAATCAGATGGGTAGTCAGAATGAACAATTCAGATATTGGATGATATGCGACATGCTTGTTTAATAGATTACTAGGGAAGTTGGGACCCACATCTTTTTAGGTTGAGCATTCTTAAAATAACAGTTTTCATTGTAGTATACTGATGGATCAATTTGAGGTATTATATGGGAAGCGGTGTCAAACTCCAGCTTTTTTGAATAAAGTAGGTGAATGGGAACTAATGGGACCAGAATTGGTAGAAGAGATGGCTGATAAAGATTATTTGATATATAAGTATATGAGGATGGCTCAAAGTATGAATAAACATTAGGTGGATAACCATAGGAAAGATCTTTCTTTTGAGGTAGGTGGTCATGTATTTATCAAAGTTTCGCCATGGAAAAGTTTGATTCATTTTAGTAAGAAGGGAAAGTCAAGGCCATAGTTTATTGGACCTTATGATATTCTGGAGAAACATAGATTAGTTTATTACTGAGTGGATTTACCTCCAAATTTATCCTAGATACGCAATGTTTTTCATGTTTCTGTGTTAAGAAAATCTATGCCAGATCCATCACATTTCTTGAGTCTATAGGTAGTTCAGTTGGAAGCAAATCCTTATTATGAGGAATAGCCAGTCCAAATTCTTTATCTCATAAAGAATGTGTGGCAGAATAAAGTGATTTATCAGGTTAAGGATTTTTGGAAAAACTATATAGCTAAAGAGTCAACATGGGAATCCAAAAATTATATGAGTGATAAATACCCCACTTATTTGATATGTAAATAAAAGTGTGAGGATGAAATTTACAAAAGGGGGAAAGGATGTAACCTTTCATGTAATTAAAAAATAGGAATTTTTAATTTATTAATATTTGTTAATTAAATATTACTTTTAATTTAAAAGGGACGTTATTTATGATGGCGTACCCAACATGTAATAATGTGTTTCTCCAAAATCTCATGTTACACACTTGGATGAGTCGTACTAAAAAAATAATAAAATATTATTATTTAAAATGGTAGTTATTTCCTTGTCATTGTATTAGTGGGAATGAATAAACCTAACCATATTATGATTAAACATGTTTTTTAAATTTTTTTACATTTATCCAATTGAATTTATCGGTTTAAAATGAGAATAAATCCAATTTTAAGCATAAATGCTCTATTATTTTTTAAAATGTAGTGTTACCGCATTTTAAAGGAGAAACCATTTTAAATCTAGTTTTGTCACTTTTATATGTTACATTTTACAAAATAAACTTCACCATTAGAATAAGGACATCAAAATTTAATTTTGGGATTTTTCTGATAATATTCATTTTTTAATGAATAGTGAAGATTACTTTCTTTTAATTCAAAACAATATTTTAATCTAATTTATTTATATAGATAGATTATACTTTTAATTAGTTTTAAATTGTAATTAGATTATATTATTATTATTTAATCCAATTTTTTCATTTTAATCAATTTTACATTGAAATTAGATACAAACACATGTCAATCTTTTGGTAATTTTTACTTCTTAAAAACACGCTTTTTTGGTTTTGACAATAAGAATTATTTTTAAAAAAAATTTAAACATCAGTGTTTCGAATTTGGAAAAATGGATTTCATATTTGGAATCCAGTGGTCTAAATTGTGTAAATAGATATCTTTTATTGTTAGACAATATGAATTATAACTTCAGTAAATATATTATTTACCATGGTTAGAGGATAAATATGGTAAATAAGGGTTAGAAAAAAAATAATAATAATAAATTATCCTAAAACGTTTCCTAATCCAATTGGATGAGATATATCCAACCATGGTCATCCTTGGGTCGATTATAGGACCTCATGGAGCCACTTGTGTGTGAAAATTATATTTAATAACTTTTATTTTAAATATATGAAAAGTATAACCTAAACATATATATTTTAGTGACATATTTTTTATATGGGGTTATATTAGTGATCTCTTAGACTATAAATAGTAATTATAAATCTAAAAATATATCATAAAAAATGGTTTTTAAATTATAATTTTTAAACATTATATAAATTTATTTATTTATGACACAATGGTGACGTAGTGATTACCTAATTAATGAATGATTTATATAAATGAATTTATAAATATTAAAAGTAATTAATTTTGAAAAATTTTATGCCATAAAAGATTTTAATTAATGATTATGACTTGTTATATTTGAATTAATGAAGTTTTATTTAAATAATCATGTTATTATGGTTTTTTAAAAAGTCTTGATATGAATAGTATAAAAATTGACATAAATGAGTTTTTAGGAAAATTTATAATTTATTAAATGATATAGTAGTCAAAAAAAATATATTTTCTTTCCAAATTACTTTTATAATGTTAAAAATTTCATTAATTAACCACTTGTGGTTCTATTGTAATTTTATAGTAAATATATTAACAATATAGTATGAATATACAAGGAGACATGGTAAAAGTTAAATTAGTTAACTACAGGTTAGAGATAAAAGATAAGGATACATTTGGTCCTAAACATTTCTAAAACACATTATATAAGAGTATATAGATCCATCATTATCTTATCTTATAAATATATAACTTTTTTGTTATTAGAATTTTATAATCAATTAATAATAAAATAATATTTCAAGACATTCCTAAAGTTACTATCCCCCCTCTTTTAAAAGGACACCACCTCTACCCCATTACTTACACCTATCAAGACCGTTCGCTTGTCCAAAATATGCTCTTATAATCTCCCAGCATCCCTTTATTCCCATTATAAGCCTTCCCATAATAATAAGGCATGTCAAGAAATCCATTTGGCTCAAATTGAAAGAAGTTACATGATTTGAGGTAACATCTTCTCTGAAGTTCATTTATTTTATTTTCCTTATGCACTAACTATGCTCCTATTATCCTATGTTTACATAAAAAAAATATTATCCTAAATATACTAGGTTTTTTTATGAGATTTATTCAAACTACACTTACACACACCTCCGTCTAATCCGTATAGAACATAATGTTTCTGTGGACGGCAGACTATTACCTCACAAAATAATGATTATTCAATCATATCCTAACACCACTTATGGTGGCCACTATGACGGAATTATAATTATATATGATATTTAGGATATTTATTTTATCTCTATTTTTCTGTAATTCTCATTGTGAATATACCTTAATGTTTTTCATGTTGTATAAATATGATAATTTCATTTGAGGAAGTGTGGATTACCACCCCCTCAAAGTGATGTGACTCGTTCATGACATACATGGAACGAATAAATGGAGGAGTTAATGAAACTGTGTAATATAGATGTTATTAAAGATTTATAATATACATATATATCATTTTTATTTCAATATTTTAGTATGACCAATAAAATGAAATTAGCATTCATGTGTACGTACGGTCTACCATCTCCATGAATGGTACATTTCATTTCTTATCTTCATATACTATGAATTCTTCAAAATACATATATAAGATATATGTGTGTTATTTAAAAAATTAATATCAATATTAAGTTGTTGTAATTATGAATGCATGGATAACTTAGGAATTAACAAGATCAGTTTTGAGTCATGTTCTGAGCATCGATAAAATGTCCAAAATGAACTCAAATAATTAACTAATTGTTATAACATTATAATAAGTTATATAAAATAAAGAATAAATTTGAAAAAGGTTAAAAAACAAATATAAATTATCCTAATTTTATTAATTAGGAATTTAAAGAATGAACAAGACAAGTCAAACTCGAGGTAAGGGACTTTGTCTCAATATCCTTTCTTTGAGGAATACTAATATTTGTACACGACCTTCTTTTATACGTTGTATAATAAAAACCTTTGAAATTCACTTTTATTAAAAATGAATGTTTTTTTATGAAGAATTCTACTAAAATAGAAAATTAATGTATTTTCTGTATTTTAGCGACAAGGGTTTTTCCACCGCCGTAACCGTTATATGATATTTAGCTTCTTATATAAGCCTTAATGTTTTTAAAATGAAAAAGAAACCCCTTGTTTCATTTTTGGGTATTGGAAATATTTTTGAAAGTTTATCTACTACTTCAATATCATGGAATTATTTCTTGTGATTGAAATTGATATTTTAGGATCAAAATGGGGTTATTTCAAATCTTTTATGTCTGATGATTATATAATGGTACTTGGACATTTGACTGGTCGTTATGTGACAAACCAAATTATGTGTGGTTCTATGATAAACCAAATATGGGTGGTTACATTATAACCTCCAATGAATTTGAATGGAAGTCAGCAGTATGGCTATTCCATTCATAATAATGATTTTTTGAAGTGAACTATATTGTTATTCCATTTATGTATGCTTATGTCCCAAGTTTACCATTTATATGTTATATGTTCTTTGTATGTGTTTTATAGTAAAATTTTGGTTACAAAAGGGAAATTAATGAGATTTTATTTAGTAATGATTATTTACTACTTCATAAAGCTGAAAAGTATTACATAAAATAAATTATTCATGGTTTTCATGTTGTTTAAAAAAATTAATAGTTTTCCTTCATTGTGTATCCCTTATTATGCTATTTCTTCTCATCTCATGTTTTGAAATGTTTTTTACATGATTTAATGGTGAATAAGTTCAAGGATGGGATCAAGGAAACTATTGTGATTTTTAAACATGAAACTAACCCATATTATTTTTTAAATGTTTTTTATGAATGAAATTTGATATGGAGTAGAACTGTATACTTTTTAATTAAAAAGTTGTTATGTATAAGTTATTTCCTAATTCTCTAAAGCACTAAACCTAAAAATATACTCAATGTAAATTATTAACTTAATTGAAGATTATGTAATGTTTAATGCTGGGTCCTTATAGCTTCTCATGAAATTTTCATCTGGGTCCTTGAATAATACATAGATATACCATGATTGGATATGAAATCCCACAAGAAATAAACATCAAGAGACCCAAAATCACATTTTGAAATCGTCCAAAATTGATGTTTAAAGGAAATAACTACAAAAATATCTTCTGTATTCTATGTTCTCAAATTTAGAAGTAGTGTGGAAAATTATATCATCTATTAAAACCACTAAAAAAGATCCAAAATATCTTAGAGATGATAATCGATACATAAACCTTGTATTTAATTATACTTCCTTGCGTACAAATCTATACCACACCAATGTGGCATTATTGGATGAATAATACATTTCCATTAAAGATCTATAATATGTATCTACAGATCCCACAACATAGAAGGGACCATCCAATATTGAGACATAGCAATCTAAGAAGTGATCAACTATAACTATATCCCAAAATCATTCACCTATTAAGGATGTAGTTCCCAAACCTCATTAAGAAAATTACCAAGGTATTATTCCAAGACCATAGGAATCACTAACATTTCAACCATTAATATAAAAATAACAACTCATATTTCATGGTAGAAAGGTATTAGTTACATAGTTGACCCATCTGAGGTCCTCACTCTCCAAAAAAACATAGTAAACTCTCTAACAACATCATAGAACCTAATCTACCTCCAAATGATATTTATGATCACCTTCATGAAATAAATATTTTCCTTATTAAGTATTGTATAAAATTTATATATCCAAAATTATTCTAGGATTACCCAAGATTGGTTCTTCCCTAAGGTGATATCATTCCCTCTACAAACATCTCACAATCTATGACAACATCCAATAGGAATTGTTAACACTAAGGGAACTATAAGCATTTCTACCACATGTTCCAATTTATACATCATGGTAGATGAAACAAAGTAGTTAATATCACATAAATCAAGAAAAATAGGAACATAAGAATGAAACAAGAAAATGGTACCTATAATAATGTCATGCATGCCTCATACAAGAGATATAGTACAAGCATATTTATATGACTTACCAGATTACCTCTCTGACCAGGATAATGATAAATATATTTTCCATTATATACTCTCTAATTATTAGGATTATCATGGGGTTATCCTTTACATACCTTAAATACCTTATTATTATCATATGGTAGAGAACACTACCACTTCTTCTATATTGATACTGTTATAATATATGTACTTGAGGTAAACCACCATATTTATGTTATATTCTCATAATTTTCAGACACTCCCACAACAAATGACCTTGTAGTATACAATAAAAACATGGATTTTATACCTTGGTAGGGGAAAATGGCCATCCAAATCTAGATAAATGAGATAATGTGGTGTAAGACCTTATGTAACAATCCAAAAAAACTCTTATATATATGAAAATTGGATGCATAATAAATTTCTAAAACATTTAGAGAATTTGAAAGAATCCACTCTCAGGATGATCATGTTTTGTGTAGTGTTATCTCTAAAACATCTTCCTATTAAATATCATCAATATTTGTTAAAAATCATAATTGAGTAAACAAAATATATTTTTTGATTTAAGGCCTCTAGTTGGCCTCTTAATACAGTAGTAGGTTTGAATAATATCATCCATCTTTCCTAAAATGGGTCTACAAATCTGACTAGTAGAAGATCAAATATTAAAGGGTGTTAATCTCTTGACATCGAGTTATAATTGATGTCAAAGAAAGAAATTTGTCTTAAAACTAATCTCAAAACAACTCCCATGAATTATCCACCTCCATAGGTCCAGTACAGAATATGATCCCACACTTATTTTCTACCCATTATTGGATCATCACATCCAATGAAACTCAGTTCTATTTTTGAGAATGACTAAAAATAAATGATATCCACACCACTACTTAGTATTACTCTTTCATAAAAATGGATATATATATATATAGCTCTCATAATTTAATTTAATATAGTACAAAAACTCTCAATGTTTATTCCACTATGTTTTAAAATTATCAACCTCAATCACATAGTAATGTTATTTCCTATCCCACTAAACATATTTGACTATGAACCTAATAAGGATGTCAACTGTGAGCCATTTATTTTATAAAAAACAATAGTGGACTCATACAATTGAAAATTTTAATATTTAAAACTAATTAATTATGATTCAACCAAACCACACAGTCTAGCAATTTCAGACATATGAATAAATAAAAATAATTAATGGTCCTTCCCTAGGTCTTTAAACCATAACCAATAACAATTTTCTATGTATTTTTCATGAACATTAATGCCTTTTAATAAGATAATTTGGGAGCTAAGTTTATTTCTATTTGAATGTGTCACTTTTTTACATTTAATTATAGATTCATTTGATATAATTTCCCTACTAACCCATTAATTCCACAATATGACCTACCATCAAACACCACCATATCCCTCATCCAATATTTGAAACCACTCTCACTCAATATTAAACCTCTTGAGATATTAGTGAAGGTATAAATATAATGATTTGAAAACCCCACATCCTATTGGCAATAGTTTGGTGACTATAATAATTTGTATCACATACATAAAAATTGTATTCATTACCCTATAATATTATATTGAATGAGAGATTAAAAAAACCCAAAAAAAACTCTTACTAATAATAAATAAATGATGTTAATACATGAATGTAGTGTCATATTAGTGTAAAAATATAAAAGACATAACTATGAGTACAAAAAGAAAATCATATATTGGAACCATGAATCCCAACGGGTTATTGAAATACTCTAAAAGATAATAATGTATGGATAGATAACCAACCAGTTCATCTTGACATGAGAAATATATTTTATTTATTAGGGAGAGAATAATATATCTAATCAATAGGAATCCCCCTAGATACTCTCCTGGAATGGTTTTAAATGTATACTAAAATAAATGAATAATCATTGAATCAAACTCATTACCTATATAGGTATTCCGAGTTCTCCACCTAACAATGGATCTCTCCCCTTGTTTCGTATAAAACATAGTTAAAAATTATTAATTAATTGTATATTAATCTTTATTAAAGTCATTTAAACTATTACCCAATGAGAAAAATTATGATAACCATATATTTTAACTTTAGATTCATGATAGGAAATAGATCCCCACCCTCAGGTATTTCAATGTAATTCAAACAAGAAGGGAACAATAAATACATATATATGATCATATCTCCCATATTTTATATTAAAACCATTACCATAGTCATAATACATATTTTTAATTAATTATAAAAGGAATTATATGACAAATATAGGTGATAAAACAGAATGTAATGGAATAATATAATGGGAGTAAAAAACTGAATGGGGTATAATTCATAATATAGGGAGGTAACAATCACTTTTTATCACTACATATCTATATTGGAAATATAGGATTAAATTCCAAATGAAATTTTTTTTAAAACAACTTGAAACAAAACCTTAGACCATTTAGGGGTTGGGTTATATTAGAGGGTTCTTGGTGAAACTGAGGGGGTAATAATATTTTTACACACTCTTCTAGATACACCTTAATGGTCTAAAAGGATCATTCAAATCCTTAATTGCTTGAGTTTAAGTGTCACTATGAAATGTGTATCACATAGAAGATAGACCTTCATTGAATATATGTTGTAAAATTTATATTTAAACTATTAATTTTTAGTGATAGGTTCACAAAATCATACCCCTTGACAATTCACACCATGAATTGAGGGTTTAAATCATGATTTGTACCCCATTAAATATAATTATCACCTTATGAATAAACATTTCTCATGAAATTACTTCTCACATCACGGAAAAAATTTACATCATGAATTTCATATGATTCCATATCAAATCTCTCAAACACCACCAAACTTACTCAAAGAATTATCTAAACGCCATAGAATTTGGAAAACAATGAATTAGAACATTCTTTATGTTTTCAGTACACAACACATAAAAAAAATCTATAAATTGAAATCTTGACCCATACATGGGAAAAATTATTCATATACTCAAATGTATTGATTATATAATTAAATCCCTGAAATCAAATAGACATTGTCTTATAGATAATCCTCAAAATTATTATGATCTCTTTTTAAATTTGTTACTCATAAATGGGGTAAAAATCATATTCAAGCAATCTATATGAAATTACCAAAATGGAATCCCAAAATAACATGTATACAACTAAAATATATTCTATTATGCATGGAATATCACCTTTTTTAGTGGATAATATAACACCTTGGTAATTGAAAAAGATTAGTTTTTATTCGATACGGTATATGACACAAAACACCAAATGCAGAAAGGAATATTACCTCTTGAGAGATTATAGTATATTTAATATTTTAAATAAATTAAATTTATTCTATAGCTTCCAATTAAAACAATATTGAGTTATAATGCATCACATACAACAAAAACGTTGTTCAATAGAATGTGTTGCACATGAGACAGAGTTTTATTAAATAAACATATATTAATAAAACATTATAATCTAGTGTAATAAGAAATATCCTAGCCATTAAATTATAGTTTATGAATAGTATTAAATAAATTATGATAATTTATATTCTATAAAAATATAATATTAATTCATCTATTATCACTTAATTAGAAATTAAAATATAAATCGACTGATAATTGAGGACATATTTTTATGCTCCCAATGATGTGTCGTCTTAATAAATGCAATTAAATAAAAAATAGAATTACGTTAATTTAATATATATTTTATATATTCATTGAATTTTTTTGGATATTATTATAATATATTTTATAGGAATAAGATAAAAAATACATTTTAGCATAAAAATATATGTATTTCAAAAGATAGATTTAATTCCTTTTAGTAGTGAACCAATTTTAAATCCAATTTTTTTAATTTTATAAATTATATATCTAAAAATAGAATTATTTTGTTACATATAAAAATAAATATGAGGTTATGTTTAATTTTTTTTATCTAAATCTTGATTCTTTTGATTGATAGTGAAAATATTGAATTTTGATTCCAAAATGCTTTTTGTCTAATTTATTTATAAGGTTAATATATATTAAAAAATTTCAGAGCTAACATAAATAAATTATTCATAAATAAATCCAATTTATTTAATTTTTATCTAATTATATTTTAAATTGGACATAATAACTTAGCAAGCTTTTGAAATTGTTTTATTTAAAAACCCACTATGTCATCCCATTTATAAGATTGAATTTTAATTAATATTTCACAATTATGTTATTGGAATTTAGAAAATTTCATTAAATATTTTTAATCATAATAATTTAGAATTTATAACAATGTAAACATATTTTTGGACTATAAATATTAGTGAACGAAAAAAATATTAAATATAATGACAAAGAGAAAAATTAGATTAACAAATGACAACACCTAAAACTTAAGGGACACAAAGAACTAGAATCTTTTTCAAAATACATTATATATATATATAAATATTGACACTATAATTTATGTTAAATAATTTCACACATTATTAGAGCCACCTTTCAATAAGGATATGTTACTAGAATTACCTTTTAAAAAAATTACAAGATTTCCAGTCCTCCTCCACTTTAAAAAGGCACTCAACCATCAAACTTATTCACCACACTATACTCTTTGCCTCACAAAAACAATACAAAATTAAGATACAACAATAATTTACCTAAAAAAAGAAGCCTTAACTTGGTAAAATATTTATCCAATAATTCTTTTGGTATAAGCTAAAAGGAGTTACCCGAAAATGTGGTGACAGTCTTCAACAATCACTTTAATTTTAATTCTTTAGCCACCCCACCAACTACTATTATTAAATTATAATATAATAAAATTAGTATACTAAATATAGTTACATTTTTTTATAATTTTTTACCTATAAATGCAAACACTTAAATTTAATGGCTAACAAATGTTCTGTTTATGTGTATAGTGAATTGCCACATCGTAGAATGATGGTATTCATTTTTTCTTTTACCACCTTTCATGGTTGGTATTTATGATGGAAAGTATATTATATATGATATGTGTGATATTTATTATTTTATAATTATTATTTATTTCAAATATAACACATAAATTTATGATTTCTTCTTTTTTTGCGAATATGATATCATCGTTTGTGGACGTGTGGACAACCACCTCCTCCAAGTGTTGGGATTCATTCACTCCACACACGGATTGTGTAGAGGATGGTTTCAATAAAAATATGTTACCTATAAAAAATAAAAATTAAACATAAATTATAATATAAATATATATCATTTAATTTACCTTATTTTAAACATGATATAGAGATATAAGTAGTGTTCATGCGTACGTTTGACCTACTGTCTGCCTGAACCATGCATTTCATATCTTATATCCAAATTTTATGTATTATTGCAAAAAAATAAATTAGAAATATATATACTAAATATATAATTTAATTTATTCAGTACACGATCAAATCATGATCTATGTAATAATAACCAGAAGAAAAAACCAAAATATACACTAAAAACAAGGTAATTAACTCTGAAAATAGTGAAAATAATGAATGATTATTAATAAATGGGTAATACTATATTATAAGAATATAATATATGATATGATTAATATTAAAATAGTTTTGGAATAATATATTATAATTATTAAAAATAATATAAATGAGTTTAAATAGCACACAACATAAATAAATTTTAGATAAGGGATTCTTAGCCAACTTTCCTTTTAGTGAGGCATACACCGTTTTCACCACTTGATTCTTTTGTTTGGTTTATCTACTACCATATTGATATATTATATACTAAATTATTATAACTTCAGGTTATTTGAGATTTTATTAGATTTTAAATTATTCATGGGATTATAATTCTAAATATTCCAAATAGAATGGGACTTCATCTCAATCTCCATTCTTTATGACAAACATTTTTATTAGGAACCAAATTTCTTATATATAGTGTAAATAATGACACACTTATTGATAATATCATGATTCATTAATTATTCATGATATTTTTAGTTTTTAATTTAGTTATTTTAGAAAATAGTATTTGAATATATCATTACCAACTATAATATAAATTCGGAACCCATATTATTTTCATTAGTCTACATTAATTATTCATAGTTTTTATAATGACCCATACTTTACATACATTGTTATTACTTCAAAATTGAAGCATAATTATTAAAAAATATAAAAATCTATGAAAGGATCGTATAGGTATAGTGTCTTTAGAAACTGGTAAACATAAACAACTGGTTCATAAAGCGTCTACATTGTCTCCCATTTATTTCATCATATCTATAGTCCCTTTTGGAATATCATACTTAATAACCTTCTTTCTGACCTGGGGAAAAAACATACAAAAGGGTGAGCTCAAATTCTCAGTAAGTGTAAACAAAATAAATATCAATCTCATCATATTCATAAGAACATATCTTTTTGAAATCTTAACCTGCAAAAGGGATCATAATTTCATAACATGGGATAAATCAAAGTAGTGAAATGTAATCCCAATAATCATAACATAAAACATGAAACTTTGTGGCATACACAAATAATCATAGATAATCATTTCTTATTAGTCAAGACTCATTTCCAAGACTATCTTAGTGGATAAAGTCCATTTCTGTACTGAGTTCATTCCTCGTTTCAGTCCTGTTTCACTGAACCGGTTTAACCTACCGTTCTAGCCATGTCTATCTCATGAGATATAAAATCTTTACCCAATGCATTGTAGGGAGATATAGGTCCCACCCATCTCATAATGATATCATTCATATGTGTGCCACAAAATCATAAATCATACATCATTGCATAACCCATGTAATAAAAATGGGATTCTTAAACAACATGAATCATACAACAATTCATATAAGATAATGGAATTCATAAAAATAATTCCATCACTACATAATCAAATCAATGTAATAATAGGGATAGAAACCTAACCCTATATTTTCTTAGATGGAAAATAATTTTGATAAAACACTTGAACTCCATTCTTGAGGAAAATATCCTTGCTACTTCAAAAACATTTTCCTTTCTTAACATGTCAAAATATTTAAACTAAAAGAAGTTGATTAAAAATAAAATTGAAAACTTGTAAAGGAATCTTCTTGGAAATAATGTTTAAAAATCCATTCATGTCGTATAAGTTAAAAAAACATTCTTCTCGTACTTTTGTTGGAAAAGTCAAAAAGTACCTCGTACGAAAAATGACAAAAGATTCCTTTTATATCATTTACTATAAACTCACATAAGGGTAAAATTGTATTTCAAAATTGTAGGTGGATGTAAATAATATTACATATTGAGGAAACATGGATGTGGAAGATAAAATACACCCTAGTAAATACCAAAGTATAAACAATTTCGGGAAAAAAAATTAGATTGTGATATTTCCCTTACCTTAGGTCTGATTTGCATTGTAAGTGTCCGAACCTCCTGTATTATGATTTAAATAATGTTATTGACTTATTCTAGAATCATACTTATTTTTATGATATCGTATATGGACATATTCTTAGCTTCTTATTAGTAATATTTCATTACTACTTGTTATTCGGGTGTTTATTACTTTTTGTTCTTATGCGTGTTTTGTCGAATAAATTCTTGTTCTTCTTTTTAGGTTACAGATACCTCATTTCCAGATTGGTATTAGTGTAATATATTCATTCATTCCATTCATTTATATAATCATTATGCAATGAAGATCATGTAGAACGAGTCGCATCACATCGTGGAGATGGTATTCCGTGCGTACGCACGAGCGATGATATCATTCCCATGATCATGAAATTGTAATGGAGTGTATATATACAATTTCATAATCAATATAACATTACAATAATTATATATAGTTATTATTTACACCATTATACCCATCCAAGTAAGGTGGTGGTGGAAAATATATTACACCACGGCGTGGAGACGGTATTCCGTAGGTACGCACGCGTGGTGATTTCATTTTCCGTAGGAAGGATAGATGGTGAAATAGGGATGTTTCATACATATAATAACATATCAGTATATGAGTGATACTGATGTTATTACTTCATAATGAAACAACTAAAGAATAAGAAGTGGAAGAAGAAATAAAGATGAAAGAATCGGTAACAGACATTACCTCTTCTTTGAAGTGCTTCTTTGAGACCTACTTTTAGGAAACTAAACTTGGTATTTGAAGAAGACCAGGACATATAGGATGTATCTAGGGAAGTGTAGAGAAGAAATTGGCAGGGTTTGGCCGAGATTGAAGGCTCAAATTGGTGTGAGGAAGAGGGGGAGGAGGTGCCCTTTTATAAGGGAGGAGAGGGGCTCCTTTGGAAAAACTAAAAATATTATTTTATTATAAAGCCAAATTCGGTTTTAAATAGCTCAAAATTGATTTATTTCGAATATAAGTTGGGGAAGGGTCGAAATACTATCATCCAATAGAATTTAGGCAAGTTTATGTTCCTATTTTAACCTTCTCATTTAGATTTATCATTCAGTTAGATAATTTTACTTTTACAGTGTCTTTTTGTGTTCTTACACTATAAGGTTAATAAACATACTATAACAAGCCAAACGAACCCCAAGTTGTTTATTATTAATATATATAACCTTTTATAAGTCATTTTACTGAGCCTTAGATTTTTAGAAATAAAATAACAATTAATAATATAATATATGTTTTAAAAACTATTTTATGTCAATTTTGACACTATTTAGTAATTGATTTTTGTGAAAATCATAACAGAATGATTAATTCTAAAAAATTTAATTTAATCAATACTAACATGTCATATTATCCTATAAAGTTATTGGAATTCATAAAAAGTCTCAAATTACATTTATTTGGGTATTTATAACATCAATTATATCAATATTTCATTAATAAGATAATTACTGCATCATCATTGTGTCATAAATAAATTACCTTATATAATGTCTAAAAATTACAAATAAATTATCATTATGTAGGAAATCGTTTTAGCTTTCTAATGAATATTTATAGTCCAATTTATCGTATGTATAACCCTATATTAAAAATTCTTTAGTTATTAAACATTGATTTTAACTATTTTAACCCTTCTTTAAATAAATTGATAATAAATGTCCTAATCTAATCGAAGTGGGACTAAATGGTCATATTTTATTCCTAAGGTTGTTTTTGGTCGAATTAAACTTATCCAATAGAATTAGGACATGTGTTAGGGTATTAATAATATCATTTTAACCTTAACTACCCTATTTATTTTTAACCGTGGTAAAAAAAATAAAAAGTTACTATTAACCAAAAATTATTTTCATCTCATTGAACCAAATTTTAGTCCTTGATATTAACCGTGTCTTTCGGATTTTTGAAATTCTACTCATAGAAGCTGTAAAATTATGCTGTATGAAAAAATCAGTTTTTTTAACTACCACTTAGTGGTTTCACTATTCATCAAAAAATGAAAGTTTCCAGAAAAATACCAAAAATTAGGCCTAAGATATATTTGATATTATGAATTCAAAAATGATTTTCATTTTACAAAATTCATGACATATCAGTTACATTAACTAATTTAAAAATTAATTCTCGTCATCAAAACAAATAGCGTGTTTTTAAAAGATAATAACTATCAAAAGATTGACACTTGTTTATGTCTGGTTTAAATGCGAAATTACATCCAATGAACAACATTGTATTAAATTGTAAAAATATATTCTAAATATACTTTAAAACAACTCAAATTAATAATTTATGACTATTAATTATTCTGATTAAAAAATTTGTTTTTAATTAAAATTTAGTAACTTTCACTATTCATCAGAATATGAAAGTTATCCGAAAAGTACCAAAATTTCACCCTAAGATAATTTAGATATTCTGAATCCAAAAATGAAGTCCAATTTGAAAAATAAAATTTAAAAAATTTCAAAAAGTGGTTATCACTATTCATAACGGCTAGTTTTAATAATATTTTAATAGCATATCGTTGTTTAGTGAAACTCGATATTGCATACGACGCAAGCTATTGAGGAAGGTTGCGGTTGCGTGTAAAGCAAGAAAAGCTAGTCTTGTGTGTAGTGAAATATTCCTTTTATGATTTATATAACATAAAAACAAAATATTTCTCATAAAAGTCTCGGGTGTTACATTCTACCCCCCTTAAAATGAATTTCGCCCTCGAAATTTGTCACTTTGTAACAAAAAGATGAGGATACCTCTCCCTCATCATATCCTCAAGCCCCCATGTAGCTTCTTCTAATTGGTGGTTCTTCCATTAAACTTTCACCAATCGAGTGGTCTTGTTTCGTAGGACTATTTCGCTGCGATCCAGAATCTCTATTGGTTGTTCATCATAAGAAAGATCTTGCTCCAGCGGTACAACTTCTGAGCTGAGTACATGTGAAGGATCAGGTATATATTTTCTCAGGAGAGATACATGGAACACATTTTGAACTTGAGAGAGATTCGGTGGAAGCGCCAATCGGTAAGCTACCTTTCCAACATGATCCTGTATTTTGAAAGGATTGATATATCTAGGGCTCAACTTCCCCTTCTTTCCAAATCTCATGACCCTCTTCTAGGGAGATATCCGTAAGAACACTTTATCACCCAATTCAAACTCTAGGTCTTTTCTTCGGTTGTCGGCATAACTTTTCTGTTGACTCTGAGCTGCTCTTATGGGTTGTTGAATAGATCAGACCTTTTCTGCCATCTCATCAACAAGATCAGGTCCTAATAGCTTCCTTTCCCCAACTTCATCCCAGCAAGTTGGAGTCCTGCATTTCATTCCATTGAGAGCTTCATAAGGAGCCATCTGAATACTGGAGTGAAAGCTATTATTATAAGAAAATTACACCAAAGGTAGGTGTTGATCCCAACCACCTTTCATATCCATGGAGAATGTTCTCAACATATCTTCTAGAGTTTGAATTGTTCTCTTAGACTGACCGTCTGTTTGAGGATGATAAGCAGTGCTAAAACTCAACTCTGTATCCAGAGTTTGCTGAAGACTTTGCCAGAACATCGAGGTAAATCTCGGATCCCAATCAGATATAATAGAAAGTGGTACTCCATGCAATATTACCACTTCCTTTACATATATCCTGGCAATCAGATCCAGAGGGAAATCCTCTCTAATAGAAATGAAGTGTGCAGACTTTGTAAGATGATCAACTATGACCCAGATAGCATTATTGACTTTGGATGTTTTAGGAAGTACTGTGACAAAGTCCATAGTGATGATTTCCCATTTCCATTCGGGTATGGGTAATGGTTGTAACATCCCCTTAGACATCTGTCTTTCAGCTTTAACTTGCTGACAAACCAAGCATCGAGAGACATATTCAGCAACATCTCTTTTCATTCCATCCCACCAGAAGTACTCTTTCAGGTCCCTATACATCTTCATGCTTCCAGGATGAATAGAGAATGAAGAACTATAAGCCTCATCCAGCAGCTCCTTCTTTAATTCGGGAATGGGAGGAACACAAACCCGATTCCTGAACTTTATTATCCCATCACAATAAATGTTGAATTTAGGAATATTTCTCACCTTATTTTATAACTCTACATCTTCTTTATACGCCTCTTTAATCTTCACATGTATAGATGGTTGAACATTCATTTGAGAAAGATACAATTTTCCCCCTTCCATTATAATTCCAAGATCTATCCTTTGTAAATCCATAAATATTGGATCTCTTGTGATCCTCATCATGGATAAACTAGCATGGTCTTATCGACTTAATGCATCTACCACCTTGTTTGCTTTCCCAGGGTGGTAATGAATTGAGCAGTCATAATCCTTAATCAGCTCCAGCCATCTTCTTTGGTGCATATTCAGCTCTTTTTGTGTGAAAATATACTTTAAACTGTTATGATCAGTATAAATATCACACCTTTCTCCATAAATATAATGCCTCTAAATCTTTAATGCAAATATTACCACAACTAACTCCAAATCATGAGTTGGGTAATTTTGCTCATGGATTTTCAACTGTCGTGAGACATAAGCTATCACCATATCATTTTGCATGTGAACACACCCCAATCCCTTCTTAGATGCATCACTGTAAATCACAAACCTTTCTCCACTACAAGGAAATGTGAGCACAGGTGCACTGGATAACCTTCTTTTCAACTCCTTGAAATTCTCTTCACATTCCTCCGTCCAGACAAACTTAACTCCTTTCTGAGTCAACTTGGTGAGTGGATTAGATAATCATGGAAAATATTTCACAAAACCTCGATAATATCCAACCAAACCAAGAAAACTTCGGATCTCAGTTACTGTTGTTGGTCTCGACATTCTTTAGATAACCTCTGTTTTTGCTGGATCAATAGATATCCCCTCTTTTGAGATTTTGTGACCCAAAAATGAAACTCTTTGAAGCCAAAATTCACACTTGGTAAATTTGGAATAAAGCTTCTACTTTCTTAGGGTCTTCAATATAATTCTCAAGTGATCTTCATGTTCTTCCTTTCTCTTTGAATATACAAGAATATCGTCTATAAAGACTACCACAATGTAACACCACGAAATTTTATGAAAAATATTCTTTTTAATTTCATTAATGTCTTGTGTTGTACGCTACACCAAAAGAAGCTTTCACAACATGCATCCTTGACTTTCCTTCCATTACACGCAATCGCGACCTTCCTCGATAGTGTGTGTAGTACGCAATACCGAGTTTCACTAAACAACGATATGCTATTAA
The DNA here is from genome assembly GCA_963277665.1 of Viscum album. NCBI lineage: Eukaryota > Viridiplantae > Streptophyta > Magnoliopsida > Santalales > Viscaceae > Viscum > Viscum album. The sequence goes on along the minus strand of OY728130.1, from coordinate 1,612,279,340 downwards.
AATATTATTATAACTAGCCGTTATGAATAGTAATAACCACATTTTAAAATTTTAGAAATGTTAGCTCTCAAAATGGACTTCATTTTTGGATTCGGAGTATCGAATTTATCCTAAGGTGAAATTTTGGTGATTTTCGGATAACTTTTATTTTCTGATGAATAGTGAAAATTATTAAATTTTAATTAAAAAAAATTTTTTAATCGAAATAATTAATAGTGATGAATTATTAATTTGAGTGGTTTTAAAGTATATTTAGAATATATTTTTACAATTCAATACAATGTTGGTCATTGGATGTAATTTCACATTTACACCAGACATAAACAAGTGTCAATCTTTTGATAGTTATTATCTCTTAAAAACACGCTATTTGTTGTGACAGCGGAAATTAATTATAAAATTAATTAATGCAACTTATATGTTAGGAATTTTGTAAAATAGAAATAATTTTTGAATTCGGAATATCAATTATAGCTTAGGGTGAAATTTTGGCATTTTTCTGAAAAACTTCAATTTTTGATGAATAGTGAAACCACTAAGTGGTAGGTTAAAAACTGAATTTTGCATAAAACATAATTTTACCGCTTCTGTGAATGAAATTTCGAAAATCCGACAGACACGGTTGATATCAGTAAGTAAAACGTGGTTCAATGAGATAAAAATTAATTTTTTGGTGAATAGTAACTTTTTACTTTTTTTACCGCGGTTAATAGTAAATAGGGTAACTAAGGGTAAATATGATATTACTATTACCCTAACACATATCCTAATTCTATTAAATAAGTGTAATTCAACCAAAAACAACCTTATGAATATAATATGACCATTTAGGTCCACTTGGATTAGATTATGACATTTAATGTTATTTTATTTAATGATTAGTTAAAATAGTTAAAATCAATGTTTAATAAGTAAATCGTTTTTTAATATAGGGTTATACATAAGATAAATTCGACTATAAATATTAATTAGAAAGATAAAAATATTTCCTATATAATGGTATTTTATTTGTAATTTTTAGACATTAAATAATTTAATTTATTTATGACACAATGATGATGCAGTAATTATCTTATTAATGAAATATTGACATAATTGATGTTATAAACACCCAAATAAATGTAATTTGGGACTTTTTATGAATTCCACTAATTTTATAGGTTACTATGATATATTAGTGTTGATTTAATCAACTTGGTTCGAACATATAATTCTGTTATGACTTTCACAAAAATCATATATCAAATAGTGTCAAAATTGACACAAAATAGTTTTTAAATCAAATAGTATATTATTAATTGTTATTTTATTCCTAAAAATCTAAGGTTCGGACAAATGACTTAGATAAGGATATATATATCAATAATAAAAAATTTGGGGTTCGTTTGGCATGTTATAGTAAGTGTATTAACCATATAGTGTAAGAAAACAAAAAGACACGGTAAAAGTTAAATTATTTAACTTAGAGTTAAATCTAATTGATAAGGTTAAAATAATAACCTAAACTTGTCTAAATCCTATTGGTTGATAGGATTTCGACCCATACCCACTTTAGCTTCGAAATAAGACCCTTTGTAACCATTATAAACCAATTTTGACTTTAATATAAAATAATATTTTGAGATATTCCTAAGGGGCCCCTCTCCTCTCTTATAAAGGGGCACCTCCTCCCTCTCTTCCTCACACAACTTTGAGCCTTCAAGCTCGGCCAACCCCTACCAAAATCCCTTCTCCACTTCCCTAGTATCATCCTAGATGTCCTGGTCTTCTTCAAAGACCATCCTTAGTTCTTTAAGTGGAGGCTAAGAAAAGGCGCGTCAAAAAGAGGTAATATCCATTACCGATCTTTTTCAATTTCTTTCTTCTTCAACTTCTTCTTCTTTAGTTGTTTCATGATAAAGTAATAACATCAGTATTTCTTATATACTGATATGTTATTATAAATATGAAACAACTCTAATTAACCTTCTATCCATCCTACGGAAAAAGGAAATCACCGCGCGTGCGTACGTACGGAATACCGTCTCCACGCCGTGGTGTAATCTATTTTCCACCACCACCTTAATTGGATGGTTATAAAGGTGTAATGAGTAACTATATATGATTATTATAAAGTGATATTGATACTGAAATAGTATACATACACTTCAACACAATTCCACGACCATGGGAACGATATCATCCCTCGTGCGTACGTACGGACTACCGTCTCCACGACGCGATGAGATTCATTCTCAATGATTAGCCATTCATGAATGATTATAAATTATATATAATAATTACTAAAGAAATATATGACCTAATAATGATACTGGAATTATTTATATTTATATGCATGTCATCTACTTAATTCCATTCAATTCAATAAGGAAACGAAAACAGCGTCCATGCGTACGTACGGACTACCGTCTCCATGAACGGTGTATTTCTTTCCATTTACTGATTTATTATATATGTATATTATGAATATATATATATATATAAATCATGTTTTATTTTCTGGAATTAAGTAATCATGATCTAAGTAATCATAAGAATAATTACAAGTTAAAAACATGAACGACAAATGAGACGATTTTACCCAAAACGCTACTTTAACATTAATTTACAAAATAACGGGTAGTATAAAGTCATAAGTGGACCATATATGATATAATAAAAATGAATCTGATTCTGTAATAAGTCAATAACATGATTTAAATCATTATACGGGAGGTTCGGACGCTTACAAAGCAAGTCGGACCTAAGGTAAGGGGAAATATCACAATCTCATTTTTATCCGAGATTGTTTATTCGTAAGTATTTACTGAGGTGTATTTTATCATCCACATCCATGTTTCATAAATATGTAATATTATTTCCATCCACCTACAATTGTTTAAATCCATTTTTACCCTTCGGTGAGTTTTTAGTAAAAAAATGAAAGGAATCTTTTGTCGTTTTTTCGTACGAGGTACTTTTTGACTTTTCTGACAAAAGTACGAAGAATGTTTTTTTAACTTATACGGCATGAATGGATTTCTGAAACATTATTTACAAGAAGTTTCCTTTACAAGTATTAAAGTTTATTTTTAATCAACTTCTTTTAGTTTAAAATTGTATGACATGTTAAGAAAGGAAAAGTGTTTTTGAAGTAGAAAGGATATTTTCCTCAAGAATGGAGTTCAAGTATTTTATCAAAATTATTTTTCATCTAATATAATAAAAGGGTTCTGTTTTTATCCCTATTATTACATGGATTTGATTATGTTGTGATGGAAATATTTTTTTTCTTTATCTTATATGAATTGTTTTATGATGTCATGTTGTTTAAAAATCCCATTTTTATTACATGGGTTACGCTATGATGTATGGTTTATGATTATGTGGCACACATAAGAAAGGATTCATTATAAGCTGGGTGGGACCAATATCTCCCTCCAATTCATTGGGTAAATATTTTATATCTCATGAGATAGACATGGCTGGAACGGTAGGTTATACCGGTTCAGTGAAACAGGACTGGAACGAGGGTGACTCGGTTCAGAAAGGGACTTTGTCCACTAAGATAGTCTTAGAAATGAGTCATGACTAACAAGAAATGATTTTCCATGATTATGTGTGTATGCCACAAAGTTTCATGTTTTAAGTTGTGATTATTGGGATTACATTTCACTTCTATGATTTATCCCATGTTATGATATTATGAGCTCTTTTGCAGTTTAAGATTTCCAAAAGCTATTTTCTTATGTATATGATGTGATTGATATTTCTTTTATTTACCCTTACTGAGCATTTGAGCTCACCCTTTTATGTTTTCTTTTCCCCAGGATATAAAGAAAGGTTTTAGGAAAAAAAAGATCTTTATGGGAGATATTGAAGATCTTTCACCACAATTAGAAGATTACGTTCCGAGTTTCCAAAGACACTAAACTATTACGATCCTTGTGTGTGTGTTTTTTTTATGTACTAATTATTCCGCAAAAGTAATGTAATGTTCATGTACGTTAAGCTTCGGGTCTCTACAGTTGGTATCAGAGGAAAGGTTTAGTCAACCTTTTGAAACTAGGATGCGAAAGCGTTAGTGAGATCCCTAGATATATTTCTAAGGTATGTTTAGGGATGTCCCTAAGGTTAAGTATATGTATAGGTTATAGTACTATATTTACGCTAACGATCATAGAATTAAACCTATGATGTTAGATATTGAAGGTACTCCCCCTTTATTATGTTGTTTTCCCTAGCATGATTTTTGCCTCTCACACTATTCTTTTTGGGTTTTAGATGCTGGCTGGAACCCGAAGGAACCATGTTGATCAATGCAATGGACAATGTAATGATTGTCCTCCTGAGAAAACAAATGTTATGGGAGATGGAGTGCAAAATCTTATTGCTATCCTTACACAAGCTATGAATCATTCTGGACTTCCAAATGAGCAGAGAAGGGAGCAATTTTCTATTGAGTCCTTCATGAGGAAACGTCCACCTTCTTTCAGTGGGACTTCCGGTCCACTTGTGGTTGAACAATGGATCAGTACCACTGAAAAGATATTTTCAGTTCTTCAATGTTCTGAACATGATAAAGTCATCTTAACAGTATATCTTTTGGAAGGTAAAGCTGATCAATGGTGGAATCTTATCAAGAATACGATGCCAAGAGATGAAATTGAGTCCATGGAATGGGATGAGTTCAAGAACTTGTTTTTCAGTAAGTAATTCCCTCGTATTCTTCGAAAAAAGATGGAGAAGGAGTTTCTTGAACTAAAGCAAAAGGATGATGAATCTGTTGGTATATACGAAGCGAATTTTACAAGACTTGCAAGGTATGCATCTGGCATTATCACCCAACCTGAAAGTAAAGTTGATCAATTTTTCAGTGGCTTAAAACCAAGTCTTCGAAGGGAATTAGCTATAAGAGACTTCAGTAGCTATGAAGAAATTGTGCGTTGTGTTATCAAGGTAGAAATAGAAGTTGGTGTTACATATCCATCTCATGGTTTTGACAAGAAACGAAGATGGAGTTCAAGGAGAAATCTCAGAATAATGGTGAAAAGAAGATGAATGTTTCCTTATTCAAAAAGTGTGGAAAGAAGCATGGTGGATATTGTCTTAAAGGGACTAGAAAATTCTTTAAGTGTGGAAAAGAAGGTCATCGAGCAGCTGAGTGTCGAAGTAATGGAAAAAGGGTTTCTAATGATGTGAATAAAGCAAACACTGCAGAGAACGCACCACCAACACTTCAATGCTTCAAGTGAAAGGAAATGGGGTATTATGCCAATAAATGCCCTAATCCAAGGGTTAGTGATGATCGACATGAGCAACCGCTTAAGGAAAAGGACAAATGGAAGTCACATGCGATCACTATTGGCGATGTTGAATATGAAAACAATGTGGTGGAATGATTAAGTGTTTATATAATGGGATTCCAAAATAATGTTGTATCATGGAGTATTGGAATATTTATGTATTGGTTTAATGTGGTATTCAAAGTGATTGTGATATTTTTGGAAATAAGATGATATGCGCATAATGAAGGAATAATAAGATAATGAGGTATTTTATTGTATTCATGAGCTCATGACTGATATAAGGAGAAGGTTATATCATGGTTTGAGTATATAGAATTTTTGGATTTTGGTATGTGGAAGGTGTTAACTTTTAACTACATTCATTTTTTCACTAAGGTATTCAAGAGAATACATGATTAAGGCCTTTGAATGTTTGGAATGTGACCAACAAGACATATCTTATGATATGTGGGGATCAACGACAGTATTAAATCTTTGGTAATCGTTGTCACTATATTATGAGAGTGGACTGCAGTATTATGGATAAGCCTAAAGATTATAATGGATTATGTTGGACATAAGTTAGTATTGTTTAAGGATAGAAGATTTTCGATATTATTGATGGGATGTTATAGTAACGTAGTTTTAGAAAAAGGACAACCTGCAGGACGGGCGACAGCCCATCGCGTCGGACAAGGATGTTGGAATCAAACCCACAATCGAAGTGCGACTGGCCTTTATCGCCTACCACTGGCCTACAGGAAGTCCCTGTTTAGTATAAACTAGTTTTATTATATTAAACAGTATGATATATAAAGTATAAGTCCATTTTAGGGACCATATATGATTAATCTCACTATATAATGACTTATGTATATTTAATAACTTATGCTAACCTTTTGTTTGAGACAGATGGAATGACCCGTCATTCGATCACATGATTTTCTAACACTTCACGAATAACAAATTCAACTTCATTTATTTAAGAGATGAAGTGGAAATTGTTCAAGGCACGAACAACAGTGAGATTGTACCAAAATCATGTAAGTATTTCTTTTAATTCATCAACTTTAGGGAAATGATCTTGAAAACCAAAAATGTTGTCCTAGTGCCCTTATATCCGATGAATCAGATGGTAGCCTATATCGTCACAAATTTATGGCTTTGTGATTGCTGGATTTTCCATAGCCATGTTCTCTACCACTCTCCATCAGAACATGATGGTTATATTTCTCTTCCATGTCCATATTTTCACCTATGTGGAAACCCAGTGATTAGTTTATTTGGTTAACCGTTACGTTTCATACTTTTGTTTTTAATGATTGGTTTTGGTATTCCTTTTTACGATGTGGGTTTCTATTAAAGAAACTTTCGAATAGTAAACCATTTATAACCCCGACGAATTTCGAGGGCGAAATTTATTTTAAGGGGGGTACAATGTAACACCCCAAAATTTTATGAAAAATATTCTTTTTAAATTCATTAATGTCTTCTGTTGTACGCTACACCAAAATAATCTTTCACAACACACATCCTTGACTTGCCTTCCATTACACGCAATCGCGACCTTCCTCGATAGCGTGTGTAGTACGCAATACCGAGTTTCACTAAACAATGATATGCTATTAAAATATTATTATAACTAGCCGTTATGAATATTAATAACCACCTTTTAAAATTTTAGAAATTTTATCTCTCAAAATGGACTTCATTTTTGGATTCTGAGTATCGAATTTAGCCTAAGGTGAAATTTTGGTGATTTTCGGATAACTTTTATTTTCTGATGAATAGTGAAAATTACTAAATTTTAATTAAAAACAACTTTTTTAATCGAAATAATTAATAGTGATAAATTATTAATTTTAGTGGTTTTAAAGTATATTTAGAATATATTTTTACAATTCAATACAATGTTGGTCATTGGATGTAATTTCACATTTACACCAGACATAAACAAGTGTCAATCTTTTGATAGTTATTATCTCTTAAAAACACGCTATTTGTTGTGATAGCGGAAATTAATTATAAAATTAATTAATGAAACTTATATTTTGGGAATTTTGTAAAATAGAAATCATTTTTAAATTTGGAATATCAATTATAGCTTCGGGTGAAATTTTGGCATTTTTCTGAAAAACTTCAATTTTTGATGAATAGTGAAACCACTAAGTGGTAGGTTAAAAACTGAATTTTGCATAAAACTTAATTTCACTGCTTCTGTGAATGGAATTTCGAAAATCTGCCAGACACGGTTGATATCAGTAAGTAAAATGTGGTTCAATGAGATAAAAATAATTTTTTGGTGAATAGTAACTTTTTACTTTTTTTACCGCGGTTAATAGTAAATAGGGTAACTAAGGGTAAATTTGATATTACTATTACCCTAACACATGTCCTAATTCTATTGGATAATTGTAATTCGACCAAAAACATCCTTATGAATATAATATGACCATTTAGGTCCACTTGGATTAGATTATGACATTTAATATTATTTTATTTAATGAATAGTTAAAATAGTTAAAATCAAAGTTTAATAAGTAAATCATTTTTTAATATGGGGTTATACATAAGATAAATTCGACTATAAATATTCATTAGAAAGATAAAACGATTTCCTATATAATGGTATTTTATTTGTAATTTTTAGACATTAAATAATTTAATTTATTTATGACACAATGATGATGCATTAATTATGTTATTAATGAAATATTGACATAACTGATGTTATAAACACCAAATTAAATGTAATTTGAGACTTTTTATGAATTACACTAATTTTCTAGGTTAGTATGATATATTAGTGTTGATTTAATCAACTTGGTTCGAACATATAATTCTGTTATCACTTTCACAAAAATCATATATCAAATAGTGTCAAAATTGACACAAAATAGTTTTTAAATAAAATATTATATTATTAATTGTTATTTTATTCCTAAAAATATAAGGTTCGGCAAAATGACTTAGATATGGATATATATATTAATAATAAACAATTTGGGGTTCGTTTGGCATGTTATAGTCAGTGTATTAACCATATAGTGTAAGAAAACAAAAAGACACGGTAAAAGTTAAATTATTTAACTTAGAGTTAAATATAATTGATAAGGTTAAAATAATAACCTAAACTTGACTAAATCCTATTGGGTGATAGGATTTCGACCCATACCCACATTAGATTCGAAATAAGACCCTTTGGAACCATTATAAACCAATTATGACTTTAATATAAAATAATATTTTGAGATATTCCTAAGGTGCCCCTCTCCTCCCTTATAAAAGGGCACCTCCTTCCTCTCTTCCTCACACAACTTTGAGCCTTCAAGCTCAGACAACCCCTGCCAAAATCCCTTCTCCACTTCCCTATTATCATCCTAGAGGTCCTGGTATTCTTCAAAGACCATCCTTAGTTCTTTTAGTGGAGGCTAAGAAAAGGCGCGTCAAAAAGAGGTAATATCCATTACCGATCTTTTTCAATTTCTTTCTTCTTCAACATCTTCTTCTTTAGTTGTTTCATTATAAAGTAATAACATCAGTATTTCTTATATACTGATATGTTATTATAAATATTAAACAACTCTAATTAACCTTCTATCTATCCTACGGAAAAAGGAAATCACCGCGCGTGCGTACGTAAGGAATACCGTCTCCACGCCGTGGTGTAATCTATTTTCCGCCACCACCTTAATTGGATGGGTATAAGGTGTAATGAGTAACTATATATGATTATTATATAGTTATATTGATACTGAAATAGTATAAATACACTTCAACACAATTCGACGACCATGGGAATGATATCATCGCTCGTGCGTACGTACAGACTACCATCTCCACGACGCGATGAGATTCATTCTCAATGATTAGCCATTCATGAATGATTATAAAGTATATATAATAAATACTAATGAAATATATGACCTAATAATGATACTGGAATTATTTATATTTATATGTATTTCATCTACTTAATTCCATTCAATTCAATAAGGAAACGAAAACAGCGTTAATGCGTACGTACGGACTACCGTCTCCATGAACGGTGTATTTCTTTCCATTTACTGATTTATTATATATTTATATTCTGAATATATATATATATATAAAAATCATGTTTTATATTCTGGAATTAATTAATCATGATCTAAGTAATCATATGAATAATTACAAGTTAAAAACACGAACGACAAATGAGACGATTTTTCCCAAAACGCTACTTTAACATGAATTTACAAAAGAACGGGTAATATAAAGTCATAAGTGGACCATATATGATATAATAACAATGAATATGATTCTGGAATAAGTCAATAACATGATTTAAATCATTATACAGGAGGATCGGACACTTACAAAGCAAGTCGGACCTAAGGTAAGGGGAAATATCACAATCTCATTTTTATCCGAGATTGTTTATTCGTAAGTATTTACTGGGGTGTATTTTATCATCCACATCCATGTTTCATAAATATGGAATATTATTTCCATCCACCTACAATTTTTTAAATCCATTTTTACCCTTCGGTTAGTTTTTAGTAAAATAAATGAATTGAATCTTTTGTCGTTTTTTCATACGAGGTACTTTTTGACTTTTCCGACAAAAGTACGAAGAATATTTTTTTTAACTTATACGGCATGAATGGATTTCTAAAACATTATTTCCAAGAAGTTTCCTTTACAAGTATTCAAGTTTATTTTTAATCAACTTCTTTTAGTTTAAAATTGTATGACATGTTAAGAAAGGAAAAGTGTTTTTGAAGTAGAAAGGATATTTTCCTCAAGAATGGAGTTCAAGTATTTTATCAAAATTATTTTCCATCTAAGATAATAAAAGGGTTCTGTTTTTATCCCTATTATTACATGGATTTTATTTTTTTGTGATGGAAATATTTTTTTTCTTTATCTTATATGAATTGTTTTATGATGTCATGTTGTTTAAGAATCCAATTTTTATTACATGGGTTACGCTATGAGATATGGTTTATGATTATGTGGCACACATAAGAAAGGATTCATTATAAGATGGGTGGGACCTATATCTCCCTCCAATATATTGGGTAAATATTTTATATCTCATGAGATAGACATGGATAGAACGGTAGGTTATACCGGTTTAGTGAAATAGGACTGGAATGAGGGTGACTCGGTTCAGAAAGGGACTTTGTCCACTAAGATAGTCTTGGCAATGAGTCATGACTAACAAGAAATGATTTTCCATGATTATATGTGTATGCCACAAAGTTTCATGTTTTAAGTTGTGATTATTGGGATTACATTTCACTTCTATGATTTATCCCATGTTATGATATTATGAGCTCTTTTGCAGGTTATGATTTCCAAAAGCTATATTCTTATGTATATGATGTGATTGATATTTCTTTTATTTACCCTTACTGAGCATTTGAGATCACCCTTTTATGTTTTCTTTTCCCCAGGATATAAAGAAAGGTTTTAGGAAAAAAAAGAAGATCTTTATGGGAGATATTGAAGATCTTTAACCGCGATTATAAGATTATGTTCCGTGTTTCCAAAGACACTAAACTATTACGATCCTTGTGTGTGTGTTTTTTGTTATGTACTATGTATTCCGCAAAAGTAATGTAATTTTCATGTATGTTATGCTTCAGGTCTCTACACACAAACTGATCAAGATACTCTCTAAAGACTCTATTCATCAGATCCATGAAGATAGCAGGGGAATTAGTAAGACCAAATGGCATCACTATAAATTCATAGTGTCTATACCTTGTACAGAAAGCTGTCTTTGGTATATCCTCCCTTTTGACCCTTAATTGATGAAACCCTGAACAAAGATCAATCTTGGAAAAGTATTGAGCTCCGCGTAGTTGATCAAATAAGTCATCAATGCGTGGGAGAGGATATTTGTTCTTGATAGTGATCTTGTTAAGTTCTCGATAATCAATGCATAGTCTCATTGATCCATCATTCTTCTTAACAAATAGAACAGGTGATCCCTAGGGTGATGCACTAGGGCGTATGAATCCCTTATCAAGATTATATTGCAGTTTCTTATTCAATTCCTGCAACTCAATTGGGGCCATTCTATAAGGTGTCTTTGAAATAGGCAAAGCACCTGGTACGAGTTCTATTGAAAACTCAACTTCACTATTTGGTGGAAGACCCAGCAATTCCCCTAGAAAGACATCATCAAACTCTTGTACAATGGGCATATTCTTAATTGTGAGTTTCTCACCAACCATTTGAGATAAATAACCTTCATTCAGTGGAATCAAGACCCATAATATGGAAGAAATTTCCACTGGAAGGTTATGTTCATCCTGGCATCGATAGACGATCATAGATTGATCTGGAATATGAAATGTGACTTACCTTCTTTGGAAATTGATATGATCTCCATATAAAAAAATCCAATCCATGCCAAGAATCACATCAAATTCCACTATAGAAAGGATCACAAGATTTGCAGGAAGCACTTTCCCACAAACTTCAATCGTGGAAGAATTATAAACTTCTGATGCGACTGTTGTGCCATTAGGTGTTGTCACAGCTAACTCAACATCTAATTGTTAAGGTAATATGGTGATACCCTTAGAAAAATCTTCAGAAATAAAAGAGTGGGTGGATCCAAAATAAAATAAAACATTTCCTACTTTAGAGTGGATGGTAAGTGTACCTTTCACCACATTGTTATCCAACTCCACATCGCTGATAAAAATTGCATGTGACTTTCCTTTGTCTTTAGCCTTAAGATTTTGTTGATGTCGATCATCATCAAAAACCCTTGGATTAGGAAATTTATTGGCATAATTCCCCATCTCCTTGCACTTGAAACATTTAAGTGTAGTAGGTTCATTTTGTGTGTCCCTTCCTTTGTTTTCATCATTAGACATCTTCTTCCCATCATTGTGGCATTTGAATGCCCGATGACCTTCCTTTCCACATTTGAAACATTTAATTGTCCCTTTTTGGAAACTCCCTTCATGTTTCTTTCCACACTTTGAGCATAAGGGAAATCTCATGTTCTTTTCAGTGTGCTCTTTAGATTTTCCTTTGAATTCCATTTTCCTCTTCTTATCAAACCCATATGACTGATGGGTTACTCCAATCTCCATCTCAACTTTGAGAGCACATCAAACAATTTCCTCGTAGCTATTGAAGTCCCTTATGGCTAAGGCCCTTCGAAGACTTGGTTTTAAGCCACTAAAGAATCGATCGATCTTACTCTCAGGTTGGATAATAATACCAGAAGCGTACCTTGCAAGTCATGTAAAATTTTCTTCATAGGTACCAACAGATTCATCATCCTTTTGCTTCAGTTCAAGAAACTATTTCTCCATCTTTGTTCGGAGAATATTAGGGAAGTAATTATTGAAAAATAAGTTCTTGAACTCGTCCCATTCCATGGACCCAATTTCATCTCTTTGACTCGTATTCTCGATACGATTCCACCATTGATCAGCATCACCTTCCAAACGATACACTGCTAAGACGACTTTATCATGTTCAGAACATTGATGAACTGAAAATATATTTTTAGTAGTACTAATCCATTGTTCAGAAACTAATGGATCACTAGAGCCACTGAATGAAGGTGGATGCTGCCTTATGAAGGATTCAACAGAATGGTGCACCTTTATTTGCTCGGTTGGACGTCCTTCATGATTCATAGCGTGAGAAAGTTGTGTGAGCATGTCTACATGATTTTGCATTCCATCTCCCATAACGTTTGGTTGCTCAGGGGGACAATCATTGCATTGCTCGTCGCATTCCGCATTAACACGGTTCCTTTGGGTTCCAGCCATTGACTAAAACCAAGAAGAATAGTGTGAGCAACACTAATTATAATAGGAAAACCACATAATCAAGAAAAAAAATTCACACTTAAGGTCTTATCCTAGGTTATTCATGGCCATTTCTAAAACACTAAGATTGTGTTCTATGCTTAGACTTATCATTAGGGTTCTTACTAAGTATTTCACATCCTAGTTTCCAAAGGTTGATGATACCTTTCCTTTGATACCAATTATAACGACCCATACATTACATACATTGTTATTACTTCAAAATTGAAGAATAATTATTACAACATATTACAAAACCATGAAAGGACCGTATAGGTATAGTGTCATTAGAAAATGGGAAACATAAACAACTGGTTCATAAAGCGTCTACATTGTCTCCCATTTATTTCATCATATCTATAGTCCCTTTTGGAATATCTTTCTTAATAACATTCTTCATGACCTGGGAAAAAATATACAAAATGGTGATCTCAAATTCTCAGTAAGGGTAAACAAAAGAAATATCAATCACATCATATTCATAAGAACATATCTTTTGGAAATCTTAACCTGCAAAAGAGATCATAATTTCATAACATGGGATAAATCATAGTAGTGAAATGTAATCCCAATAATCATAAATTAAAACATGAAACTTTGTTTCATACACACATAATCATAGATAATCATTTCTTATTAGTCAAGACTCATTGCCAAGACTATCTTAGTGGGAAAAGTCCATTTCTGAACCGAGTTCATTCCTCGTTTCAGTCCTGTTTCACTGAACCGGTTTAACCTGCCGTTCCATCCATATCTATCTCATGAGATATAGAATCTTTACCCAATTCATTCGAGGGAGATATAGGTCCCACCCATCTCATAATGATACCATTCGTATGTGTGCCACAAAATCATAAATCATACATCATTGCATAACCCATGTAATAAAAATGGGATTCTTAAACAACATGACATCATAAAACAATTCATATAAGACAAAGGAATTTATAAAAATAATTCCATCACAACATAATCAAATCAATGTAATAATAGGGATAGAAACATAACCCTATATTATCCTAGATGGAAAATAATTTTGATAAAACACTTGAACTCCATTCTTGAGGAAAATATCCTTTCTACTTCAAAAACATTTTCCTTTCTTAACATGTCATTCCATTTTAAACTAAAATAAGTTGATTAATAATAAACATGAAAACTTGTAAAGGAAGATTCTTGGAAATAATGATTTAAAAATCCATTAATTTCGTATTAGTTAAAAAAACATTCTTCTCGTACTTTTGTCATAAAAGTCAAAAAGAACTTCGTACGAAAAACTACAAAAGATTCCTTTTATATCTTTTACTAAAAACTCATAGAAGGGTATAATTGGATTTAAAAAATTTTAGGTGGATGGAAATAATATTACATATTTAGGAAACATGGATGTGGATGATAAAATACACCCCAGTAAATACCAAAGTATAAACAATATCGGATAAAAATGAGATTGGGATATTTCCCTTACCTTAGGTCTAATTTTCTTCGTAAGTGTCTGAACCTCCTATATAATGATTTAAATAATGTTATTGACTTATTCCAGAATCATACTTATTTTTATGTTATCATATATGTTCATATTCTTAGCTTCTTATTAGTAATATTTCATTACTACTTGTTATTTGGGTGTTTATTACTTTTTTTCTTATGCGTGTTTTGTCGAATAAATTCTTATTCTTCTTTTTAGTTTATAGATACCTCATTTCCATATTGGTATTATTTTAATATATTCATTCATTCAATTCATTTATATAATCATTATGCAATGAAGACCATGTAGAACGAGTCACATCACATCGTGGAGACGGTATTCCGTACGTACGCACGAGCGATGATATCGTTCCCATGATCGTGAAATTGTAATGGAGTGTATGTATACAATTTCAGAATCAATATAACTTTACAATAATCAAATATAGTTATTATTTACACCATTATACCCATCCAGGTAAGGTGGTGGTGGAAAATAGATTACACCACGGCGTGGAGACGGTATTCCGTACGTACGCACGCGTGGTGATTTCATTTTCCTTAGGATGGATAGATGGTGAAATAGGGTTGTTTAATACTTATAATAACATATAATTATATGAGTGATACTGATGTTATTACTTCATAGTAAACCAACTAAAGAAGAAGAAGTGGAAGAAGAAATAATGATGAAAGAATCGGTAACGGACATTACCTCTTCTTTGAGGCGCTTCTTTGAGACCTCCTTTTAGGACTCTAAAATTGGTCTTTGAAGAAGATCAGGACCTCTATGATATCTCTAGGTATGTGGAGAGAATAAATTTTCGGGGGTTTTCCGAGCTTGAAGGCTCAAAGTGGTGTGAGGAAGAGGGGGAGGAGGTGCCCTTTTATAAGGGAGGAGAGGGGCTCCTTTGGAAAAACTAAAAATATTATTTTATTATAAAGGCAAATTCAGTTTTAAATAGCTCTAAATTTATTTATTTATAAGATAAGGTGGGGATGGGTCTAAATTCTCTCATCCAATAGAATTTAGCCAAGTTTATGTTCCTATTTTAACCTTATCATTTATATTTAACATTAAGTTAGATAAATTTACATTTACTGTGTCTTTTTTTGTTC
This sequence comes from Viscum album, assembly GCA_963277665.1. Taxonomy (NCBI): domain Eukaryota; kingdom Viridiplantae; phylum Streptophyta; class Magnoliopsida; order Santalales; family Viscaceae; genus Viscum; species Viscum album. Next base: position 1,612,263,655 of record OY728130.1, on the reverse strand, counting down.
TTACACTATAAGGTTAATAAACATACTATAAAAAGCCAAACGAACCCCAAGTTGTTTATAATTAATATATATAACCTTTTCTAGGCCATTTGTCTGAACTTTAGATTTTTAGAAATAAGATAACAATTAATAATATAATATTTGTTTTAAAAAAACTATTTTATGTCAATTTTGAAAATATTTAGTAATTGATATTTGTGAAAATCATAACAGAGTGTTTAATTCTAAAAAAGTTAATTAAATATATAATAACATGTCATATTATCCTAGAAAATTAGTGTAATTCATAATAAGTCTCAATTTACATTTATTTGGGTATTTATAACATCAATTATGTCAATATTTTATTAATAAGATAATTACTGCATCATCTTTGTGTCATAAATAAATTAACATATTTAAAGTCTAAAAATTACAAATAAAATATCATTATGTAGGAAATATTTTTAGATTTCTGATAAATATTTATAGTCAAATTTATCATATGTATAACCCTATATTAAAAATGATATTAAACATTGATTTTAACTATTTTAACCCTTCTTTAAAAAATTGATAATAAATGTCCTAATCTAATCCAAGTGGGCCTAAATGGTCATATTTTATTCTTAAGGTTGTTTTTTGTCGAATTAAACTTATACAATAGAATTAGGACATGTGTTAGGGTAATAATAATATCATTTTTACCCTTAACTACCCTATTTACTTTTAACCGTGGTAAAAAAAATTAAAAGGTTACTATTCACCAAAAAATTATTTTCATCTCATTGAACCACATTTTAGTCCATGATATTAACCGTGTCTTTTGGATTTTTTAATTTCTACTCATAGAAGCGGTAAAATTAAGTTTTATGAAAAATTTAGTTTTTTTAACTACCACTTTGTGGTTTCACTATTCATCAAAAAATGAAAGTTTCCAGAAAAATACCAAAAATTAGGCCTAAGATATATTTGATATAATGAATTCAAAATTTATGTTAATTTTACCAAATTAAAAACATATCATTTACATTAACTAATTTTAAAATTAATTCTCATCGTCAAAACAAATAGCGTGTTTTTAAAAGATAATAACTATCAAAAGATTGACACTTGTTTATGTCTGGTTTAAATGTGAAATTACATCCAATGAACAACGTTGTATTAAATTGTAAAAATATATTCTAAATATACTTTAAAACCACTCAAATTAATAATTTATCACTATTAATTATTTCGATTAAAATAGTTGTTTTTAATTAAAATTTAGCAATTTTCACTATTCATCAAAATATGAAAGTTATCCGAAAAGTACCAAAATTTCACCCTAGGCTAATTTCGATATTCTGAATCCAAAAATGAAGTCCATTCTGAAAAATAAAATTTAAAAAATTTCAAAAAGTCAGTATCACTATTCATAATGGCTAGTTTTAGTAATATTTTAATAGCATATCGTTGTTTAGTGAAACTCGGTATTACATATGACGCAAAATATTGAGGAAGTTCGTGGTTGCGTGTAAAGAAATCCAAGATAGTGTTGTGCGTAGGGAAAGATTCCTTTTATGATTTATATAACATAAAAACAAAATATTTCTCATAAAATTCTCAGGTGTTACAGTTTTTAATTTTATAAGATTATGTGTGAGATGAAATTTCAATTATTTTTAATTTTTCAATTTTCTATATGGATATAAGTTTTACACACATAATAAATTCATTGATTTATTATCACATGGATGTAATGGTCTTTTCAAGGGTTTACTTGATAATAAAATTTTGTTTGGGATCGTTTACACAGAAATTCGTATTAGATGAAATTTATAGATTGTTATTCCACAAACCCAATCATTTTCATCTCTTCTGGTATTACAAAACTTTTTATAATTAATATTACCATTTTTAATTTCTTTATTACTAAAAATGTTTTAAATTTTTTTAAATAAAACTCAACATTCATTCTCCATCTAGTTTTACAAATGGTTTTCTTCAAAATAGTTCTTTTTTAAAAATTGAGTAATTTTCCTTATCCTTTAAAATATGATTGAAAAAAAATATTAACTATATTTCCTTTTACAAATATATTCAATAGAAACTAATTATCAATTTTAGAGTAATACATTTTCATATACTTTTTGTCATGAAGATGGAATTATCCTTTTACCTTGTGCATAATGTATGAATATACATTATATCATTTCATGGTAACTTCCATGCATATTTATATGGATTATTTTAATTTTTTTTTTGAGAAGTGATTTTCAAATTAAAATATTTTTTAAATGTTTTAAAAAATAAAAATTATATTTCCATTGTAATTTTTTTTTAAAAAAAATTCTATAGTATTTATATTCATCGACAACAACAACACTCAATTTTTACATCAATTGGGAAATGATATACAGATACCATCATTTTTCTTCTTTTAGATGGTTTTTGATATATTTCGACAATGATAATACTATCTTTAACATATTTATTCCCTTTTACTGCCCTTAAAATATTAAATTTCTTATGAACATTGAACATTGAATTTACCATAATTATGCATATAATTTATAATAGATATGTTTATTTCCTAACAATATACCACTTTTAATACTATGATTACTTAGATAATTATTTGACTATATTGGAAAATAATGATAAATTAAAATTATTTATTGAATATAGATGTTTGATAAGGATTATTGGTTACTAATTAAATTGATTACTATATTTGAGGAATGATTTGGACATGTATTGATAGGTGGGGCATGGACTTTATATAGTTTCTGGATATATTGATAGGTTCTCAGGAGAAAAATTATTTGGGAAAATTAAATAGGCTTCTACCATTATTTTTAAACTATATAGTTGAATAATATTGACAATAGTGGTTTTCATGTGCCTATGTCATGATTTCCAATAATTAGGCATTACCATCATTATAACTGAGTATTTATTATCAATGATATTTTTACAATGAAATTTATTATACATTCATTTCATTCTTAGTTTATTCACAAAATGAAATGTTTTTAGAGTTTATTACCATTCCATTTTTAATATTCCTTATCGAGTTATTTATATTGAATGTGATTTTTTATTTACCTTTCTATATTTTTTACACAGTTCTTCTTAATTGTTGATTACATGGAATATCTATTTTGTTATTACCTTTAAATGTTTACTATTCACATTGATTAATTATTTCGTCCATTTCACATTCCATTATATATCATTTTATGTCACCCTTATTATTTTTTATTTCCACAATATTCCTTGATGTGTGCCAATAATGATATAGTTTTATATTCCAGATGGAATAATGTTATTATCCTCAAAACAATTATGTTGTAATTTGATTGTTCATTTGTATTAAAATAATTATGTTTGTGTCTAGATTAGTAGAATATTAAATCATCGGTCCTTTGGGATGATATTTACTTGTATCTTATTTTAATGTAAATGTAGCAAGAAAATGGCTTATGGTAGTAGGGTTCGCGATGCTACAATTATTATTAGAGCACGTTTAGTAGAAACCTTTGGAACTTGATTTAAGAAAACATATAATAGTTATCATAATCATATGATTTAATTTGAGGATATATATAGAATAATATCCTAGAATTTTGGAAATTTATATATTATGTGGGTATTACTTGAAATCAATACCTTTCTTGATTGTAAAAGTGGGAATGGTTTTGGAAAATATATACCAAAGTGAAACAAATCAAAAAAGGTATGTCATACCAGACTCATGCCTAACGTGGTCAATAAAAAAGGTAATTATTGTGCACCTATTTTAACACTCATGGGGGTATTATTAGTGAAATTCACATTCTATTTACATAAAATTATGATATATTTGAATATATAGTGAAATCTAATGACATATTTAAATCCTAAGGAGATTTAGATTGAAAATAATCATTCATGAACTAAATATTATGTAAATGATCATATTTTTTTCTGACCATTACTATTGTTACTAATAATATTCTTTCTGGTTTTAGAAAATGGATTTAAATAAAAGGAGTCAAGTTAGCATTGAACATGAACAAAAAGTTGGTCAAATGACCATCCAAATTATGTGTTGATAAGAGTGAATGATATCGTGTGTAATCATAATTATTTTTCCAAAAATATAATTAAAAAACATACCTTATCCAGCACAAAACTTATTAAACAAGATATTTATGGAGTTTTATAATATCTTTAGTAGTGGAGACCATAGACAAAATAAGTCTTGATTTACAACATCCAATAAATCTTGAAGGATACTCCTAGAAATTTATCTCAATAGACCATAGATATAATTTCTCTTTTTTAATTAAGGACATAAAGATATGAATTGTAAAAAAATGAAGACTATGATGGAAGGAAATAAATCTCATACAATGGATCCATTTATGGTTATTTTCATTAAATGTGGGGAACCTATGTTTTACCTGGGTCAATGAAATCATCAAAACGATAAACTATCACCCATGGAAGGTCATATGTTAAATAAATGGATGAAGTATTTATCTATTGGGGTCGTACTGAAATCCTTAGTCACATGGCTATTTAGTGACTAAATATCATGAATTTCCATCATATCTATTTTGTAAAATATATTAATATGGTTCTAGAAATGGAAAACTTTTAATCTGGATAAAACAATAATTTATTGGAAGTTAATGGAACTTGAACCCATGAACAAATAATAAAAATTACTTCACACATACCATAGTCTTATGTGATATATAGGAAAATATTTTATCATTTTTATATAAAAAGTTTGATGAAAAAATGTAAATGATGAACTTGTGGTTTCACTGTTTATGTTTAAATTTTAATTTCATAAAAACATTGGTTCTGGAAAATAGTTAGAGACATATAATATAAATATATTTTATGGGTTTCAATATCTATTAAAATAAAAAAATTATTGAAAAATAGGTTCATTCTAGGATTTCCATTTCATTGACTAAGGGAAGAATTTTAATTTGATCAAAGAACCACCAAAATATGAAATTTTTTATATGAATTTAAATGAAATCAATTAAATATATTTCCTTATATTATTATTAAGTAAAATAATAACTCAATATTAGTAAAATTATTAAAAAATAATCTTAATTGTTTTTTTTGAACTGATGTTCTCCTAAATCATCACATTTTTATGACATTGAGACCCTTAAATTTCCAATGATCATTAATTGTTATGGTTATTGATGAAATTAATCACTCCCTATAAATACTTCTGAATTCCCTCTATGTATGTATCTATATTTTCCACAAGTTTTATACTATTTGGGGACATAGTTACATGTTAGTCCATGTGACTATTGTAATTACCATTATCTATTTTATAGAGGATTATTTATGAACACTTCTCACACTATTGTATTTTGACATAAAAAATAAATTGACAATATAAAATTTAAATTGTTAGGAAGTAATTTATTTAATTTTTGAACAATGTAACACAAAAAATTCAAGAATGGTAATATTTATTTTATAGCATGTATGACACACAACACCAAATGTAGAAGCGAAGATAACGTATCGATAAATTATGGTATATTTATTATTTAAAATAAATTTGATATATTATAAATCTTACAATACATAAAATATTTATTTAGCTTTCATTTCATGCAACGAATTATTTTTTAGATAACATGAGTTACATGTAAGACTGAGTTTTACCAAAACTAATATTAATAAAATGTTATTATTTATTATAATAATAATTAATCACGGGGTTAAATAAGTTATTATCAACAATATTAATTAAATTATTAACATAAATTTTCTACAAAAATATAACATCAATTTATTAGTTCCCAATTAATTAAAAATGAAAATATAAACTCATTGAATATAATGGAAATATTTTATTACTCTAAAAGGGACATTGTCTTTATAAATTAAATTAATTAAAATAATAAATTGATATTAATGAAATATATATGTTTTTTATTAAATTAAATATTCATTACATCATCCAATTTATTTTATATGCATAACATATGGACAAACCTAATTGTATATATAAAACCCATATTTTTATAAATAGAGTCTTACCAATATCTAACGAATAATGTATATTAACTCCAATTGTTTGAACATATATAAATTTCATATTTATAAATAAACATACTTTTTGAAACATAAATATCCAAATTATTTTAGGGTGATGTTTTCATATTTTTTGTGGATGATTTATTTTTTGATGAATAATAAAAAATACTGAATTTTGATTCAAAACTGCTTATTTATAGAATTTATTTACAAAAAAATAATATTTAAATTGATTTTAGATTATAATTAGATATTTTTTTACATCTATTAATCCAATTAATTTAATTAGAATAAAATTCCCTTTAAAATTGGACATAGAATCTTAGTGAACCTTTGAACATTTTTACTTAAAAACACTCTTTATCATCTAGTCTTTGAGATTTTGTAAAAATTAATTTATAACACATCTATATTTGAAATTTTGAAAATTGATTTCCATATTTTTAATAAAAATAATAAATAATTTTTTAAAAAAATTAGATATTAGTTTACAAAAAATTATTAGTTCAAGTAATTAAAATTATTTACTGTGATTAAGAAAACAATTTGCTTTGTAAGGAACTAAACCTTAAACTTGACTACCGAAATAACATAGAAACATTCAAAAAATAAATTTTTTATTCATATTATAATATCCTATCACAAGGATCTATATTTTTTCATTATTTCATCCACATTGAATAAGAAAAATGTGGGTGGATTTTGATTTTTTAAAATTTACAACAATGCCACTCCTCCACTATAAAAGGGTACTCAAACCTCCCACTTCTTTACACCAATCACGCCCTTTATATTTCCCAGAATATTATCATATATGATCCTAAAATCCCTACCCTAATACTAGAATCCTCCCCTTGGGAATAAATATAACCAATGATGTACCTTTGTGTAAACAGAAAGGTGTTGCTGAAAAAGGATGTAACATTCTTCAATGATCACATTGATTTTATTTCCTTATCCACCCACTCATATTATATAATTTCTTGATTATATATTATCCTTAGTATGATAAACATAAAAATATATTTTTTATTCTGTGGGCTAAAATAAAACATAAACACACTTACATCTAATTTTCAATGACCTTGCATTTTATGCGTACCGTGATCTAATACATCTCAATACATTGTCATTTTTTTCCTTTACACAAATCATGGTCCTAAATTATGATGGAAACACTAATTATATATGACATAAATTAAATTTATAATTTATTTAGGATTTTATAATTTTTATATAACACACACCTTTTTTTAATTCATTTTTTGGGGTTATGTTAACATCGTTTTTCGACGTGTGGGCCACCACCTCCTCAAAGTAATGTGATTCATTAATTTTATAAATGGAATGTATAAAGGACCAGATTAATAAATATATGGGAAATAAATGGAATAAAAATGATAATTTTATTTAAATAGACATATAAATCATTTTTATTTAATTCTTTTAAATATGAAAATTAAATATAAGTAGCATTCATGCGTACGTACGACCTACCATCTCTATTAATGGTGCATTTCATTTCCAATTTCCAAAACATATGGATTATTAAAATTAAAAATATAATGAAAAAAAATCATAATTAAATCTTGATTTAAATTCTTGATATGATGAATTCTTGATCTACCTAATAAGAAAAAGAAAATGTCAAAACATACACCAAAAACTAGGCAACCAACTCCCGAAATAGTGAAAATAATGAAATATTATTAATAAATAGTTAATAAGATATTATAATAATATAATATATGATATCATAAATATTAATATGGTACTAGAATTATTTATTAATGTTCCTAAAACCATTATACATGAGGTTAAATACCACATAATAATATTTATGGATAAGGTAAGGGATTGTTGCCTCACTTTTTTTATGAGAGGAATACACTATTTTCACCATTTAAATTTTATTTTTCATGTACCTAAAGCCCATTTTTATATTTAATATCATGAATTATTTTATATTCATGATATATAAGTTTTAATTTTAAACTATTTATTTAATGGGTATTATAATTCTAGAGTTACCAAATAGCTAGAGACTTCGTCTCAATCTCTAGTATTTAAGACACACATTATTATTGTGCATCTACATTCTTATATATAGTGTAAATACAACCACATTGACATTTAATATAATTTTTCATTCACTATTCATAATGTTTTTTGTTTAAAATTGAATTATTTCATCAAAGGGTATTTGAAAAATTCCATGCCACGTGAAAAATAATTTTATAATCCAATTTATTTTCATTTTCTTATATTACTTCTGCAATATAGTTAATATTATAATATTATTTGTGTAATTAATTTTTACAATTTATTTCTATATTTAAACTAGTTTCATTTAGATTTATATTTGATTAAAATAATCTTTTCATTGATTGATTATCATACCAAAATTATGGTATTTTCCATGGTTTACTTTATATTTTCAATTGTTTGGGATTATTTATAATTGAATTTACATTATAACTATTATTAGATCATTTTTAATTAAGGACATTAATTTTAACTTATATTGGTTTTTCATTAAATTTTCCAATTAATATTACCATTTTTAAACACTTTGGTAGGGAAAATATTTAATAAAATTATTTTACGAAAACCCTACATCATTTCTATCTATAGTGGGTGAACATATTTTCTTCAAAGAACATATATTCTCAACAAATTTCAAAAAAAATAACCATTAAAAATGTTTTATTGTGGAAACAGTTACCATTTTGTCATTTACCAATTTTTTTAATTGAATATTTTTGTGTCTTTCCATATTATTTATTTTTCTACCCCTTTTATTGTGCTAAAGTAATGTTACTTTTAACTTCTACATCTTTAATAGATTTACCTTACATAATTTCATAAAATATTTCTTTTCCTGTTTAAATGGATTATTTTTAAATAAAATCTGTTTGAAAATTTATTTTCAATGAAAATGGTTTTCAAACAAAATAAAAAAATGGATATTTTCCCCAAATAATGTTTTTGAAAAATATTTTTTTATATTTTTTCTATTTATTTGTCACAACAACCTTTTATTTAGACTCCACATGTGATATGATAATTCGATACCATCCTTTCTTCCTCTAGATGTTGTATTATTGATTTGGAAAAGGATAGTATTGACTCTCATATCCATGATTCGTTTTATTAATTTTGAAATATTCAATTTAATGTGAACATTGAAAATTAAATTTCCCTTAATTATCCATATCATTTTTCATGGATATGTTCACTACCTAAACTATATACCATTTTTAATATAGTGTTTACTTTGATATTTATTTGAATATATATGGAAATATAGACAAATATGTATTCTTTATGAAATAAAAATATTTGATAAGGAATATTTTTTATTGATTAAATTGATTACTCGATATGAGAAATGATTTGGATGTGAAGTGACATGTGGGGCCATGTTTTTATATTTCTCATTCATGCATCAACTTTCTACCATTAGACAAAATATTTCTAAAAGTAAAATAGGTTTGTACCTTTAGTTTTAAAGCGTCTACATAATAGATCTTGATAGTAGAGTTTTTCATGTTCATGGGATATGACATCCAATAATTAAGAATTTCCTTCAATTTCACTCAGTATTTATTATCCAGGATATTTTCACTATAAAAAAGTCTATGGAAGCATTTCATTCTCAGTATATTATTCAAATGAATTTTTTTTAAATTTCTATAATTTCCATAATGATTATGCATCATATATTTATTTAAATGGCATGTGTTTTCAGTTATTTACCTTTCTATATTGTTTGCAAACTTACTTCTTAGTTTTTTTATTATATTTTACGGTTTTCAGTTATTTCCATTTTATATTTATTTTACTAATTTATATGTTATTTCTTCCACTGTACTTACCCGCACAGTTCATGTTATCTCACCCTTATTAGGTTTCCTTCTCCCAAGATTACCAGAAGTGTTGAAAAAAAGTTATGAAAATATACGCTAGATGGAATAAATTTATTGTCATTGAAAAATTTTATGTTTTAAATTGTGTGTTAAATTTTAATAGAAGAATCATGTATGTATATATTCTACCAAGTCTACTAAATTGTTTGGTCCTTTGGGAATGATTATATTATATATATTTTTGATGTAATTGTAACATAACACTAGCTCTGAGTTTATGGGGTTAGGTTGCAACAAATAATTCATCATATAATAGAATTTGTTTCATATGTACACACTTTTTTATGTTTCCTATGGCCTCACAATGTCATGATTATTATCTCCCCTCATAAATATTCTACAAGAATATACTTCTTTATGTTGACATAAAAAATATTTTTATTCAATGTGTAAGAGGCCTTAAATTATCCATCTGATGGACTTGAACCATTGGGATTATAGAAAATTAACTTATGTGATTCTACAAACAAAACCCCTTGGTGTCTTTGTATAAATAGGATTTTCACTATTTACCAAGAAAAATAATATATCAAAAACACCCTAAAATAAATACATTGATAATATTATTATTCAAATTCCAAAATGAAGTTTGTTTTTTAAAATTTATGTTAAATTTTAATAAAATATATGAGAATATAACTTTTGATGAATTAATAATCTAGTTTGAAAAATAATATTTTTAATCATTACGTGTTCTTCATATTATTTCATATAAATTTATAATTTAAATAATATTAATATATTATTTCATATATATAAATATTCTAAAATGGTTTAATTTAATTTATTGCGAAAACATATTCACCACTTAATAAAACCTTTTGTTGGTTTAAAATCACATTTTTACAAAATATTATTTAAAAATTACCACTAAAATTAATGATATATACTATATATTATAATTTTTTAAGTCAATTGATATTAAAATATTTATATGAATATTATAAATATATCATATTATATTTTATTATTATTATTATTAAAATGTATTGTATATATAAATATATATATTATTTTAGCATTTTGATTTTATTTCATTGTGAGTTATATTATTCTTAATTTACTGTTTACTATAAAAAACATATGTCTACATATTGGATACATGAATATATAACAAAAAATTAATTAGAACATTATTTTTTTATCCTGAATCAATTACTTTATATATACGTTCTATAATAATAAATTCAATTATCACTTCATAAGTCACAATTCAAATTTTTATATTTTTTATTTTTCATCACACAATATATATTATCCTTTCATGATTTTATTCCCCATTGTAGGTTTTCATTACCAAAATATTCCATTCAGAAGAAAAATCATTTTAAAATATATTAAAAATAAAATAAAATTTATACATTGAAGGAGATAGGGTAAAACCAAGAGAATCTCCCTCATCTAGCAAATAGAAGAATTAAAGAACCTAAAATGATATATCATTTTCATAATCATCATCAACAGATGATTACCACTCAGACTGAGAAATACCTTAATTTATGATCTTATAGATCTATGCATTTTTCTTTCTTATCACCATAGAGGAAGACCTAGTAGACATATTCCATGGAAGGTTGGAGTAGTCCTTCTACAAACCTTCTCATTATTAGAGCAGGAGTGGAACCCTCACCGTCATTAACATTTTTCCATTAATGGAATAATCCTTAAATGAGGCATGAACATAACCTGAAACCCTAAGGGTAGTGATATTATTCATCCTTTCATCATCAGAAATGTTCCACCACTTATCATATATTATTGAATAATTTAAAATGATCTAGATATCCTATTGATAATTAATATTTTTTGACCATAATATTGTATGAGATCATGATCATATGAATTCATTGGATTCTATATTTGATTACCCTCAAATTGGATCTATGAATACCAACTATTGGTTGGACCTATTTCTTATGTATGACAACTCCAACTCTTTACTGATTCCCAACACAATCTACTTTAGGATCTACAAGTGGCATCCCATGTTCAACCAATCGATATCATTCATGAAAAGGTTTCCACACCTGGGGGGAGATGAACCTGGAAGATATTTATCAGATCTATTTGGACCTCCATTTATGAATACTACACACCCCCAAGCTTTCTTTTTCCATGAATTTGGACACTTTCTAGAATTGGTTTTCATTGACTATTGGTGATCTTCAAGAGTTAAGAGGATCCAAGAGATATTATAGTATTAGTAATTATATTAATTTCTATTTATTATCACATATTTATCTATATGATTTTAAAGGATTTAATATGCCATGTTGTTCAATACAATATTCAATATAGTACATAGTTTCTTGTATTGTTGATATATTTTTATACTATTAATGAATAATGTTATATTAGTTTAATACATATTTTGGACGATATATTTACTAATTCATTTCAATTCCTTTTACCAAAAAAAATTTACAATTATAATCATATGGTATTTGGAAAATATATTATTCCTAAATACACATGGGATTACAATCTTTCATCCAGATATAATTTTATCCTCAAAATATTGATAACCACTACCTGAAAATAGTATTCAAGGGTGTCTAAAGATAAACACGACTCGAGATATAGTTTCTGTGAGATATTAACCATTGAATATTAAGGATTAATATGTAATTATATTTTCCCTAATATTAGTCATATATTATAATTCTAAATCATTTATTCACACCATTAAAATATTGCTACATATTAGGAGATTCTGGTGATTTACCTTCCAAAGGTACATTTCCCTAATCTTATTTCCAACAAAATATTGAATCAAAAATGATTATGAAAATATCATAATTATTTATATAAAATGATTATATGATAACTAACAATCAATACAAATATGTATTCTCCATGGACACCTTCATTTAATTATATTATATAGTCATTTTAACTAGCTCACGATTGGTTAATCCAATAACTCTCATGGTTGGACATACATTACCCTATTTTTAGATATCTAAAACATCATAAATAAATTCCATAAAGTATTATTGAAGTAAATAATTCATAAATTCTTTTAAATATAAAGTGATTACCCAAATCATATCCTCTAGGAGTGATTGGGTGTGTAGTCATAGGCCCATACATTATCATATTGGGAATATTGTTTCAATACTCAACCAAAATTTTTCTTGTTGATTACCCCTAGGTGCATATATTACAAACCAAAATACCCTTTCTAATATCCTTTATATTTACTGAATATCTACTTTAAAAAATCATTTGGATATTATCCTATTTGTAGACGTATCATTTAGACATATCCCTAAGGTTTTGACAATTGTTTTGTCATCCAAATCTTGAAAATTCATGACATTAACTCTACTAACAAAATGGGTTATCTATACCTTTTAAATTATTATCAATGTTAACATATCATTATTATATTATCCTATAATAGTATCCACACCACTGAAGCTATATAAACCATGATCTTATATATATAGCACCATAACCCACACTCCTGGACCTAGTACCAAAAATAAAAAATATTTATTATAGATTTAATACTAACATTGATTTCCCAAATATAACTAATAAATAATCTCATGACATTAAAAAAATCGAATAATAATACATTTACATGACTTTTTTTCTTTTTATAATTATATAATTTTTAAATTTTCAAAAATTATAAGGCATGTGTATTTATCAACTAATAGTAATTTTTTCTAATGTATAATAAATATCTAAACTACTAAAACTTAATCCAAATCTTTCATAAATTCTCCATATAAAATATATTTATTTTAAAATCACATGAAATATATTTTATAATAAAATGATGTAATCGAATTATAGTAATCATAGTGATCAAATTATTAGTAAGGGTAAATGTAATTGATAAAAATCAAAGTTAATAAATGAGTATAAGAAGATAATGAACAATATGGAATGAATATATAATAAAAAAAATTCATTATATAATGAAACACAATAAATATTATATTTTTGTATAAAAATAAAAATAAATTGAGCACATTATAAATTATGTTCATAAATCATGATATCTAATTCCATTCCCTCTTACAATACAACTTTATATTAACATTTGGGTCTTGTGTTTATAAAATATTAGGTTTTGGGTATGAATTCACCAAAATATCCATGATTGATAGTATCATGCGACTTATTGGTCCATATAGGGTAAATATATATCTTGGCCCCCATCGCTAATTAAACACATTTCATTATTCATATGAGAAAATGAATAACAAATACCAAATTATCTTTCCTACTAATCAATTTTTTTTGAATAAAAATATTAAAATGAAAATAAAATCCCCCTATAAAAAAGGGATAACATTATCATAACCCATCTAGATAAAGAATGTGTATTGTAAAATAATAAATAAATATATTGAATGAGTAGTTAGTAAACATCAATATCAAAATCACAAATTTATAGACATTAAATTGTTACCCAATAATGAAATGGAATGAAATTATATATAAGAATCCTACAAACTAAAATCGTATTGAAAAATGAGTTTACGATAAGTCAATAAAAACTATAATCAACTGATGTATGGAATCTAGTTTATCATTTTTCAATAAATATAAGTAAATATATATTATTCAAATAAGAATGGTATTTGATGGAATATCATGCCTAAAAAAGTGGATGATATATCAATAAAAATGAAAGTATGGATCACTTTGAGTTTTCTATCCAAAAATAAAGTCATAAAATTTAAGGGGAAATCCATTAGATTCTATTTCCACAAAAACTAATCACATTAGATAAATTGGAAAATAAAAGTGAAAATATGAAACATTTATTTGAAAATATTTTTAACAATCTAATAAAATAATATATTATTGGTCAAATTATGAATTTAATTATAAATAGTTGAATTGAAAACATTTAAAACCCCATTAATTTTAAATAGAATAATCAATAATAATAGATCCATTAAAATTTATAACGTCGATCAAAATAAAATTGGTGTTTTTTGAAAACACGTTTTTAAGGATAGAAATCATTTTTAATTGTTTGAAATATCATTATTAAAAATACATTTCAAATTATGAGTAATAGAACATCATTATTAAAATATTATAATTTAAATATATAGGTCACCTTATATAATAGATAAGAAAATCACCAATTATATATGATAACATTTTAGGGTAAGGAAAAATATGTACAAGAAGTGGAAACCATCATTAAAGAGGATAATAGATTCATTAAAATGTGTTATAATTTTTGTAAGTGAATTTTTTAAAATGAAATAGATGTAAATTAAATGTAAATTATGCAATAATATAAATATATAAATTACCTTTGAATAATGTCTTTATGAGGATAAAATATTGGAAAAACTAATTTCAAGAGGAATCATTTTCACTTGCTAAAGGGAGATGAGTTAACAAAAAAATCATTTAACTTAGCTATATTTGGAATTAATATCCATTTAAAAATTTAAATGATATGGTGGTTTGAAAACCCATCAATATTTTCATATATATTTATTAGGATTTAATAAAAAAATATTAAATATATCATGGTTCATATTAAAAAATGTGTCCTATGTAATCAAATTTTGAGAAATAACCCATTACCCCTTAGAAACATTTGAGACCAAAAAACGTGAGTGATATAGTATCCATTTTGACATTAAATAACATGTATAATGAGATGATCATGATCAAAAATATTAATTTTTCTTGTATATAAAATTCAAGGAAAAACATGTCGTATATTAAGAAATAGGTTTCTTGGGGTATCAATTTTTGGTATGAGAACCTTACCCTAATTTTTGACAATCAAAAAAGAATTTAAAAAATTAAAGGAAAAAATGAAATATCATAATAAAATATTTCATAACCTTATTCATATCTGTGTCCTTTTGAAACAAATAAATTATATTTATTCTCTATATGTCTATTAGTTTTTATGTACATTTTCAATATTGGTTGTGAGTAATCTTGATTATTTATATCTATTTTATTTATAGTATTATTTATCATCATTATAATCCAAAAAAATTCTATTCCAAAATCATTAAATATTCTAGGATTTATTATTTTCATCTATTTATAAGGATCTAATTTTATTTTATGGATGTTTTAGTTATAGTTCCTATAAACAAAATTGGTGACAATGTAATTTCAATGTGTTTTAGAAACAAACTGTGTTATTATAATTAATGATTTTAGTATTAATGTTACCATTGAAAAAACCCATTATATAGTTATTAATATCATTTTTTATATTAATATATCATTTCTAGTAATACTTGTTATTATTATATAGTATTTTTTAAGTAGGTGGTTAGACATACCATGCAAAGAACATACCATAATTGTTGGATGATTATGATTATGAAAGTGGATTTGTTATGGATTTATATCATTATCACCAAATAATAATTACATTATTAATATATGGATATTTTATGGAATAATATTTTAATATTTTTTGATATTGTGAAGACACTACATAGTAAATGACAATTGTTACTTTGTAGAAGCGGTAGTCTGCACAATCCATGGTTAATGTTTTGGTCTCTCCAAAAAATAGCGGGAATGAAGATGGATTAAAAAAATTAATTTAATAATCATAATTATATTAAATGTATAAAATTTTTAAATCAACTAAATCATTATATTTTTTGAATGGAGGTGGTAGTGAAAAACAATGGTGGTCGCTTCGTAGATAATTTAGTTCACACCACACATGAATGTCAGTTTCATTTCCCTTATAAGAAAATATGAAATGTTATAAATAGATATCATAATAAACTAATAAAAATTTTTAAATAAATGATATGTATTTAATTATATAGGAATTATAAAATTATATTTTAGAAAGTAATAAATGAAATGGTGTTTGGAAAATGTATACATGTTGATAAGATAGACATTCCCTTGGAACAGTCTTTAGAAATAGAGGTATTGGGATAATATATTATTCCAAGTGGCTCAATGAAATACAAGATAATTATAGTGGAATTAAAATGTGATGATTACCTTGAGAAACTGATTTCATTATTGGTTTTTATTGGGAGGTGAGATACTGTTTTTATATATCACAATGGTGGGTATTTTTAAATATATTATCATACTATAATGAGAGAAAAAAATATACATTTTACAAAGACTAAAAAATGGATAATTATAGAATAGGAGATGATATAAGGTTAATAATCACTCAATTAATTTTTTTAAGATGTTTTTTAAAATAAATTTATGTCCACTACTCTAAGAATTTTTAAACTACCTTTTATGGTTTTAAGATGGTAACTAATTTTCACATCAATTAATTTTAATGGATAAAATATAAACATCCCTTACTAGATTATATTTACTTATTTATTAGAAATAGAAATTCCTTTTTATCACATATTATTTCTATGTGTATGTAAAATTATTATTAGCATTATCACATGTGACATGTTAAAACCTTTTTTGAAAAGTTTACTTTTATGATAATTGTTCTGTATATTAAATATATCAATTTAATTTATTTATATTTTAAAAATTGGTTACTTATGAATAAAAATAAAAATTATATCTCATTAAAATAAATATAAAATATACTTTATCAAAATAATATTTTATTCAAATAAAAATTTAGAAAGTGTTTTTATGAGAAAATATTACATTAGATCATAAAATTTTAATAAATGGTTAACAAAACTCAACATAATTTATTTAAAATGTATATTTATAATCCTTAAATTGATAATTTATAATTTAAAACGTTCATACACTTCTTATTGTTCCATATATATTATAATTTTATAGTCTTAGTTAAAATGATATTTTCACTCTGTACCAAAAAAATCACCAATTTTTTCAAAAAAAATTAAAAATATTATATTGTTATTCTGGTTCAAAAAATGATGTCTATTTTTTAAAATGGCCATACTAAGATGTTGAATTTTATTTATTGGGATAAAATATACAAAAAAATTAATAACAAATCTCTCTAAAAATGTATTATTTTCATTCTAAATACACTTTAAAAAAAATATCATTGAAAATAATTTGTTATATTCTAAATTTTAATTTTACAAGGAAAATCACAGTATAATTTTATTTTAATTTTATTAATACATATTAAAATATTTTCATTATATTACTTCTAATATTATTTCCTAATTAATATTTATATACACATCGAATATTTTAATATCATATTTTATTTCATTGTGAGTTGTCTTTTTATAAATTTACAGCTAAAAATACGCAACATTTGTATACATATTAGATAATGTTTTATCTGATGAACATATTCATAATCAACATATCTGCAAAGGAAATCTATCCAATGACCATATTTATAGTATCCAAATTTCATTTATATTTATTGACGTTCTAGAATCATGAATTATATTCCACTAATTTGCTTAAAAAACACATTTTCATTATTTTGATTTTAGATCTCATAATATTATTTATTGGTTAATGATGTCCTTCATCATTATAGATTTTTTTTAATATTATTTATCCACATGGGAAAAGATAATCTAATATATATCCTAGTACAAAATTAATTTATTGTTCTAAATTTATTATCAACAATTATTTTATGAAATTTTATAGGTTATAAAAATACTTATTGAATGAAAATAAAAAGTGTGTAGTACTATGCTCCATCTATTTTATAATGTTCTAATATAAGTAAATAAAATATTTAGTTTAATTTATATCTTGTATAAATTCTTTCATAATGTATTTAAATTAATATGATCAAATAAAAAATTATTATAATTAAAAATATATAGTTTATAGAAAAAATATTCTTCCTAAAACATATGTTATTACAATATAAATTCTGAATAGCCTTTTTAAAATACACGATATGGATTATTTTATATATTTCATGTGTGTAATGTATGCTATCATTGGTGATTAATCCTTTTTTAGGTACATAAAGAGTTTATCTGTATGTAATGTTCTACTTATGGAAACCCAAAAAAATAAATTTTAGACTTAAAATTGATATGAGTCAATTAATAATGATACAAATAATGTTCAGGTATTTGATTAACTATGAAATTTTTTTCCAGTTATATAACTGGGTATGACATCATAGAAATTATTTTAGTTTTCAACATATAATTTATGGCCTTAAAAAAAATTATATATGATATAATAATAAAAGTTTCAGTTATATTATGTATTTAGAAAATGATATAATCTACATGGAAATTGCATTATCCATGTCTCGGGATAATTCTAAATGTTAGGGGATAATAATGGATATGTGGTTTAACTGATCAAAGTAAATCCATTAATAATTTCTCAATTTATGACATCTTTGTAGATAACACTATTATGTCATGATTATGAATGGTATTTTTTCTCATTTCAAATTGAAAATGGACCTCGTTATCCTATATAAAATAATGATAATAGGGATATATGGATTACTATGATTAGACAATGTGTGAAAATGATTTTTTATTTTAAACCAAAATGTTATTTTAATTTTATGTATATATAATATTGAATTAAATAACAATTTATTAATAAAACAATTAAGGTTGAATACTAATATAGATAATAAATTATTTAAAATATCAATACATAAAGATGTGGAAAAGTAATCTCTAAGTGGGATTATAGAACATGGTTATAGTAATTTTAATGCAAGGCATTTTCACGAGTTAAATATATAGGAAATGTTAGTGAGGCCATTTAAGAACCTATTTTGATAGTATTAACTCTTTTGGAGGCCTAAAGAAACACTATGTTTCAATGAATTTCATCATTAAATGTATTATTTTCATCCCATTGATATTATACAATAGTGGATCACTGTAGTCCCATTTTTCTCTCAATTGAGGCAGTGTTACATAATTTTCTCATTCATGTGGATTTATAGTGTTTGCCTTATTATTTAATCCCTAATTTTTATATTAGTGATGACTTAGGTCTCGTGTACAAGAAGAGGATCCAACAAATACACTAGTAATTAGAGTTATTGGTGGATACTAAAGGATACTTGAATTTTCAAATCTAAATTTTTTAAATATTCCAAAACAAATTAATATATAATTCTTATTTTATTATTTATATACTTTGATTTTTATTTAATATTTATTATCATGGTGTCTTTTATTAATATCTAATTTTTCATAGAAGTGTTTCTTACTTGTATAAAATACTACAGTTGTATCACAAAAAATTATATTTGTTAATCTATTGATATTAACTATCATCCATCAATGTTTGATAAGGTATGGATCCCCACCAAGGATATCCATTGTTGATGTAAAAAGATACAAATCATATAGGATTGGGGAAATAAATTTCTCCAAATTAAACATAATTATATCACATTGAATGTATTGTTGTATGGGTTACGGTCTCACAACAACAAAAATGATCTTATATCCACACATGATAAATAAATAAATTAATAATATAGTCATTTTATAATCAAATTATATATTATAATTATAATTATCAAATTTTTTATAATTGAAATTCCATTTATAATTAATAACTTCCCCATTAATTATTGAAGTAATGGAAAACACATTCAAAACATTAGGTATATTATACTGTAATGAAATTTTTTCTATCAAATTTATAATACTATTAAGCATAAAAAACTGATAATATAGTTGTTATACTATGATCATTACATTTATTATATATTAAGGGTTATAATAAAGTCTAACTGACACAAATAAATGAAGGGATGTACTCAACCAATAGGACTGTCCCTTATGAATCTCATTTAAAGGTGTATTTGAGAAATATAGAATCAGTCAAATTTTCCTACGGCCAATCCCCTATTGATATTGAAATATTATAAAAATAGTGAAACTATGTATGGGAGAATTTCGAGCTCATCCTGAAAAAGTCACAAACCACGTTCGTCGAGCCACACCATAACAATTTCACTATCTCAATCCATGACATTATGATGTACACTAGTGAAATATGGGGTTAGGTATCTAGTCCAAATCAGTATGATTTTTTATATTTTCATTTAAATAATAATATTGTTATATTTATCCCTTTTCATTGTTACTTTATATATGATCATCAAATGAGTTTGATAAAAAATTTATTTTTATATAAAGGAGCTAGAATATTATATTTGGGAAATATGTAGGTTTATGTAATAATATATTTTTCCAAATTGAATATTTCATGAAATAAATATTATTCGAAATATATTTTATTTTAAAAAAATATTTATTATAAATAACTGAAATTATTAATTATAGAATTTCAATGTAATTTTTACAGTGGTTAGAATGGCAGTAGTGTTTTATAAAATAGTGTTTTACTATAAATTTTTTTTATTTAAATGTAAAAATTATCATATTTAGAAAATATTTTTTAGATGAATATTATTTTTTAAATAACCACATAAAAATTAACAAATTCTAGTGCTTTCATAATTTTCTTAGGTTGTTTATTTTTGGGCTAAAAATTAAATATGTAATAAATAATTGACCAATTACATAATATTATCAAAAATATTATTTAATAAACTATATAAAATATATCCCTTGTAACTATAGATTTCCAATTCAAAATAATTTCTTTAATTTGTTTAATTAATTTTATAGACCTTTAATGAATCCTAAAAAAACTATAGTGTATTTTAATGTTTAAAAGTAGATTGTCTATGAACATGACTCACCTACACATAACCGGTGGTTTTATTTTAATATGTTTTATTTATTTGCATATAAAATATAGAAATCAACCCCCTCAACTGAAACAATGATATAGAACCATTAGATATTTTTTTCCATTATTTTATTATATAGACTCCAGACCCCCATATTAGAAATTAATTAAAATTATCCACTCTTTTTTAAAAAATAACCATCATATCTCCAACTCCAAAACAATTAAATCCAATTGGGCAAGAATTTCCTCTCCCCACACATTTATAAATCTATCACATGGTGTCTTGAATCTCTAAAAAAGCTACTCCCAATAATTTATAAGAACACTCTCAATGTAAGGGATCTCCATTTCTTCTTTTAAATACTGATGAATTAATTATATTTAGCCTTTTTAATATCAATTTATTATATTTCAATTTGTATATAAAGATCAATTAACTATTCAATTTATTTTCTATGAATGCAGTTTTATTTATCCCATCTCATTATACCCTTAACCTAAGTAGTCACAATGTGAAGTACGGGATTTTCTTCCTCTAAATTCTTATTCAAGTAATTTTTTTTACTAAGAATTTTCATTTACTATTTTTTAAGTTTTAATTTATTTTTACACATCTATTTACAATCCTTATGGTTTATAAGTAATTATATACCACATTTTATGCTAATTACTCCCTAAGGTGATAATTTTTATATAATAATTATGCCTTTGAAATTATCCTATGATTATCCAAAAGAATAATTTATTTTCTAAAATTAAATTCCCATATATAATGAAAGTTATTAACTAATGTGTAATTATCATTTATTGAATGTGCACTTCCATTTATATAACTCACACTCATTAATAATTGGATAAAATTTTAATAAATATGTTCTTATGTTGTGTGATCACTATTGAACCAAAATTCATCTACATGTTACAAATACGATTTTTGTTCCCAAAATTATATATAATTATAATCGATTAGGTGTTATTTTTTTCATCATATACCATGTATGGTTCATGAGAGGAAAAATTAAGAACATTATTTAATTATGTCTTGGTGGTTATCCTTGACTTATATTTAAGATGTCATGTTTTATGTTGCTTCCACATATGTATATTTCCTTGATGTTGCCATCTTATATAGTGCTTAGATGTCCGTGTATATGATTCTCATAACTTTTATATCACATTTATTTTCTATAGAATCACAAGTAATAATTTCATCATTTAATGGTATGATTATTTACTTTCTATGCTTTATATCTCACATAATATTTTTTGCATCATCATGTTATCCCATGAAATATTTTTATACAAATTGATTTTAGGGGCATATTACAAAACTTTAAATAATTTTTCTGTACCCCTATTTGATGTTATTTTTTTACGTATCTAATTTCTCAATGACATAAGTCCTATATATATTTTTGGGTTGTTTAATGTGTATCATTATGTATTAAACCATTAAATAATTTATATTAATGGCATGTTTTTTCAAATTTAGTATAAGAGGAGGGATCTGTTTAATTTATGGATCATGTTAATAAAACATTACTCAAAGCCTTTAAGGTAAGAATAAACATAGTAAACCACCCTTTTGTTTTGGTAAATTATAGTGTGAGTGATTTTGATGAAAATAATAACCCATGTCTGGATACTAAAATTGGTTGTGGATGAAACATAGTTACACATAAGGGTGACAATACAAAAAATGGAACATTGGGTTTCATCTATATTGTCACCTAGTTCATGAAATGGATTCCTTGTTTCAAAACTCATTAGACAGTCCTATGGGATGTGATTTGGTAAATTCATAAGATCATTATGAACCACTATAGATGGAACAAAAATTGAAATAAATATTATATTAGGAAATAGAACATGGATAAATTTTATTTAAATATACAGATAGATAGGTTAATAAATAAAATCCATTTATGATTTGTCTCATTAATGCTCATATTTTTCATTGTATATGTTTAATAGTAAGAAAATTATAATTCTTAAGTCTATTTATGATGATATAAGTTATTAGAAACCATTAAAATAGTGAAATAAATTATTATCATCTATGATTCTATAGATTCACTCATATAATGCATGTTTAGTATAACTATTCCAAGGACAACTCAAAAATATATATATCGACCTATCATTGAAAATGTAAAATGGAGAAAATTTTATCCCAAGTTTATAACTTCTTCCTCTGAAAATTATCATACTGAATTTCCCATAAAACATAATAATACTACCTTTAAATAAATTTTATGTTGTTCTATGTATGAATTGGATATTCAAATATAGAGACAATATAAATTACGACAAAATTGAAATCACCATTTATTACTCGAATATCCCTTTGTTTTTATACAAGTGAAAGGAACATGAGTACTATCATTTTGAGTCATCATCATACAAATGCATATTATTAGCTTATGAAAAATTATATCTTCCTAAAATGATTAACAAAATGGAATTTATTATCAATGATGATAATCCCATTGTGAGGGAATACAATGATGTGGTTCTAAATGAATAGTCTGGTCTTCCTCCTATTTGAGAGGAAGAATTATTGATTTTACTTATAGTTATATACGTTCTATTATCTACAAATACATAGATAATAACCTCTAATGAACATAAATAGGTGAAGAATGTAATACAGGAATATCTCAATAAATGTTTTATACAACTAATTTCTTCACTATATGGTGTACAAGATAATTTTTCAGGAATAAGGATGGGACAATAAACCACTACATTGATTATCGTGAGCTTAATAGGATCACGATAATGATTGATTGTCTGCTACCATGGATTAACGAACTGTTCGACAATATGTTTGGTACCCTTCACTTCTCCAAGGTGGGTCTTTGATCCGAATATCATCATATTATGGTAATAGTGGAAGATGATCCCAAGACATGATGTTTTACAATGTTAATTCACTATGAGTTCATTGTTATTCTATTTAGATTCACTAATACTCCAACTATCTTCCTGGAATTAAATGATTAGTGTCCTTATGGATTATTTTGATAAATTTTTGGCATTGTTAATTTATATTATTATTATCTAATACAAATGTATGGAGGAAAATAAGTATCATTTGATTTATATACTAAATACCTTATGAATGGAAAATTTATTTTAGAAGTAAAATAAATAATTTTTTAATGGATCATGTAGAATTATAGGGGCATTTCATTACAAAAAATCAGATATTTATGGATCCTTTTAATATATAGGCTATTAGAGGATGACCCATTCTGAAATACAAGAATGAGATCAATTGATCCCTTGATTATCCTTGGTACTATTTTCAATTTGTGAGAAATTCCCCATTATTTTCAATCCCACTACCAAAGATAACTCATAATGGATTACATGTTTTCAAGATTAATGAATTTGAGGAAATATTTAGAGAGGTAATAAGGAGAATAATCACTACACCTGTGCTAACATTACCCCTTATGAGGAATTATTTTTTATCTAGAGTGTTGGATCCAAAAATTATTTTTATACTAATGTAACATGAAATATATAAATATATATTATCCTTCCAGATAATTAAATATCCATGATCATAAATACCCAAATCATAATCTTAAATTGACTATAGTGATATTCCAATTGATTATTTTGTAATGTAATCTCTATCGGGAGAGATATGACTTATATATCAATAATAAAGGCATAATTTATTTATTCAATGAAAAGGATATCAATATGTGGAATAGAATGTGGATAATGGTAATCAGGTATCATGATTGTTAAATCCCTTACCTCCATGGGAAGGAAAGAAATGTGACAGATGCTATGAGTAGAAATGATCTTCCCAAAATATCCTTGTTGGGGATGTAAAGTGATTGAATATTTTTGTAACAGAAATATATTAACATAGGAAACATAAAAGGAAATTGAATGAATGTTTTTAAGAATATAATTTTATAAAGGTTATGTTAGAACGTCTAGAAAATGGAAATGTGTCCAATAAAACCAATATATGGACCCATTAATTTTAATTTTTCCACACATATATCATCCTTCTATATTCATATAGGAAGAAAATAATATTTACAGTGATATGAAGAAAAAAATATTATGGGATAACTTTAAGAGGGTGGTTGAATAATTTGTAACTCTATGTTTTGTATTCCAATATGCCAAGTATGGATTATTTAAGTATAAGGATCTTATGAAGTAATTTCACATACTAGTTTGTAAATGGGAAACATTACCACGAATTTCATCATAAGTTTCCCCATGACATATAAAGTCAATAATTTCATGTGGGTGGCAGTTGATCAAAATTATAAATTATTAGAATATAATTGATATCATAGATGATTTATCTCTTAACCAACTAAAAAATATATAAGGGATGTTTTAAGACTATATGGAGTATAGATATAAATTGTATTTGATTTTGATCTATGGTATACATCTATTTTCTAGATAAGACATCAGAATACACTATATACAAAGAAAAGTTTCAAAACTACATATCTCCTAAAGATGGATGGTTAGTCAACATGAATTATTCAAACTCTTTATGGTATTTTTAGGTTATTTAAAATTTATTTATAAAGATTTTTGGATCAACACCTTCCCCTTATAGAGTTATCACATAAAAAATGTTCTCATTCATGAATTAATTCAAATAATATAATGCTCCATATGGGAAGAGGTTTCATACTTAAACACATTAGGATGAAGATAGAGAGCCAATATTTATTGGACCTTATATTGTACATGTAATTATAGATAGGGTTAAAACAATTCTACACCATCTTAAATCAAAACAATAATGAATATATATATTTATAATCTTCAGTGAGACCATGATATTTCTATTTGGGAAAATGTGTTCATCAATATAACACTTTGAAATAAATTCATTATGTTTGGGATGAAGGTAATTACTAGTACTATATATATCATCCACTTTCAGACCCCCTGATCACATTCTATCTATGAAAAATTTACTATCACTCCCACCTAAACTTTCTCAATACATGATGTTTTTCAATTAATCCCTCTTCAATAAATACGTATTACCCCTACCCCCATGTACTATGTAATGCCCCATATAGGGATCCAAAAAACCATTTCCCTAATCTGGTTCCTTAAATGTTTATTGAATTCCACCCCTTACAACATGTATTTTGAATAGCAATGTGGGTCTAAAGAAGAATGTGTGAGTACTAAATAATATTTATCATAGTAGAGTAGTAGTATATATAATTATAATAGATATTATAAGCATAATAAATTATAAAGGGAAAGGAAAACAAGATGATTCAATAATTTCCCAACTAAATCATGATATAACACATTGATGTACACTCTGTATATCAAGAAGTCATACAATAGAAACCCAAATACTAAAATAGTTAAATACCAAAAACACTACCTATGTTCAAGCTCAATCCTAGAATCCGATGATCCAACCTATCAACCAATTCATACACTTTAAGATAGGTCCTCATCCTGAATGCACACAGAAAATAAGGAGTATTTTCTAAAGATCCCACATTTTAAGGAAGCCCATGATGGATGTGAGTACGACTCAATAGTCCACCATGAAAAGTGAATAATTAAATAATTATCAATAAAAAAATATAATGTAAATTTCCAAATAATAATATAAGAAAAAAAGTAAATATAAAATTCCTCATAATAAAATATTATTAATTATCCACTTGAAATATTGAGTTCCATCATGTCACCCAACTTACCAAAACTACATTAGTAATGATTGATTTATGAATAATAAATAATGGGGTTAAAACATCTGAAATAGAATATAATTATTTTTTAATAATTTAAATTATAGATATTATTGTTCTCTAATCCAAATTAAAATACCTTGTTAAAATACATTATTCCAAATTTTGATGTTTCACCCCTATTTAAGAATAAGGGACACTACATCCATCATCACAATTCATGAATGTCAAAAATTATTTTTATACATCCAATATCTATGATATCAAGCACCATTTCAAACCGTTATTGTCAAGGACATTGAGAAAGATGGAAAGTCTTCTATATCCATTTGTCTATGTATTTGGGTTCTATATTACAACATTACACTAACAAAAATTTCCAAGGAAAATAAACTTTACCATTTAATAGATCACATCATTAATTCTTACTCACATTCTCTTATCATAATTTACTTGGATTATTTAACTCATAAATTTTAACCCATTAAAAAAATAAAAATTTATAACAACAAAAATATTCATTTTTTACCATTTATCATTTCCTATTTTTATAAGTTATAATTATAAAAACGAAACCCTATTTTGGAATATATTAAATGTGCTATTTAAAACATAGGTCTTGCACATGTGACATGCTAAAAAAATCCCCATACTATAACTTATGTTATAACATCTAAAATTGGCATTAGGAAATTTTCACCAAAAGGATAACCACACACTCATCTCATATAAGCATTTGAAACCGATTAAAAAAATTAACATTGAAATAAACTTGAGAAGAACACGTAATTTTAAAACATTTTCCCCTATTTATAAAACATATATTTTCTCTCATTAAAAACCGAAACAATATCAAAATCTAATGAAAAAATCTAAACTATTACAAAATAATGATAATAATTCCACAAATTCTTAATATAAAATCCTCTCAAATAAATCTTTTAACATATCATATAAAAATATCCCAAAATCACACCATGTAATACCTTTAAAGTGATATTATTGCAAAATAAAATTAAAACCAATTTATGATCATAAATTTTCTATTTTGTAATTTAATATTCTATTACACTACTTTCAACGGATTGGTAAACCCCACAGATAGTTCTATTCCTAGTATCAATAGATCAAAAGACCCAAAAGGTCCAGCAAAGGGTCTCACACATAAATTTAATTCTCAATTTACTATTATTATTAAAATATATGAAAATTAAGAATGTTATGGAATTATTATATTCACATACAAAAGATAAAAATCAAGACTATTTGTAAAATCTTATATACCACCTAGATTATGCCCGTAGACATCCACTCATCCAATCACAACACTTAATTTTAGACAAAATGACTTTAGTAACAATGTGAAGAGATCCATGTAAATATTATTAATGGGATTTTGATGGAGAAGAACCTGATATTAAACCCATTCCTAGATAATAGGTTGAAACCTACTTGAAGAAATACCCAGACATTCGATTGATCTAATCAAAAGCTCAAATTTCTAGTAATTGAAGGTGAACTATTCACTATGGAGAGAGGAGATACAAGCTCACGCCCAAGGCTATTAGAGAGTAAATTTGGATGTAAATAAAGGGATTTAGAATTAATATTGATTGGGGAAAATGTTAAATATTCCACTTTTAAATAAAAATATTGTTTAGATGCATGGTTTCAAAATCCTGTGAAAATGAAGTGGTCTCTTCTTTGCAAAGTGTAACTGATTTTCACTGATTCATTGCCCGACCACATTGTAATGAAAACCATGTTTAAACCATGCGTTCCACTCTATATGGAAACTCTATTTTTAAACATTAAAATTACTTTACTTTTACGGAATATGTAAATGTTGTACAAATCGACACCCAAATACCGTAATTGATGTAGTGCCTTTGGAAACATGGAAAATAAACACTAGTAAATAATTTTGATACATAATATCCCACTAGGATCTTATGGACTAGTACACTTCTTATACATATCAAACATAGAACAAATCATCATATCCTGGGAGAAAGGAAACATAAAATGGGTGATCTCAAATACATAGTAAGGGTAAAAAAGAGATATATGAAAGCATAAAAATCAGTATAAGGGTATATTAATGTGATCCAATAAATTTATGATCATACCCTTCATATAAAATATAATATACATGAATAATAATGAAGTAAAGGAATAAATCCTTGAAATAAAAACATAAAAATTAGACATAGAATTGTGAGAAACAGATAAATATATAATTATTTTTATAGTAGACAAGGCATCACTGTCATGAAAATATAAGTAGTATGTGTTCACTCCCCATAACATCATATTAGTCATCGTTCACTCCAATAGCCATCATAGTAGCATGACTTCACTCTTTATACCATCTTAGTAGTCATGGTACACTCGTGTGGCCATCATTATAGTAAAGGTTAACTTCCAATACCATACAAGATTATCTCATGAGATATATAAAATTACCCAATGCATTAGAGAGAGATATAAGTCCCACCCAATACATAAAGAAATCATACATACATACTCCACAAGATCATAAATAAATATTTCATAACCCATGAAATGAAATGTGTATCATAAACATGAAAACATATCATAACCTATTGATATTGAAAAGTTTCATAATCATTTCATGTTAATAATAACTCTTGGAAAGAATAGTTTTTACAATCATATAACACAAGAAAGAGAAATTGTTTTCGTGACATTATTCCATTAAAAAAATCCATTTAGGGAAACAATATAAATGAAAACTATGTAAATTTCCCCATAATGGAATGAGTAGCACCAATGGATATTATATTATTTGGAAAATAATTTTCAAATATCTTTTAGAAACATTTATTGAACTAAATATCATTTATTCTTTAAAGAAATATTTTTATAACATAAAACCTTTGGAAAATATTTTTCGTTCAAAGTTTATCTAAAAACAAATATAGAAGACATGAAATCATTTTGAGAACCTTTTTCCCTTAAAGCGTAGAAAATAAGTTTCAAAACAATTTAAAATACCTATTCTTTGAAAATGCATTAAAACACATTAGAGTAATCATGAAAATGATTTAAAAACCATTTTACTTGAATGCTTATATAATAATCTTGAAAGCATTTTGAAATCCATTTTCTTAAAAACCTATAATTTAAGATCAAATGCATTTTGAAACCTATTTTTTAAAAAATATATTTTAAAAACATTTCCTTAAAGATTAACCATTGAAAAGCGCAAATGGAACTTCAAAAAAATGATGGTTCGTAAATCTGTACAAGTTGTATGTGGTCAATAAGACCCTCAATTTTCACTGTAAAAATGGTTAGAAAACTTCCTTTTTTGGAAATAAAAAAAACTATTACCTTATGTAGATTGGTAAAATAAAAAATTTTGAAAATTTATATTAAATATTTTATGATAATTGTATAATATTCATGGATTTCCTTTTTAGAAAACATAGATTTCCAACCGAAGAAAGGGTAAAGTCGGGCTTTTCTAAAAACACATTCATAAATATCATATGTAACAAAGAGTAAAATATAGTACCCATGCATGATTATATCATGAAACAATATAGGATAATGAAACTCATGAATATTCTTGAGATATGGATTATAATATTTAATAAAAAAGAATAAACATAAACAATATAAGAAAGAAATGAGATTGTATCAATAAACTCTTATATCATGGTATCTTGGGATCATAATATCCATGTAATAAAAATAAATTAAATGAAGAATATAATATCATTAAAATATTTATATTCATGATATTTCATGAAAAATGGAAATATATACACCATAAAAAAGAGTTTAGGTGCATAACAAAACATGATTCGCAAAGAAGGAAAATGGAGACAAAACTATTTTACTGATTCATATGTTTTGAAAGTTAAACACAATGATAAATGGATCATAGAATAAATATGTGAAAATACATAAATTTAAATAAAATAATCATAGAGTACAACAATGGTTAGTACATACACTACAAAAAAGGAAATAGTGGCGAACATAGCATGTATCTCACAGAAATTAAATGTGAGATGAAATCCTCTTACCATGTGTCTTGACTGTCCCTATACTCTAACAAAATTATTGTATAACAACAATAAGTTTATCTTAATTATTTTATGCAATAATAATATTATTCAAAATACCATATATGGTTATATTATGAGCTTATATTGGATGCATGTTAACAATCCCAAGTTAAAGTTTCACTTTGGATAATATTCTCTTCATTCTACCCATATGTCTTAATTTGTTATATCTTTTTCCCTTATAAATATATCAATATTAAATAATTTTAATGATGATATAAATATCAGGTATATCCATTATATTTGTATTATAATAATCTATATAATATAAGAGTATGAAATGGAATACATTATTCATGGAGATGGTAAGACCCACGTATGCATGAATGATGTTTCTATTTTTTGGATGTCGTATTGAAAGAAATTAGATAATATAATTTCATTAAACACATATTTAGTACATTCTGTGTGGTGTGTGATCAAATCACATCGCATTGTGGGGGAGTTAGTCTATACATCCTCAAATGATGTTATCATATTAACACCCAATGGAAAGAAACGATATGTCTTTTGTAAAAGGAATTAAGATGCATAAATAAATAATAAATATAATATATCAAATATATAAATAGATTCTCCATCATAATGGCCACCATGATGGGGGGTAAATTAAAAAATTAACAGTCATCATTTCGTGAGGTGGAAATTTGCAATAAACAGAAACATTATGTTCGATATTCATTATATGGAGGTGTGTGTAAGTGTAGGCTAGACCCTTAGAATAAAAAAATACTATTATATTGATTATACTGGTTTTTTAAAGATTAATGGAATAAAGAGTTCATATGTGGTGAAGAAGGGAAATAAAGGAAAGGAACTTCAAAGAAGACGTTTCCTCTAAGTCAGCTAACTTTTTTGGTTTATGTCAAAAGGATTCCCTGAGAATCTTTCTTCACAAATGGAGGTTTAAGGTTCTAATAGAGGATAATTGGGAGGTTAATTGGTTATATAATTATGAAAAAAAAAATTTTGAGAGGTGTGATGAATGTTTAGAGTTGGTGTCCTTTTCTAGGGAAGGAAAATGACTCATTTGGAATGTTTAGAAAAAAGTTTGGTGTGTGCATGTTCTTACCTAAAAAAAGTCATAAAAATCAGAAAAACTCAATAATGGAAGTTGTATGACCGAAATATGGACATAAAATGGGTGTTGTAAAAGTGTTTTGGTCATTTTGGGCCTTAATTTTAAGGTTTATACCCTAATTAAACTCAATTTGGCCTTAATAATGTGATTAATTTTAATCACTTTTACTAATCATTTTTATTAAAATTTATCTTGGTGTTATAAGACTCTAAATATTTTACTGAATACAATGGTGTATGTCATATTTTTCAAATTAAATTCAAATAAGCTACCAAATTAATATTAGTGTTAATCCAATAGATGGGATGAAATAACGGGGTTTTAAAATAGGAAAAAGGTCAAAGCATTGTTAAGATTTTATATTCAATTTCTAAGTGAAATTAATTCCAATGAATTAAATTATATTAATTTATTTAATATTTATCAAATTTTTCCTCAAAAAATTATGTTATAATTTATAATTAATAAAAAATTATAAAAAAATACAATTTTTAACTAAAAATCAAGGTATTTCACTATTCATTAAAATGATGTTTCTCAGAAAAAAACAAAAAAAATCAACCTGGGATAATTCTGATGTTCTGAATTCAAAAATGATTTTTATTTTATCAAATTAAATTTTTAAATGTTTCTAAAAATAATTTTATCATTAGAATATGTTCATTCAAGAAAATAATATTTTTAACAAAAAAGGACTTTACTGAAAATATTATGTTTCATTATCAATATGTTCTATATGTGTAAATTGATTACATGCCATATTGGGAATGTATTTATTACTATTATTGTAACTATGTTTAAATTTTATGTTATAATTATCTAATTTAATATATATATATATATAATGATATTTCATATAATCTTAGTGTTTCGTGCATGGTACACCAAGTTAGTCTTTCATCAAACGTTCTCCAAGTCCGTGTTGCATGTAGTGCATAAAAAGTCAGTATTATTTTTAGTGAAACACAATTTGGTATATCATGTAGCACATGCCATGTCGGTATTATGTGAAGTGAAATCCAAGTTGGTATTGTTTATGAAGGGAATTTTTGATTTAGTGTTTTAATATATATATATATATATATATATAAAGAACTACTTTCAATGTCTTGGGAAATAAAAAGTATCAAAAAGATAGATTAATTCATAAAATAATATTTCACAAAATATCGAGGTGTTATAGCCTTTGTCAGAGGGTCATCATATACATAGGCTCTTGGTCCCCCTTGAATGGTTTTCATGTATTTCCACATCCACCTATAAGCTACACATTGATACAACATGATTATCAGGAACTGTGATCCAACCATACATCATTCATTGTAATCACCATTTTCATGATTTTTCATTTCCCGATCTATCATGACACTCTATATAACTTCCCTACTATCGAAAAAAATATCAATAAAATTTTAATAAAAATTAACCAATATAAAAGAAAAACATACCCATCAAAAATATTTGATATGTTACAGCATACCCACCATATCACTTAATATCTCTTTGAAGTTCTATTATCCATCCATCTAGAACTCTCAAACTAAGTTCATCATCAGTTATAACCAGCAAAAATGTTTATCTTTCAAAATTAAAAATCTAAAACATGGAACAACTTCAAACATTATGATGTTATAGGGATAAATCCTAATACTTATCCTTTCATCAAAAACAAAACACAGTGATATCCATTTCGAAATATTATCCATATGAAAAACTGAGTATTTCCTCCCCCCTCCCCTTTACCCTATGTGAATATAGTTATCCCCACTATAAGATTCATCTTTCCACAACTAATTTTGATAATTTTCACCTCCTCCATCATAAAATCCCCCAAAAATTATCAAAAATTTACTCCTATAAAAATCATGATGTAGTTGAAAATATCCCAGTACCAAACACCTACACAAACCCTAATCAACATTTAAATACATCCACACTATCAAAAATCCATTAAAAATGTTGCAACCCCATCATACATACATCAACTGAGAACATGAGGTACTTTCTGCAAAATCATTGATCATTTTCCTAATGGACACCCATATTCTACATGATGTAACACCAGATGTGGTTAGTAGCATTTCATGTATGTTCCAAGAATTAACCAAAGTTGGGAAACCCTCAGACTACTTTTTCCAAAAAAAATACAACTATCGTTGTTAGCACATTTACCTATTATTTATTCACGATTCCTTTGTGAAATGAGTAATTAATAGACCAACCAAACATAACTCTTTAAGTCTATATCCAAATTCTTCTAATATTCAACATCCATTTACTTAAATACCCCTAAACAGGAACCATGTCTTTCCACACTAGAAACACACCTTATGGGCATCCCACAAGAATTTGAATGATGACATGATACAACCTCATATAGCGCCACATTCCTATTACACCTCCATCTCGAGGGTTTTAAAACTACTATAGACACATCACTCCCCAACACAAGAGTGTCACTATCATAGCTGAACCCAAGCAACTCAGACCACTACGAACAATGCCCTAATAAATTTCAAAAATCCAAAAGTGGACTCTATTGAATTTTTATCACCTAACTGACCAAATAGAGAGTCAAATTATAATAATCCTTGTATTTTGATAATGGAACACAATATATTCATTCAAATCCAATAAATTCAATAGCCTTTACTCAAAAATATTTGATATGGCACATCCCACCACATAGCCTCACTTACGGTGTTTCATGCTCAAAACCTACTGAACATGAAATTTCAATTAGATATTTTTTTATAGTCTATATTCTATCGTCACATGAAATTAAATGTTATGAATTTGGGATTGACTATATATATGAAAGGACTACCCTAATATATCATTTATGAATAACATCACAACCATATATATCTACAATTCCTCCTCTAACTATAGGGTAATGTCAAATCCCTAAAAAATTCCTTGGTGATTCCCATCCACATGCATCACATAAACTCATTTTCATCATGACTCAATAGGTAAATGGTAAATTAAAACCACCATAAACTAATGTTTATCTACAAATAAGTAATGAAATAACATTTTTATTCCACAATCACCACCACACAAATCAAGTTCCTTAACCATGATACAAATGATTCTAAATTAAAACACAAATGTTCTATCCTACCAATTCAAAACAAAAAATACTATTATATGGTTGTCCCAAAACAAATTTACTTCACATAAAACAATTGGTTATGGATCCCAATAATCATGGTTACATGTGTTGATTGAATTGCGCACCACTGACATATGTCCACTATTTTGACCTCACTAGACACCCTGCATAACATAAATTCATAATACCATTTACTATAACTAAATCAAAACCCTATCATTGATATTTCATTATTAGTAGGATCAAATGATAACTCAAACAACAAAATATGACCCCATACACCTCAATCTCATTAGGCTCAAGGAATCCTTGACATTTACACCAAACAACCCAACATTTCACCTAAGTCAAGTCAAACCATATCACATCTGTAACACCCTGATATTTTATAAAAAATATTCTGTTTAATTTCATTTGTGTCTTTTGTTGTACGCTACACCAAAAGGATCTTTCACTACATGTATCCCTGACTTGTATTTCACTACACGCAATTGTGACCTTCCACGATGGTGTGTGTTGTACTCAATACCGAGTTTCACTAATCAATGATATGTTATATAAATTAGCCATTATGAATAGTAAAACCCACTTTTTGAAATTTTATAAATTTTATCTTTCAAAATGCCCTTCATTTTTTGATTCGGAATATCGAAATTAGCCTAGGGTGAATTTTTGTTATTTTCTTGAAAACTTTCAATTTTTGATGAATAGTGAAAACACTTGGTTACTATTTAATAACCGAATTTTTATTTAAATAATTATTTATTTTATTTAAATTTATTTTAGGTCAAAATTGATACATAATACCTATATAAGTTAAATTTAATTGATTGGAGTCATTTTATAAAAATTTTAGATATATATATTTTTTTTTTAACTTTTGACCGTCTTTTACCCACCTCCTATGAGAATTTGCAAATTTACATAAAACTTAATTTTACAAATTCTATGATTAGAATTTCAAAAATCCTAGAGACACGGTTGATATCATTATGTAAAATGTGCTTCAATAAGCTAAAAATAATTTTTGGTGAATAGTAACTTTTTACTTTTATTTACCACGGTTAAAAGTAAATAGGGTAATTAAGGGTAAAAATTATATTACTATTACCCTAACACATGTCTTAATTATATTGGGTAAGTTTAATTCATCCAAAAACAACCTCAGGGGTAAGATATTACCCTTTAGGTCCACTTGGATTAGATTAGGACATCTATTATTATTTTTTAATGAAGAGTTAAAAAAGTTAAAATTAAAGTTTAACAGCTAAAAAAATTTTAATATAGGGTTATACATAAGATAAATTCGACTATAAATATTAATGTGAAATATAAAATTATTTCCTACATAATGGTATTTTATTTTTAATTTTTAGACAATAAATAATTTAATTTATTTATGACACAATGATGATGTAGTAATTAGCTTATTAATGAAATATTGAC
Organism: Viscum album; assembly: GCA_963277665.1. Classification (NCBI taxonomy): domain Eukaryota; kingdom Viridiplantae; phylum Streptophyta; class Magnoliopsida; order Santalales; family Viscaceae; genus Viscum; species Viscum album. The sequence continues at coordinate 1,612,226,615 of OY728130.1, read as the reverse complement.
ATAATTGATGTTATAAATACCCAAATAAATGGAATTTTAGACATTTTATGAATTACACAAATTTTATAGGTTAATATGACATGTTATTATTGATTTAGATAAATGTTTTCGAACTAATCATTCTGTTATGGTTTTCACAAAAATCAAGTACCAAATACTGTCAAAAATTGACATAAAATAGTTTTTAAGACAAATATTATATTATTAATTGTTATTTTATTCTTAAAAATAAAATGTTTGGAAAAATGTCTTATATAAAAATATATATATTAATAATGAACCACTTGGGGTTAATTAGGATTTTTATAGTATGTTTATTAACCATATAGTGTTAGGAAACAAAAAGACATGCTAAAAGTTAAATTATTTAACATAGAGTTAAATCTAAATGATAAGGTTAAACTAGTAACCTAAACTTCTCTAAAACCTATTGGTTGAGTTTCGTTCAACCCATACCCACCTTATCTTAGAAATAACTCAATTTGAAGATTTTAAAAACCGAATATGACTTTATTATGAAATAATATTTTATGTTTTTTCTAAGGTGCCCCTCTCCTCCCTTATAAAAAGGGCACCCATTCCCTCTTCACTTCACACCCTTTTGAGCCTTGAATCTCGTCCAAAACCAGCCAATTACTCTTCTCAACCTCTCTAGTTATATCTTAGAGGTCTTTTTCTTCTCAAAAAACCATCTCTAGTTCCCTAAGAGGATGTTTAAAAGAGGTGCGTCGAAGAAGAGGTAATCTCTTCTACCGATTCTTTCAAGTTTTCTTTCTTCTTCAACTTCTTCTTCTTTAGTTGTTTAATTATAAATTAATAACATCATTATTACTTATATACTGATATGTTATTATAAATATGAAACAACCCTATTTCATCTTCTATCCATCCTACGGAAAACAAAATCACCACGCGTGCGTACGTATGGAATGCCATCTCCACGCTATGGTGTAATCAGTTTTTCCACCACCACCTTACATGGATGGGTATAATGGTGTAAATAATAACTATATATTATTATTATAACATAATACTAATTCTATGATAATATATCATCCACTGCAATTTTATTCAATAAATATGGGAACGATATCATCCCTCGTGCGTACGTACGGTATACTTTCTACACGACGCGATGAGATTCATTTTCCATGTTAAAAATTAAAGAATGATTATAAATTATATATAATAAGTAATCATGAAATATATGACATAATAATTCTGAAGGATTTAAATATATATATATATATATATATATCATCTACTTAATTCCATTAAAGTCAATGAGGAAAGGAAAACAAAGTTCATGCATACGTACGGCCTACCGTCTCCATGAACGGTGTATTTCATATAAGGCCACAGCCTTAAAAATTACGTATTATTGAATTAAATTAATAATTCACATTGAGGATCTTTTTAGGTTTAGAGTTTTAGAGAATTAGTACATAACCATTACATCTCACAGATTACAAAGTATACACTTCTACTAAGTTTCCATAAAATAAAAACTATTAAAAAGATACATGTCTAGTTCCATGTTTTAGATATCATGTCTTTCCTTGATCCCATCCTTGATCCTATTCATCTTTAAGTCATGTGGAAAACATTTCAAAAACCTGGGATGAGCATAAAAATCCCAGTAAAGGATACATAAAGAAGTAAAACTGTTAGTTTTTTAAAACAACAAGTAAACAAAGAATACTTTATCAAAGTAATACTTTTAACCTTTATGAAGTAGTAAAAAAACTCTTCACTGAATAAAAGATCATTACTTACCCATTTTGTAACCAAAATATTACCATAAAATTCCATATAAAGGTCACAAAACATATAATGTTAACTTGGGACATAAACATACTTAAATGGAATAACCATACGGTCGACTTCCACACATATCACTTAATGGAATAGCCATACGGCCGGCTTCCATGCCCAATGCATTGGAGGTTATAAAGTAACCACCTGTCATGAATTCACAGAACCACCCATCATATGGTTTATTACGTAACCACCTGTAAAATTTCCAAGTACCATCATTACACATAAAATATTGAAAATATAAACATTTCAATATCAACATTTAATTTGAAATCACAATAAGTAATTCCAAGATATTGAATTAATCAATCCATTTTCAAAAATCATTTAAAAGATATTTTTGAATCAAAGTGTCCCATACCACTTTGAATCTATTAATGGAATTATAATTTTTAAAACATTGATGTCCATATAAATAAATACTGAAAACCATTTTGAAAACATGGACATTAAAGATAAAGATTTAGAATAATGAATCTTTAAAACATTTAAAACGAAATTTTTGTTAAAGAGTTTTTAACAAAATGAGAGACTCTTGAATACAAATAATTGTGGAATAACACTTAATCCGAACTTTATAATATCATGAGAATAAAGGGATTCATGATATAATATGTCAAAGGACAGTATACACACCATATAAGAGTGAATTGGTGCATAACAACAATGAAGTCTCAATAGAAATGTAATTTGAGATGAAATCCATTATAAAGATGGTATCCTTAAATTAAGGATAAATCTATCACATAATTATGTGTGAGAAATATAAATACACCCAATATAAGTGGATATTAAGTGTGAAAAAATCAGAGGTCATTCACACATAATCTTGGAAAAAACAAAACCAATAACATTGATGTTTAACTCAATGAAATGAGATTGAGTTATGATTTCCCATACAAGTTCGTAAGAATTTATTAATGAGGTGATTATCTGTTGAAATAGTATATCCACACAATGGTTTTTGGAAATTACAACATAGAGATTCCACACATAATCTTGGCATAATAAAATCAAGAAGTATAGGATTAACCCAAAGAATTGAAAGTGGGTTAAGAAGTTCCCTTACAGAAATCCGACAGCCTAACAGCGTTACTTTAAATTTCCAAAAATGAGTTGATGAGGGATAAAATGGAATCTCATCACTTGGATATAAAATTTACATCAATAAGGATATATAATAACATATCCCAACATAATAGTATGTGAATTAAAAGACATAACAAAAGAAGTCTTTTTTTAAAAAGAGGAGCGTAAAAGGTTCCCTTACCGACTTAGGTACCTTTCGAAACTTACACCCCATGGAATAACGGTCATATAATGAAGATTTAAATACCCATAATTGAAATTATACCACACAAAGAGTATAATAATGTGCATTACATACACCACTCAAATGAAATGGTGTAAAACATAGTATAAATGTCACAAGAATAAAAGTGAGATGAAAAATCTCTTACGAAAACTCGGCAGCCTAACAGCGCCACTTAAAACTTCCCAAAATGGACTTATGAGATCAAATAGGGTCTCTCATAATATGAACATGAAAATTACAGAATGATAAATATAAAATAACATCCCAAAATATAATAAAGATGAGCTTAAAAGAAATGACATAAAAGGGAGTACATAAAAAGAAAGAGAGAGGTAGGATCCCTTGCCTCGTGTCCAACATGACTCGATCGTTCGTTAATCTTATGAATAATAAAATTTGGTCAATTTATAATTGCGCAATTACCTACTTTAAATATTATTATTCAGTTCATATCACATATTATAATGTTATAATACTTGGTTAATAAAGTGATTTCATATCAGACGTTTTTGTCGATGTTCGGTACATGAGTAAAAAATTGAAATTGTTGGAAAAGAATTTTCCATGTAGTTATAGATACATCATCTCCAGAATAGTATTAATGTTTTACATATCATATATATCCAGTATATATTCATTTTTTTCTATTCCATAACATTTGGAGATAAAAAATTAAAAGCACCATTCATGGAGACGGTAGGCCGTACATACGCATGAACGCTACTTTCATTTTTTTGTCATATTAATGGAATTAAAGTTAAAAGAGAGAGATATATATACAATAATTCCAGAATTATATCCATAATTTATATGTAATATATTAATTATATATCCATTATATATATGTACTTATAATAGTACATAACATTTGGAGATAAGAAATGAAATGTACCGTTCATGGAGATAGTAAGCCGTAAGTACGCATGAACGTTACATTCATTTCTTTGGCACATTAATGGAATTAAAACTAGATAAGAGATATATATATATTATAATTCCAGTATAATATATATGATATATATATATCACATAATTTCATCAATTTCATTCTTTATACATTCCATGTATTTCATGAACGAGTCACATCACTTGAGGGGCGGTAGTCCACACTTCCTCAAATGAAATTATCGCATTTTCACAACATGAAAAGAATAAAGGTATGTATTAATTATAAAATACAGAAGCATAGAGAGGAAATAAGTATAATAAATATTATAAATAAATATAGTTCCACTATAATAGCCACCATTATAGGTGGTATGAGAAGATAGAACAATCATCGTTTCGTGAGGCAGTAATTCGCCATACACAGAAACAGTATGTTCTTTGACCATTAGACGGATTTTTATTTTATTTTAGCTAAAATAATCCTCATACAAACATCCTATTATATTTAAGATACTGGTTTTGTTACAATAGAAATAAATAAACAGAGTTTCGGGGGTTGGAGAAGCAAAAAAAAAACAAAAGAACACTAGGGAAGACATTACCGTTAAAACGGGTAACTCTTTTTAATTTGAGCCCAAAGGCTCCCTTGGGAAGACTTCTGCCCACTTTGAGGCTTCTAGGAGTAAGAAAGGTATGTGGGGATACAAAATGGGCAGGTTTTGGTAGAGAAAAAGTCTTGAGAGGTGTGGGTAAGGTGGTAGATGTGGGGGCCTTTTATAAGAGGAGAGGAGGGGCACTCTTGGAATGTTATAAAAGGATACTTTATTATAAATTTTTTTTTCGGGATTTAAAGGTCACAAAATTATATATATATAGTATAAGGTGATAATAGTTCGAAACCCACCCATCCAATAGGTTTTTGACTTGTGTATGTCTTATATTTTACGTTATATTTTCATTTTATTTAAATAGATAAATAATGAGGTAATGGCTGCATCATCATGGTGTCATAAATAATTTAATTTATATAATGTCTAAAAATTATAAAAAAATTATCATGATGTAGGAAATATTTTTATCTTTCTAATGAATATTTATAGTCAAAAATATGACTTGTATAATCCCATATAAAAATTGTTTTAGTAAAACCACTCATGTTTATGGCATTTTTATTTTAGCTGTAAATAAAAGGTTATTTAGGTCATTTCCCTACCAAAGTGGCTCCATGGGGTCCCCAAGTTGACCCTTGGATTTGCTTGGTCTTCCATGACACATCAAATGAGGGTAGGACATGTTTCTAGGTCATTTCATATTATCACAACATTATTTTTACTTAAAATTACACTAATTACCTTTAATCGTGATTAATAAAACTTAAAAGTTGCTATGCACCAAAAATTATTTTAATCTTATTGAACCAAATTTTACATCTTAATGACAACCATGTATGTCGGATTTTTGAAAATCAAATCATAGAAGTGGCAGAGTTTCATTTAAATGAAAAATCAGTTTCTTTAACTACCACTGAGTGGTTTCACTATTCATAAAAAATTGATGATTTTTCAGAAAAATACCAAAACTTCACCCTAATCTATATTTGATATTCTGAATTCAAAAATTATGACTATTTTATAAAATTCAGAACATATATGTTTTATTAATTAATTTATTAATTAATTCCCAATGTCAAAACAAATATCGTGTTTTTAAGAAACAATAACTATTAAATGATTGACACTGGTTTAAGTCCAATTTCAAAGAGAAATTAATTCCAATGTCCACCATTGGATTAAATGGTAAAAATATATTCTAAATACACTTTAATATCAATTTAAAATATAATATATCCATATAAATAAATCATATTAAAAGGAGGTTTTGAATTAAAATGCAACATTTTCTATAAAAATGATCTTTATGAGAAAAATAACAAAAATTTACACAAAGTAAATTTTGATGTCCAGATTCTAAAGAATGATTTTATTTTGTCAAATAAAACTTATAAAATTTTCAAAAGTATATTTAAAATGGGTTCTCCATCAAAAGTCTGTTAATCGAACTTTTAAATAATATTAGAAGATTTATGCTTAAAATTGGATTCATTTGCATTTTAAGCCTCTAACATTTATTGGATAAAAGTAAAAAAATTTGAAAAACATATATAATAATTTTGTATTTAGTTACGTTCATTCTCGAAGTTACAACGGCTAGGCGGTAACTACCATTTAAAATAATATTATTTTATTATTAGAGTGCAATGTAAGATTTCAAAGAAACTCGTTGTTGCGTGTTGGGTATGCCATCGAGCATAGTATTCCCTTTAACATACTATTAATATTTTATTCACAAATATGGATAAATATGAAATTTTCATAATCTTTATTTACTTGGGGTGTTACATCCTTCCCCCCTTTTGGGAATTTCATCCTCGTAATTTTAAAAATTGGGCTTGGAAACTTTATTGAAAATCTCAAATCGGAACAAGAGTCAGTAAAACTATAACATTAAAATTAAGAAAGAGAAGTACAAAGGTCACTTTAGTTAACCCATACTAGGATTAAATGTTGGAAAATATGGACATAGAAGAGAAAAAAAGGTTCATTTTCTAAGGGAGACTGATAGAAAACAAGTTTCAGAGAAAGCTAACCACCAAAAAATCAGAAACTTCTGATAGGTTAAACGGTATTTGATTCCCCAGTAAAAAAAATTAACAGACACATTTTTTGTTTTTAAGTTACTTTTCATTGAGGAATTTATTTATGAGCGTAACTAAAACATAATGAAACATACTTACTTGTCATTTTGACTTTCAACTTTTACTAGATTTCTTACACAAACTCATATTTTCTCCAAAAGATGAGTATTTAGGATGACTTGTTTTATTAAGAGAGCTATAATCAACTACTAGAGAATCACCTAATTCAAAAAAGATAACTATATAATTTCCATGTCTTTAGACCATAACCAAAAATAAAACCAAAAAGGTTAGTATGAGATCAGATAATACCCAAAAAAGGATAATCCTTTATAAAACAAATCTATTCTTAATCTCCAAAATATGTCAAACAATACCCAAAGTTTAAAAAAGGCCATTCAATAAACAATTTTTCCATAAAATTATTCAAATTAAACCAAACAATGATTGAAACCCAAATATTTGAAGGATTTATTCACATTGTCTTCCAAGGTAAAAATTATCATTTATCTCCAAATAACATTAGTTTCTCTTAAAGTCTCATATTGAAAAGTAATTAACCTAATCACATATCCTCCATGATACGTTATTTATTTCCATAGATAACCCAAAATAAACTTACTCTTGATTCCTAAAATCATCTAACTAAAAATAATTAGTCAAACTGACCAGGGAATTCACGTTGTCTAGTGGTAGGCGATAAATACTATTCGCACTTTGGTTGTGGGTTTGATTCCCACAGCTTTGTCCGACGCGACGGGTTATCACATGGTCTGCGTGCTTTCCTTTTTCCAAAACTACATAATTCTTAAAAGATTCTCCAAAAAGAGATAAAATCTTCAAAAATGATCATAACATATTTTAACCTCAAGTTTATCTCATTCATTTCATTTTCCATCATATCATAGAGTAACCCATAATTACCTAAAAAGTAAGGATAATATAAACCCTAATGGTTACCTTTATAATTATTACCTGAACTTCTACATCGAGTTGGTCATCTCGTACATGATGCATTAGAGAACTCACCAAGGTCCAAGTGGTTGATCATGAATCCTTGATAGTTGGTTTAGCACAACCACGAGATTCCTCATTGAATCCCCCATTTCATCCAGTCTCTTAATCAGAGAACCACCATAATTTTCATCAAACTCATTGTCACTTTGGTGCCTGCTAGACCCATCCATTTACTAAAAACAGAAATGTCAGTGTGAGTATATCAACAAAATCATCATGTACTAATGAGGAAGATAAACACTAAGATATACTTACTCATTCACTTTATCTAAAAAATATAACTCTTTCTGAAATCCTATCCATTATGGTAATGTCACTTATTCTTATAGAGTACCTTAACCACTAAAGTTATCTAAATTGACCTCTGAGACCAACTATAAGGCCCCGACCTTAAAAATTACTTATTATTGAATTAAATGAATAATTCACATTGAGGATCTTTTCAGGTTTAGTGTTTTAGAGAATTAGGACATAACCATTAAATCTAAAATATTACAAAGTATACACTTCTACTAAGTTTCCATAAAATAAAAACTCTTAAAATTAAACATGTCTAGTTCCATGTTTTAGATATCATGTCTTTCCTTGATCCCATCCTTGACCCTATTCATCTTTAAGTCCTGTGGAAAACATTTCAAAAACTTGGGATGGGCATAAAAAGCCTAGTAAAGGATACACAAATAAGGAAAACTGTTAGTTTTTTCAAACAACAAGTAAACCAAGAATACTTTATCAAAGTAATACTTTTAACCTTTATGAAGTACTAAAAAAACTCTTCAATGAATTAAAGATCATTACTTACCCCTTTTGTAACCAAAATATTACCACAAAATCCCATATAAAGAACACATAACATATAAAGGTAACTTGGGACATAAACATACTGAAATGGAATAACCATACGGTCGACTTCCACACATATCACATAATGGAATAGCCATACGGCCGACTTCCATACCCAATGTAATGGAGGTTATAACGTAACCACCCGTCCTGGTTTTCACGGCACCACCCGTCATATGGTTTATCATGTAACCACCCATAAAATTTCAAAGTACCATCATTACACATAAAATACTGAAAATATAAACATTTCAATAACAACATTTCATTTTCAATCAGAATAAGTAATTCCAAGATATTGAATTAATCAATCCATTTTCAAAAATCGTTTAAAAGATATTTTTCAATCAAGGTGTCCCATACCAATTTGAAGCTTTTAATGGAATTATAATTTTTAAAACATTAATGTCCATATAAAAAAATACTGAATACCATTTTTAAAACATGCACATTAAAGATAAATATTTAGAATAATGAATCTTTAAAACATTTAAAACGATATTTTTGTTAAAGAGTTTTTAACAAAATGAGAGACTCTGGAATACAAATAATTGCGGAATAACATTTAATTAGAACATTATAATATCATGAGAATAAAGGGATTCATGATATAATATGTCGATGGATAGTATACACACCATATAAGAGTTAATTGGTGCATAACAACAATGAAGTCTCAATGGAAATGTAATTTGAGATGAAATCCATTATAAAGATGGTATCCTTAAATTAAGGATAAATATATCACATAATTATGTGTGAGAAATATAAATACACCCAATATAAGTGGATATTAAGTGTGAAACAATAAGATGTCATTCACACATAATCTTGGAAAAAACAAAACCAATGACATAGATATTTAACTCAATGAAATGAGATTGAGTTATGATTTCCCATACAAGTTCGTAAGAATTTATCAATGAGATGATTATGTCGTGAAATATTATATCCACACAAAGGTTTGTGGAAATTACAACATAGATATTCCACACATAATCTTGGCATAATAAAATCAAGAAGTAGAGGTTTAACACAAAGAATTGAAAGTGTGTTATGAAGTTCACTTACAGAAATCCGACAGCCTAACAGTGTTACTTTAAAATTTCTCAAATGAGTTGATGAGAGAGAAAATGGTATCTCATCACTTGGACATAAAATTTACATCAATAAGGAAATATAAGAACATATCCCAACATAATAGTATGTGAATTAAAACACATAACAAAAGAAGTCTTTTTTTAAAAAGAGGAGGGTGAAAGGTTCCCTTACTGACTTAGGTACCTTTCGAAACGTACACCCCATGGAAGAAGGGTCATAAAATAAAGATGTAAATACCCATAATTGAAATTAAACCACACAATGTGTATAATAATGTGCAGTAAATTCACCACTCAATGGAAATTGTGGCAAACATAGTATAAATGTCACGGGAATAAAAGTGAGATGAAAAATCCATTACGAAAACTTGGCTGCCTAACGGCGCCACATAAAACATCCAAAAATGGATTTATGAGATCAAATAGGGTCTCCTGTAATATTAACATAAAAATTAATGAATTATGAATATAAAATAACATCCCCAAACCTAAGAAATATGAGCTTAAAAGAAATGACTTAAAATGGAGTACTTAAAAAGAAAGAGAGGGGAAGGATCCCTGACCTCGTGTCCGACATGACTCGATCGTTCTTTAATCTCCTGAATAATAAAATTTGGTCAATTTATAATTGATTAATTACCTCCTTTAAATATTATTATTCAGTTCATATCAAATATTATAAAGTTATAATAATTGTTTAATAAAGTGAGTTCATATCAGACGTTTTGTCGATGTTCGGTACATGAGTGAAAATTGAACTTGTTGGAAAAACAATTTCCAAGTAGTTATAGGTACATCATCTCCAGAATAGTATTAATGTTTTAAATATCATATATATCCCATATATATTCATTTTTTACTATTCCATAACATTTGGAGACAAAAAATTAAAAGCATCGGTCATGGAGACGGTAGGCCGTACGTACGCATGAACGCTGCTTTCATTTTTTGTCATATTAATGGAATTAAAGTTAAAAGAGAGATATATATATTATAATTCCAGAACGATATCAATCATTTAGATGTAATATATGAAATATATATATATTATATATATGTACTTATAATAGTACATAACATTTGGAGAAAAGAAATGAAATGTACCATTCATGTAGACAGTAAGCCGTACGTACGCATGAACGCTACTTTCATTTCTTTGGCACATTAATGGAATTAGAGCTAGATGAGATATATATATATATATTATAATTCCAGTATAATATATATGTTATATATATAACATAAGTTCATCAATTTCATCCTTAATACTTTCCATGTATTTCATGAACGAGTCACATCACTTGAGGGGGCGATAGTCCACACTTCCTCAAACGAAATTATCGCATTTTCAAAACATGAAAAGAATAACGGTATGTATTAAATATAAAATAAATAAGCATAGAGGGAAATAAATATAATATATATCATAAATAAATATATTTCTATCATAATGTCCACCATTAGAGGTGGTATGAGAAGATAGAACAATCATCGATTTGTGAGGCAGTAATTCGCCATCCACAGAAACTGTATGTTCTTTGACCATTAGACGAAGGTGTGTGTTCGTGTAGCTCAAATAATCCTCATAAAAACATCCTAGTATATTTAATATACTGGTTTTTTACAATATAAATAAATAAAAAGAGTTTAGGGGGTTGGAGAAGAAAAATAAAACAGAAGAACACTTTGGAAGACATTACCTTAAAAACGGGTAACTTTTTTTGATTTGAGCTCAAAGGATTCCATGGGAAGACTTATGCCCAAAGTGAGGCTTCTAGGAGTAATATATGGATGTGGAGAGACAAAATGGGCAGGGGTTGGCCGACCCAAAGGCTTGAGAGGTCTGAGTAAGGTGGTAGAGGTGGGGGCCTTTTATAAGAGGAGAGGAGGGGCACTCTTGGAAAGTTATAAAAGGTTACTTTATTATCAAATGATTTTCGGATTTTAAATGTCCAAAAATTATATATTTCAAGGATAAGGTGATAATAGTTCTAAATCCACCCATACAATAGGTTTTTGACATTTTTAGGTCTTATATTTTATATTATCATTTCATTTTATTTAAATCGTTAAATAATGAGGTAATCGTTGCATCATCATGCGGTCATAAATAATTTAATTTATTTAATGACTAAAAATTATAAAAAAATATAATTAAGTATAAAATATTTTTATATTTCTAATTAATATTTATAGTCAAAATTATGACTTGTATAACCCTATATAAAAAGTTTTTTAGTAAAACAACTCATGTTTGTGACATTTTTATTTTAGCTTTAAATAAAAAGTTATTTATGTCATTTCCTTACCATCGTGGATCCATGGGGTCCCCAAGTTGACCCATGGATTTTCTTGGTCGGTCATGACACATCCAATGAGGTTAGGACATTTTTCTAGGTCATTTCATGTTATTAAATCATTATTTTTACTTTAAATTACACTAATTACCTTTAATCGCGATTAATAAGACTTAAAAGTTATTATTCACCAAAAATTATTTTAATCTCATTGAACCAAATTTTAATTCTTAATGACAACCATGTATGTTGGATTTTTTAAAATCAAATAAAAGAAGTGGAAAAGTTTCATTTAAATGAAAAATCAGTTTCTTTGACTACCACTTAGTGGTTTCACTATTCATCAAAAATTGAAGTTTTTCAGAAAAATACCAAAAATTCACCCTAAGATATATTTGAAATTCCGAATTCAAAAAAGATGTCTATTTTACAAAATTCAAAACATATAAGTTGCATTAACAAATTTAATAATTAATTCCCGTTGTCCAAACAAATACCGTGTTTTTAAGAAACAATAACTATTAAAAGATTGACACTAGTTTATGTCCAATTTCAAAGTGAAATTAATTCAAATGACCACCATTAGATTAAATGGTAAAAATATATTTTAAATACACTTTATTATCAATTAAAAATATAATCTATCCATATAAATAAATCATATTAAAAGGATGTTTTGAATTAAAATGCTACATTTTCAATAAAAACGATCTTTATCAGAAAAATAACAAACATTTACACAAAGTAAATTTTGATGTCCAGATTCTAAAGAAGGGTTTTTTTTGTCAAATACAAAATATAAAATCGTCAAAAGTATATTTAAAAATGGTTCTCCATCAAAAGGCTATTAATCGACCTTTTAAAAAATATTTGAAGATTTATGCTTAAAATTGGATTCATTTGCATTTTAAGCCTCTAAAATTTATTGGATAAAAGTAAAAATATTTTAAAAACATTTATAATCATTTTGTAGTTAGTTCCGTTCATTCCCACCTTTACAACGGCTAGGCATTAACTACCATTTAAAATAATATTATTTTATTATTAGATTGAAACATAAGATTTCAAAGAAACTCGTTGTTGCATATTGATTATGCCATCGAGCATAGACTTCCCTTTAAAGTAATATTAATATTTTATTCACAAATATGGATAAATATGAAAATTTCATATTCTTTATTTACCTGGGGTGTTACATTTCATTTAATTTATCTATCTATTATATTTATATATACTGAATATATATGATATATAAATCATGATTTACATTATGTAAGTAAGTGAATCATGATATAAGTAATAATAATAATATCAATAAATACAAGTTGAAACACGTACGATAAATAAAACGATTTTACCCAAAACACTGCTTTAACATGGAATTTACAAAATAACGGGTAATATAACATCATAAGTGAAAGATATATGATATCATAACAATGAATATGATTCTGATATAAGTCAATGACATTATTTAAATCATTATACAGGAGGTTCATATATATACGAAGCATATAGGACCTAAGCTAAGGGATAATTTTTCAAATTTCATTTTTATTCGAGAATGCTTATACGTAAGTATTTACAGTGGTTATATTTATCATCCATGTTTGTATTTTATAAAAATGGTATCATGTATGTTTAAAGTCCATTTTACCCATTTTTGAATTTTACTACATGGTATGTAAGGAATCGTTCTTTTGATTACCATATGATATACTTTTTTTTACTATTCTGACAAATGTATGAGGAGAATGTTATTTTTTACTTATATGGCCTGAACGGATGTTTACGGTTTCATAATGCCTCATTTTTATAAAGATTCCTCTACAAGATTGAGTGATTGTTTTCAAAAAAACCCTTTTCTTTTAAAATTTCATGGAATTTTGTGAAAAGAAATTTATTTTTAAGAAGAAAAGATATTTTCCTCAAGAACTCATTTCAAGTGTCTTGTCAAAACTATTTTCCATCTAAGATGACATTATTTAGTATGATTATGTTTCAAGTATAATGTCTCTATTATTTACATGGTTTGATTATTCTTATTATGAATGAATATCCATTTGTTTTATATGGATTATGATATGATTGGATGATGTTTATGAAACCCCTTTTATTATTTGGGTTATAATGAATGATTTATGTTAATTTTATGGAATAAGTAAAAATGATTTCATTATGAGATGGGTGGGACCTATATATCCATCCAATGCATTGGTTAAAGATTTATATCTCATGAGATAGACATGGATGAAATGGAAGGTTAATCCGGTTCAGTAATACAGAACTGGAATGAGGAGTGAACTTGGTTCAGTAATGGACTTTGTCCACTAAGATGGTCTTGGTAGCAATGTCTTGGCTACTATGGAAATCATATCATGTTCTTAATGGTTGTCCACAATTACATGTTTTCTTCCCATTATATTTTATCATGATTGATGTTCCATTATGATATATTCCTTATGTACATCCACGATTTATGTCTTTGCTCAAGATTTTGATGTTTAGATTCTATGTTCATGTTTTTTTAAATCAAATGTTTATGGATTGTTTTATGTTCTCTATGTTTACCCTTATTGAGAAGTTGAGCTCACCCTTTATATGTTTTCCTTTCCCCAGGAATTAAAGAAAGGTTTTAGGTAAGAAAACTAAAGGTGATGTTCTTTATGGGAGATGTTGAAGATCTTTCACCAATATTAGAAGATTATATTCCATATTTCCAAAGAAACTAAACTATTACGGTCCTTTGGTGTCTGTTTTTTTTATGTATTAGATATTCCAAAAAAGTAATGTAATGTCTATGTACGTCAAGCATTGGGTATATACAGATGGTATTAGAGGTTGGTTTAGTTAACCTTTGGAAACTAGGATGCGAGAACTTTAGTGATATCCCTAGAGATATTTCTAAAGTATGTCTTATGATGTCCCTAAGGTTAAGTATATGTATAGGTTATAGTCATAGAATTATTGTAACAATATTCGAATTAGACCTAAAATGTTAGATATTGAAGGTACTCCGACTTTATTATGTTGTTTTCCTAGCATGATTTTTTCCTCTCACACTCTTCTTTTTGGGTTTTAGACGATGGCTGGCACCCGAAGGAACCCTGTTGATCAATGTTATGGACAATGAAATGATTTTCCTCCCGAACAACCAAATGTGATGGGAGATAGAGTGAAAAATATCATTGCTATACTTAAACAAGCTATGAATCATTCTGGATTTCCAAATGATCAGAGAAGGGAACAACATTCTATTGAGTCCTTTGTGAGGCAACGTCCACCGTCTTTCAATGGGTCTTCTGATCCACTTACTGTTGAACGATGGATCAGTACCATTGAAAAGATATTTTATATACTTTTCTATTCAGAACATGAAAAATTAATTTTCGCTGTTTACCGTTTAGAAGGTGAAGCAGACCAGTGGTGGACTCTAATTAGGAATACAAGGCCACAAGATGAAATTGAATCCATGGAATGGGACAATTTCGAGAACTTTTTTTTAGAAAGTACTTCCCTGGTATTCTATTAACAAAGATGGAAAACAATTTCCTTGAGCTTAAGTTGAAGGATGATGAATTTTTTGGTATATACGAAGCTAATTTTACAAGACCTGCAAGGTATGCATCAATCTTTATCATCCAACCTGAATGTTATGTTGATAGATTCTTCAGTGGCTTAAAACCAAGTCTTCGAAGGGAATTGGCTATAAGAAACTTAAGTACCTATGAAGAAATTGTGCGTTGTGCTATCAAGGTAGAACTGGAAGTTGGTGTAACATATCCATCTCATGGTTTTGACAAGAAACTAAATATGGAGATCAAGGAAAAACCTTAGAACAATGGTGAAAAAAAGGTGAATGTTTCTTTATGCTCAATGTGTGGAAAGAAGCATGGTGGAGATTGTCTAAAAGGTTCTAGAAAATGTTTCAAGTGTGGAAAAGAAGGTAATCAAGTAGATGAGTGCCTAAGTAATGGGAAAAACGTTTCTAATGATGTGAATAGAGAAAAGACTACAGAGAACTCTCCACCAACACTTCAATGCTTCAAGTGCAAGGAAATGGGGCATTATGCAAACCAATGCCCTATTCCAAGGGTTAAAGATGATCGACGTGAGAAACCTCTCAAGGAAAATGACTAAGGGACATCACATGTTATCACTATTGGTGATGTTGAATATGGAAATATGTGGTGGAATGATAATGGTTTTATGTAATGGTATTCCAAAATAATGTTGTATATAGTATCGTGGAATATTGGAATATTTATGTATTGGTCTATTGTGGTTTTCAATAAATTTATGGTACCGGTAACCATGAAATTTGATTTTGGAAAGCAGATGATATGATGAGGAGGAAATGAAATGTTTAATAGTATTCATGAGCTCATGACTGAATATAAGGGCAAAGTTATATCATGGTTTAAGTACATAGAATTTTTTGGATTTTGGTATGTGGAAAGTGTTAAATTTTGACAGCATTCATGTTTTCACTAAGGATCAATGGGTATTTATTTTTCAAGAGAATACATGATTAAGGTATTCACATGTTTGGAATGTGACCAACAAGATATATCGTATGATTAATGATGGTATTCACATGCTCGGATGATGACATTTCTAGTAATTGTTTTCTTTATACTATGAGCTTAGACATAAGTATTTTGGATAATCCAAAAGATTGGATTGGATTATGTTTGACATCAGATAGTATTGTATAAGGAAAGAACTTCCTTTCGATATTATTTCTGGAATGTTATAACAGTGTAGTTTTAGAAAAATGGACAACCTGCAGGATGGGCGACAACCCGTCACGTCAGACAAGGCTGTGGGAATCAAACCCACAACCGAAGTGCGACAGGCCTTTGTTTCCTACCACCGGCATACAGGAAGTCCTTGGTTAGTAGAAACTATTTTTATTAAGAGGTATTATAGATGAATTATATGTACATTTTTGGACTCATATACGATTAACCTCACCATAGATGGACTTTTGTATATTTGGTAACTTTTTCTCACATTTCGTTTGAGAAAGATGGAATGAACCATCATTCTATCACATGATCTGATAACACTTCACAGAAGACAAATTCAACTTCATTTCTTTATGATATGGAGTGGAAATTTTTCAAGGCACAAACAACAGTAAGATTGTACCAAAATCAAGTAAGTTTTTATTTAAATTCAACAATTCTTCAACTTTAGGGAAATGATCTTGAAAACCAGAAATGGTGTCCTAGTGTCCTCATATCCAATAAATTAGATGGTACCTTAGAACATCACAAATTTATGGCTTTTTGATTGTTGTATTTTTCATAGTCATGTCCTCTACCACTCTCCATCAGAACTTGATCATTAGATTTTTCTTCAATATACATATTTCCACCTATGTTCTCCTATGTGGAAACCCAATGATGAGTTAATCTTGGTAACCGTTACATTTCTACATTACTTTTTAAAATGAAGTTTTAGTATTCCTTTTTATGATGTGGGTTTATATTAAAACATTCGACTAGTAAAACATTTATAACCCCCAACAAATTTTGAGGGCAAAATTTATTTTAAGGGTGGTAGAATGTAACACCTTGAGATTTTATAAAAATATTTTTTAAAATTTCATTGATGTATTTTGTTTTATACTACACAAAAAATATCTTTCACTACACGCATCCCTGACTTGGATTTCATTACACGTAATCGCGACCTTCCACGGTTGCGTGTGTTGTACGCAATACCGAGTTTCACTAAACAACGATATGTTATATAAACTAGTCGTTATGAATAGTAATACCCTCTTTTTAAAATTTTATAAATTTTATCTTTCAAAATGGACTTTATTTTTGGATTCTAAATATCGAAATTAGCCTAGGGTGAATTTTTGGTATTTCCCTGAAAACTTTCAATTTTTTATGAATAGTGAAAACACTAGGTTACTATTTAAAACCCGATTTTTTATTTAAATAATTGTTTATTTTATTTAAATTTATTTTAGGTAAAAAATAATACATAATACCTATATATGTTCAATGTAATTCATTGGAGTCATTTTATAATAATTTTAGATATATAATTTTTTTTGAACTTTTGACCGTCTTTTACCCACCTCCTAGGTGAATTTGCAAATTTACATAAAACATAATTTTACCACTTCTGTGAGTGGAATTTTAAAAATCCAAGAGACACGGTTGATATCAGTAAGTAAAATGTGGTTCAATAAGATAAAAATAATTATTTTTGAATAGTAACTTTTTACTTTTATTTACCATGATTAAAAGTAAATAGGGTAATTAAAGGTAAAAATGATATTAATATTACCCTAACACATGTCCTAATTCTATTGGATAAGTGTAATTAGACCAAAAAACCCTCAGGGATAAAATTTTACACTTTAGGTCCACTGGGATTAGATTAGGACATTTATTATTATTTTATTTAAAGAAGATTTAAAATAGTTAAAATCAATGTTTAATAACTAAAAAAAATTCATATAGGGTTATACATAAGATAAATTCGACTATAAATATTTATTAGAAATATAAAAATATTTTGTACATAATTTTATTTTATTTATTATTTTTAGAAATTAAATAATTTAATTTATTTATGACACAATGATGATGCATTAATTACCTCATTTATGAAATATTAACATAATTGATGTTATAAATACCCAAATAAATGTAATTTTAGACCTTTTATGAATTACACTAATTATCTAGGTTAATATGAAATGATAATATAGATATAATTAACTGTTTTCTATCTAATAATGATGTTATGATTTTCACAAAAATCAAGTAACAAATAGTGTCAAAATTGACTTAAAATATTTTTTTAGACAAATATTATATTATTAATTGTTATTTTATTCTTAAAAATCTAAGGTTCGGCCAAAATTCTTAGATATGGTTATATATATTAATAATGAACCACTTGGGGTTCTTTTGTCTTGTTATAGTATGTTTATTAACCATATAGTGTAAGGAAACAAAAAGACAAAGTAAAAGTTAAATTATTTAACTTAGAGTTAAATCTAAATGATAAGGTTAAAACAGTAACCTAAACTAGTCTAAATCCTATTGGATGAGAGGATTTAGACCCATCCCCACATTAAATTTTTATTTAATCAATTTGTAGATATTAAAAATAGAATATGACTTTATTATAAAATAATATTTTACATTTTTCTTAAGATGCCCCTCTCCTCCCTTATAACACTGATGTTTCTTTCTGTGAAGCAATAGTGTTAAGAGTACCGAGTGTGGTTTTCAGTTCAGGGAATCTAGTGTTGGTGCGGGCGGCCGACGTATCCATACACCAGGACCCTGACAACTGATTACCGAATTTGTTCACAAAAACACTGATTGCATGTGTGTTTCCAGAAGTTTTTAAATATCAGCTCAAACCAGGTCAGCTAACCATGTATAATCGTTTGACCATGTCACGATGTTTCCTTCGGGATGCCTTTTCACAAACGACCAGCTAGAGCCAAGAGAGATGTGTGTACTGACAGCCTACCGAGCGACGAGGCTTCAGTACAGGGCCCTCTTGCAGTTGAGGCACCAGTGGAGGCACCAGCGGTACTACCATACGTTGGGCCACCGATGCCACCAGCCCTAGCAGTAGGCGATGCACGCCACTTGAGTACGCTGCACGAGTTCCAGCGCCAGAGGCCACCTAGGTTCCGGGGAGAGACGTACCCGCAGGCGGCTGAGGATTTGCTGGAGGCTGTGGTGAGAGTCTTCAGGCTAGTAGGGACGCCGACAGACTTCATGGTGATCTTTGCTGCCAGCCTCCTTCAGGCAGTAGCAGGCAGGCGGTGGAGCCACTTGTTCCAGTTTTGCGATGGGATGGCCTTCACATGGGAAGACTTCGAGGCCTTCTTCAGGGTGGAGTTTGTGCCATTAGCTCTACACCCCGAGCGTGTACAGGAGCTTCTGCCTTTGCCGCAGGTTTTTCGATCAGTTGCCGAGTCATCTGTGGGCAGTAGACAGATGATGCAGAGGTCCAGGAGGACCAGACCAGCAATTGGGCGATCTCGGGTTTTAGGACCGGTGGTGTGGGGAACCCGGTGTGGGAACAGAGCTAGCCGTGCAAGGAGCAGGAAGTGTTATGAATGCGGCGGAAAGGGTCACCTGGCGCGTGATTGTCCGACTCCTCGTGCAGTTGATCCGCGGGCTTTGGAGGATCCACCGAGGCAGAAGCAGCGGCGGGTGCTTGAGCAACATCCGAGCAGTGGACAAGGAAGTAGAGCTCCTAGAGCAGGTCGATAGGAGCAGAACTAGTAGATACGTCCCTTTTACTTCTAGTTCCATGTTGCTTTTGTATTCGTGTCTTAGTACTATGAGCTGCAATAATAAAAAGACACTTATCTTGTGATGTTTGCTTTCCTGACCTTTTTTTTGGTTGATACTGAGTGGTCCTGGTTAAGACTGTTGACATGACCCTCACTTTCGCGATTTCTACTGGAGGAGACCCAGTGACCTCACACTGATGCCGACAGTGTGACTCGACCCATGGAGGCGAGAGTGATAGTTGGATCTCTTAGTTGTTACGTCGAGTCCTTACGACGTCATCCATGGCATGAATGCATCCATCATGTCAGGATTGACTGTATTAGGCAATGGGCGTGGTTCATCCAGAGGGGGGATGAGACCAGGTTTCTCTTTTTGGCAAAGAAGAAATCATAGCAGCTCTTGTGAGACTAAAGGAGGTCCAGGAAATCCATGAGAGGATGAAGACTGCACAGTGCAGTAAGAAACAGGAAACTGGTGCCAGTCTTAGAGACTCGGGCATGTTAAATGTTTCAAGAAGAGGAAGCTTAAAGGAGAGATGAGTCTATGAAGCATCAGACATGGAGGCAGAGCTAGGAGAGCAGCATGAGGTGGTGTACATCCTAACATGGTACAACCACCCGCCTTAGTTATTCCCGCCAGGCTCAGGGAGCTGGAGGGCGGAGGAAGAGTGAGGCTGCATGTGGTCAAGGAGTGTGACCCAATGGCTCTAGAAATTATTCAAGGGACAGTTTGTGTCCACTACTAGCTACTGTAGTAACGGACGTCCATATGAATCATTCCTTGGTTTCACAAATCTTGTACCAGACCTAGAGTTTCTGGTAAGTCGTGGACTTGACCCTCACGTCTGGAGATACCTTGGGAGGAGACTCGATACTCACACTTACACCGATGGTGTGGTCAGACCCTCGAGGTGGGAGTTTCGGTTGGAATATCTTGGTGGCAGTGTCGAGGCCTTACGACGTTGGTTTGAGTATGGACTGGGCAATCACAGTTCATACACAAATTGATGGTATTAGACAAAAAGGTTGTAGTTTAACTACGACATCGGGATGGGTTTTCCTTGGTTAGCGAAAAAGGAAACCCTAGGAAGCGAAGGGTAACTCTTTCATAGGAGGGTGCGACCGATCACTTTTGATTCGGTCAACCTTACCCTCGTAGCAGCAATCGTTTTGAGTTTCAGTTCTAACAGAAAATTGAGACCTCTGGAGTTCGAGGATGACGACCACGTCTTCTTACGGGTCTCACCTCGACGAGGATTACGGAGATGTGGCCAGGGAGGCAAGTTATCTCCGAGGTTCAACAGACCTTTCTAGGTCCTCAGCTGGGTAGGCGAGGTGGTTTACCGCTTGTCCCATCCACTTTAGTTGCACTAGGTGCACGACGTTTTCCACGTATCCCAACTGAGGAGATACGTGCTCGACCCTCCGCATATGATCGACCATGAGGAGCTGGACGGTGGCGATGAGGTGACTTCTACGGAGGTTCCTGTGGGGATCGAGGATCGACAGGAGCGGATCCTAGGAGGACGGTAGATTCCTCTTGTGGACTTTCTTTGGTAGCACGGGAACCTCTAGGTGAGCACATGGGAGTGGAAGGCTCAGATGAGTGCTCAGTACCGTCTTTGTTTCCCTAAGTTTGTGGTGAAGCTTTACGGGGACGTAAATCCCTGTGGTGGGAGTAATGTAATGACCCGTAAATTCCAAGGAAATTTTTTTTCTTAATTTTCTTTAGTATTTTACAAGAACGCAGTTTCTGACGACGCCTGATTCTGAGGCCCGGTGTGCCCGGAATCAATTTCCAAAGTTTGGCTCGGGTACGTTCAGTGAACGGACGAGCGAGTTTTTCTAACTTTTGAACCGGCGCCCGGAATCGAATTCTGAGGGCACCGATGGAATCGCAGCGCTGGTAATTGCTTAGAAATGCCTCTTCTGGAGTTGCGCTTGCTCGGGTGTGGTTTTTAATTTTCGGGCTTAAAGTTAAGAAATAAAATAATTGTGCGACAAACTTTATTTTATTTCACTTAAGTCGCTTGGAAGCCACTTGAAGCCACTTAAGGTAGCTTATGTGGAGTTGTTACGGATAGAGTGATATCCAAAAATATCCTACCCTCTTGGTAGGATATTTGTGAGGTGGGACCCGCACGAGCCCCACCATTTCTTTTCCGCTAAATAACGCACCCGCGAAAACCCGTCATTATGAAAGTCAACTGACGCGTTTTCTTTTTTTCTTAACGCACCAATTAATTGGGCAGTTTATTTCGTTGAATTAATTCTACGAATTAATGGTTCGTTTCTTATCTTTTGAATTTCAAAAGATTATGTCAATAATAAAATAAGGGTTGAACGTATTTTATTTAGTTGGACTTGTGGCATGGAGAGAATTCGGGAGGAAAGCGTTCTTCTTCGACGAAGAACGCGAAGAACGCGAAGAATGCTCCGACCTCCGACGAAGAATGCCAAACCCTCAAAGATCGACGATGCGACGCCGTGTACCGCAACGTTAACGACGCTTCTTCCGTGATTCGCCCTCCGCGACGCTTCTTCCACGATGATCCAACCTCGCGACAACCTTCGATCAACTACAAGGTAGGGGGTTGCACTCCTTTTTAAATTCCTTGTAGATTATAACAACAACAAGGATTTAATTATTATTAATTAAATATTTTTGTTCTTGAACCTCGGAGTTCGTCGACGCGACACCCTTCCGCGATGACGCAACGCCGGATACCGCGACGATGTGACGATCCTCAATTCCACGAAGAACCCGCGGACGACGACTTGACGAGGTAGGGATTTTTTTGTTTTGGAATGCACTTTTTCCCGTGAACGTTTCTTTAAAAATTAAAGAACCGGTTGCAAATGAACAATTTTAATTTATTAAAATTGTTGGTTCATGTGTTAAATTATTTTTTCCCGTTGTTGTTAACTAACGCGGAGGGTGCGGGCCTAACGAACACGGCCTGACAACCCTCCGCCGTTCTTCGTGGTTGTGCGGATTTGGCGGGCGACGACAAAACGTGACGCAATGGCAGTTTCTTGATCCTGCAGAGATGAACGGAACCCGGGAGGAACAACGGCGCAGAGGGAAAGCAAAACGGACCACCAGAGCGCGTCCGGTGGCCCGCGGAAACTCCCGCCGGCGCGCCGCGCCGGCGCGGCGGTGCCGGCGGTCAGAGGCAGCGCCCGAAGCGCTGCTGGCAAAACCTGTCGCGGCTGAAGCCGCGGCGGCGACGCGGTTCCACGTCGGCGCGGAACTGATGGATGGACGCGGCCTGGCCGCCGCGTCCACTGTCAAGGCGGCCCCAACCGGGGCCGCGGGCATCTTCAGACCATGGGGGCAGCGCCCTGCGGCGCTCGGTGCTCGGCCGCTCGGCCGACCCGAGCGGGGCCGGTCCGACCGGTCGGGCCGTGCCCAAGCCGGACCGGACCGGGTCGGGTCGACCCGGTTCGGCCTACCCCGGGGGGGGGGGGGGGGGGGGTCGGGACGGGTCGGCCCGGGCCCGGACACCCCGTCTTCGGACCTTTTTCGGTCAAATTCCAGTAACTTGATCTACGGGCCTCAGAACAACGCGCCGTCAGCGGCAACGCGATCCTTGGATCGAGACGGTCGTTTTGGTATATCGCATTCAAGGTTTTGGATTACATTGGGTTTGGCCGGGTTGGTTCGTACACGAAACCAACCGGGCCCTCGGAGCGGAAACGCTCATATCTTGAGCTCCGGACGTCTGATTGACGTGTCGTCGGCTTTGGTGGATTCCTCTAAGTGAGAGGGATCTTTTGGCTTACTCCGCTCGAGGTTTGGACGCAGTTGGAGTACGGTCAGGTTGGTTTTAACTTAAAAACGAACCGGGCCCCCAAGACGAAAAAGCCAATAACTTCCAGACTGGGCGTCCGATTGACGCGACGTCTGTTGCGTTGCGTTCCTGTTGACGATACGGAACTTTGGGCACCCTCCTCCCGAGTTTTGGATGCAGTTGGATAGTGGCCAGGTTGGATCGCACCGAAATCCAACCGGGCCCCTGGAACAAAAAAGCTGATACCTTTCATATAGAATGCCCGTTTGATTAACCGTCAGCGGCGTTGGTGATCTCGTTGAAAAACGGTCCCTATGAGTGTTCGGGGTATAGTTGAGTTACGGCCAGATTGGTTCGCATATGAAACCAACCAGGCCCCTGGGACGAAAAGGCTAATAACTCACAGATCGGGCGTCCGATTGACGCGCCGTCTATTGCGTTGAGACCCCTATAACGAGGTGGTCCTTTGAGATACTTCCTTGCGGGACATTGTGATTCTTGAAGTATCGACCAGTAGCTCGTGGAGAGGACCCTCCCGGAGACGAGCGTGCAAAGTACGGAGTCCGTGTAGCTGACTAAGACCCGACGACTACTGATCGAACGACTCGGTGTGTTACAGAGGTGTGCTTGGTTGTAGCGGCACATGGGAGCGCTTGGTTGTAGCGGCAGACCCACGACAGAGGTGCGCTTGGTTGTAGCGGCACATGGAAGCGCTTGGTTGTAGCGGCAGACCCACGACAGAGGTGCGCTTGGTTGTAGCGGCACATGGGAGCGCTTGGTTGTACCGGCAGACCCACGACAGAGGTGCGCTTGGTTGTAGCGGCACATGGGAGCGCTTGGTTGTAGCAGCTGGCCCGCTGTACTCGACAGGAGGAGCACCTCAGTAGTCTTAGGTTAGTGAGCAGTACCTCGGAGTCGTGACAGGACCACTATACACTCCCGAGACGGAGCTCTTCAGCAGTTACGGTTTCGATAACAAAAATCCTGGTTTGAGCTGAGACTTTTGACCTTTGTGTTTACCTCATGATTGAGATTGGTCACTTGATAACTTAGGTATATGTATGGGCATATACCTGGGCAGTGGTTACCCGTTGATTTCACAATCCTTGTGTTTCCTCATGATTGATATGGGTTACTTGATAACTTAGGTATATGTATGGGCATATATCTAAGTAGAGGTTATCTGTTGAGATCTTCTTTTGTTATCCTTGTTGGTTTAGTGAGACCTTGAGGGTCTCGAGGTCCCTACTGTGTATCGTTATACTCACCCATGCACGGGCTATGCCCGCACCTCGTTGTGTTGGTTGCAGACGACGGGCAGTGCTGACGGAGGCCGAGTGTTCGAGGACTGGACGGTACCCGGAGGTGGACTACACGACGAGTCAGTACCCGGAGGTGGACTACACGACGTGATGACTCACAGAGGAGGTTGACGGACGAGAGTGTGGAGGAGACTATATGTACCTACCCTTCAGGTAGGATCCATGGTGGGCGACCAGGAGCTGCGCCATCTGTACCTACCCTTCATGTAGGATCCGAGGAGGACGACCCCGGAGATGCTTCCTTCTTCCAGCTATTTGTCTTTTTGCTGTTGTACCTTGTTCAGTTGTAGTTGCACTTTCTTTTGGGTTTGTATTCTGACCCTTTTACTTTTCAGCTTTTCTTTTGTACTTAGTGTTTTTCTTCTGCTTGTACTCTGTGGTGCTTGTTTTCTTTTATAAAGGAAATGCCTTCCCAGTTATCGGGATTTTACGCCTTTGGTGCTAGTCGCCAGCCCCTGGCCAATGGAAGGCGGGCTTGGGGTAGTCACAGCACGGGCCTTGAGGACGGGTCGTGACAAATTGGTATCAAAGGAGTTCGGTTATACCGCATAACTTATAACTCTGATGTTTCCTTCTGTGAAGCAATAGTTTTAAGAGTACCGAGTGTGGTTTTCAGTTCAAGGAATCCATTGTTGGTGCGGGCGGCTGACGTATCCCTACACTAGGACCCTGAAAACTGATTTCCGACTTTGTGAACGAAAACACTGATTGCGTGTGTGTTTCCATATGTTTTTAAATATCATCTCAAACCAGGTCACCTCACCAGGTATAATCATTTGACCGTGTCATGATGTTTCTTTCAGGATGCCTTTTCACAAACGAACAGCTAGAGCCCAGAGGGATGTGCGTACTGATAGCCTACCAAGATAAGAGGCTTCAGTACAGGGCCCTCTTGCAGTTGAGGCACCAGTGGAGGCACCAGCGGTACTACCATACGTTGGGCCACCGATGCCGCCAACCCCAGCAGTAGGCGATGCACGCCGCTTGAGTGAGCTGCACGAGTTCCAGCGCCAGAGGCCACCCAGGTTCTGGGGAGAGACGTACCCGCAGGCGGCTAAGGATTGGCTGGAGGCTGTGGTGAGAGTCTTCAGGCTAGTAGGGACGCCGACAGACTTCATGGTGATCTTTGCTGCCAGCCTCCTTCAGGCAACAGCAGGCAGGTGGTGGAGACACTTGTTCCAGTTTTTCGATGGGATGGCCTTCACATGGGAAGACTTCGAGGCCTTCTTCAGGGTGGAGTTTGTGCAAGTAGTTCTACACCCCGACCGTGTATAGGAGCTTCTGCCTTTGCCGCAGGGTTTTCGATCAGTTTCCGAGTCATCTGTGGGCAGTAGATAGATGATGCAGTGGTCCAGGAAGACCAGACCAGCAGTTGGGCGATCTCGGGATTTAGGACCGGGGGTGCGGGGCACCCGGGGTGGGAACAGAGCTAGCCGTGAAAGGAGCAGGAAGTGTTATGAATGCGGCGGAAAGGGTCACCTGGTGCGTGATTGTCCGACTCCTCGTGCAGTTGATCCGCAGGCTTTGGAGGAGCCACCGAGGCAGAAGCAGCGGCGGGTGCTTGAGCAACATCCGAACAGTGGACAAGGCAGTAGAGCTCCTGGAGCTGGTGGACAGGAGCGGAACTAGTAGATACGTCCCTTGTACTTCTAGTTCCATGTTTCTTTTTTATTCGTGTCTTTGTACTATGAGCTGTAATAATAAAAAGACACTTATCTTGTGATGTTTGCTTTCCAGTCCTTTTTGTTTGGTTGATACTGAGTGGTCCTGGTTAAGACTGTTGACTTGACCCTCACATTCGAGATTTCTACTCGAGGAGACCCAGTGACCTCACACTGATGCCGACAGTGTGACTCGACCCTTGGAGGCGAGAGTGACAGTTGGATCTCTTGGTAGTTACGTCGAGGCCTTACGACGTCATCCATGGAATGAATGCATCCTTCATGTCAGTATTGACTGTATTAGGCAATGGGTGTGGTTCATCCAGAGGGGGGATGAGACCAGGTTTCTCTTTTCGGCAAAGAAGAAATCATAGCAGCTCTTGTAAGACTACATGAGGTCCAGGACATCCAAGAGAGGATGAAGACTGCACAATGCAGTACGAAACAGGAAACAGGTGCCAGTCTTAGAGATTCGGGCGTGTTTAATGTTTCAAGAAGAGGAAGCTTAAAGGAGAGATGAGTCTACGAAGTAGCAGATGTGGAGGTAGATCTAGGAGAGTAGCATGAGATGGTGTACATCCTAACATGGTACAACCACCCGCCTTAGTTTTTCCCGCCAGGCTCAGGGAGCTGGAGGGCGGAGGAAGAGTGCGGCTGCATGCGGTGAAGGAGTGTGACCCAATGGATCTAGAAATGATTCAAGGGACAGTCTGTGTCCACTACTAACTGCTGTAGTAATGGACGTCGATATGAATCATTCCTTGCTTTCACAAATCTTTTCCCAGACTTAGAGTTTCCGGTAAGCCGTGGACTTGACCCTCACGTCTGGAGATACCTTGGGAGGAGACTCGATACTCACACTTACACCGATGGTGTGGTCAGACCCTCGAGGTGAGAGTTTCGGTTGGAATCTCTTGGCGGCAGCGTCGAGGCCTTATGACATTGGTTTGAGTATGGACTGGGCAATCATAGTTCATACACAAATTGACGGTATTAGGCAAAAAGTTTATAGTTTAACTATGTCATCGGGATGGGTTTTCCTTGTTCGGCGAAAAAGGAAACCCTAGGAAGTGAAGGGTAACTCTTGCACAGAAGGGTGCGACCGATCACTTTTGAGTCAGTCAACCTTACCCTCGTAGCAGCAATCATTTTGTGTTTCAGTTCTAACAGAAAATTGAGACCTCTGGAGTTTGAGGATGACGACCACGTCTTCTTACGGGTCTCACCTCGACGAGGTTTACAGAGATGTGGCCAGGGAGGCAAGTTACCTCCGAGGTTCAACGGACCTTTCTAGGTCATCAACTGGGTAGGCGAGGTGGTTTACCGCTTGGACCATCCACTTCAGTTGCACAAGGTGCACAACGTTTTCCACGTATCCCAACCGAGGAGATACGTGCTCAACCCTCCACATATCATCGACCATGAGGAGCTGGACAGTGGCGATGAGGTGACTTCTACGGAGGTTCCTGTGGGGATCGAGGATCGACATGAGCGGATCCTAGGAGGACGGTAGATTCCTCTTTTGCACTTTCATTGGCAGCACGGGAACCTCTAGGTGAGCACATGGGAGTGGAAGGCTCAGATGCGTGCTCAGTACCGCCTTTGTTTCCCTAAGTTTGTGGTGAAGCTTTACGGGTATGTAAAGCCCTGTGGTTGGAGTAATGTAAGGACCCGTAAATTCCAAGGAAACTTTTTTTCATAATTTTCTTTGGAAATTTACAAGAACACAGTTTTTGACGGTGCCTGATTCCGAGGCTCGGTGTGCCCGGAATCAATTTCCGAAGATTGGATTGGGTACGTTCAGTGAACGGACGAGCGGGTTTTTCTAACTTTTGAACCGATGCTCGGAATCGAATTCTTAGGGCACCGATGGAATCACATCACCAGTAATTGCTTAGAAACGCCTCTTTCGGGGTTGCATTTTCCCGGGTGTGGTTTTTAATTTTCGGGATTAAAGTTAGGAAATAAAATAATTGTGCGACAAACTTTGTTTTATTTCACTTAAGTCGCTTGGAAGCCACTTGAAGCCACTTAAGGCAGCTTAAGTGGAGTTGTTACGGATAGGGTGCTATCCAAAAATATCCTACCCTCTTGGTAGGATATTCATGAGGTGGGACCTGCACGAGCCCCACCATTTCTTTTCTGCTAAATAACGCACCCGCGAAAACCCGTCATTATGAAAGTCAACTGATGCGTTTTCTTTTTTTCCCTAACGCACCAATTAATTGGGCCGTTTATTTCGTTGAATTAATTTTATGAATTAATGGTTTGTTTCTTATCTTTTGAATTTCAGAAGCTTAGGTCAATAATAAAATAAGGGTTGAACTTATTTTATTTAGTTGGACTTGTGGCGTGGAGAGAATTTGGGAGGAAAGCATTCTTCTTCGAAGAAGAACACGAAGAACGCGAAGAACACTCCGACCTCCAACGAAGAACGCCAAACCCTCGGAGATCGACGACGCGACGCCGTGTACCGTGATGTCAACGACGCTTCTTCTGCGATTCTCCCTCCGCGACGCTTCTTCCACGACGATCCAACCCCGCGACAACCTTCGATCAACTACAAGGTAGGGGGTTGCGCTCCTTTTTAAATTCCTTGTGGATTATAACAACAACAAGGATTTAATTGTTATTAATTAAATCTTTTTGTTCTTGAACCTCGGAGTTCGTTGACGCGAGACCCTTCCACGACGACGCAACACCGGATACCGCGACGATGTGACGATCTTCAATTCCATGAAGAACCCGCAGACGACGACTTGACGAGGTAGGGATTTTTTTGTTTTGGAATGCCCTTTTTCCCGTGAACGTTTCTTTAAAAATTAAAGAACCGGTTACAAATGAACAATTTTAATTTATTAAAATTGTTGGTTCATGTGTTAAATTATTTTCTCCCGTTGTTGTTAACTAACGCGGAGGGTGCGGGCCTAACGAATACGGCCCGAAAACCCTCCGCCGTTCTTCGTGGTTGTGCGGATTTGGCGGGCGACGACACAACGTGACGCATGGGCAGTTTCTTGATCCCACGGTGAAGAACGGAACCTGGGATGAACAACGGCACAAACGGGAAGAAAAACGGACCACCGGAGCGCGTCCGGTGGCCCGCGGAAATTCCCGCCGGCGCGCCATGCCGGCGCGGCGGCCCCGACGGTCAGAGGCGATGGCCGGCCGCCAGGCTCGCCGCCGGAAAAACCCGTCGCGGCTTCAGCCGCGGCGGCGACGCCGTTCCGTGGCCACGCGGAACCGATGGAGGGACGCGGGCTGGCCGCCGCGTTCGCTGACAACGCGGCCCCAACCGGGTCCGCGACATCTTCAGACCGCGGGGGCAGCGCCCCTCGGCGCTCAGCCGCTCGGCCGAACCGAGCTGGGCCGGTTCGGCCGACCCCGAGGGGGGGGGGGGGTCGGCCCGGGCCCGGACCCCCCGTCTTCGGACCTTTTTCAGTCAAATGCCTGTAACCTGAGCTACGGGCCTCCGAACGACGCGCCATCAGTGCAAACGCGATCCTTGGATCGAGACGGTCGTTTCGGTATATCGCACTCAAGGTTTCGGATTACATTGGGTTCGTCCGGGTTGGTTCGTACACGAAACCAACCGGGCCCTCGGAGCGAAAACGATAATATCTTGAGCTCCGGACGTCCGACTGATGTGCCGTCGGCTTTGGTGGATTCCTCTACGTGAGACGGATCTTTTGGCTTACTCCGCTTGAGGTTTTGACGCAGTTGGAGTATGGTCGGGTTGGTTTTAACTTAAAAACCAACCGGGCCCCCGGGACGAAAAAGCCAATAACTTCCAGATCGGGCGTCCGATTGACGCGCCGTCTGTTGCGTTGCGTTCCTGTTGACGATACGGAACATTGGGCACCCTCCGCCCGAGTTTTGGATTCAGTTGGATAGTGGCCGGGTTGGATCGCACCGAAATCCAACCGGGCCCCTGGAACGGAAAAGCTGATACCTTTTAGACAGAACGTCTGTTTGACGAACCGTCAGCGGCGTTGGTGATCTCGTTGAAAAATGGTCCCTATGAGTATACCCTATTAGTGTTCGGGGTATAGTTGAGTTACGGCCGGATTGGTTCGCATACGAAACCAACCGGGCCCCTGGGACGAAAAGGCTAATAACTCACAGACCGGGCGTCTGATTGACGCGCCGTCTGTTGCGTTGAGACCCCTATGACGAGGTGGTCCTTTGAGATACTTCCTTGCAGGACTTTGTGATACATGGAGTATCGACCAGTAGCTCGTGGAGCGGACCCTCCCGGAGACGAGCGTGCGGAGTACGGAGACCGTGTAGCTGACTGAGACCTGACGACTGCTGATCGAACGACTCGGTATGTTACAGAGGTGCGCTTGGTTGTAGCGGCACATGGGAGCGCTTGGTTGTAGCGGCAGACCCACGACAGAGGTGCATTTGGTTGTAGCGGCACATCAGAGCGCTTGGTTGTAGCGGCAGACCCACGACAGAGGTGCGCTTAGTTGTAGCGGCACATGGGAGGGCTTGGTTGTAGCGGCAGACCCACGACAGAGGTGCGCTTGGTTGTAGCGGCACATGGGAGCGCTTGGTTGTAGCAGCTGGCCTGCGGTACTCGACAGGAGGAGCACCTCAGCATTCTTAGGTTAGTGAGCAGTACCTCAGAGTCGTGACAGGAGCAGTGTACACTCCAGAGACGGAGCTCTTCAGCAGTTACAGTTTCGATAATGAAAATCCTGGTTTGAGCTAAGACTTTTGACCTTTGTGTTTACCTCATTAATGAGATGGGTCACTTGATAACTTAGGTATATGTATGGGCATATACCTGGGTAGTGGTTATCCGTTGATTTCACAATCCTAGTGTTTCCTCATGATTGAGATGGGTTACTTGATAACTTAGGTATATGTATGGGCATATATCTAAGTAGAGGTTATCAGTTGAGATCTTCTTGTGGTTATCCTTGTAGGTTTAGTGAGACCCTGAGGGTCTCGGGGTCCCTACTGAGTATCGTTATACTCACCCCTGCACGGGCTATGCCCGCACCTCGTTGTGTTGGTTGCAGACGATGGGTAGTGCTGACGGAGGCCGAGTGTTCGAGGACTGGACAGTACCCGGAGGTGGACTACATGACGAGTCAGTACCCGGAGGTGGACTACACAACATGACGACTCACAGAGGAGGTTTACGGACGAGAGCGTGGAGGAAACTATCTGTACCTACCCTTCAGGTAGGATCTGTGGTGGGCGACCAGGAGATGTGCCATCTGTACCTACCCTTCAGGTAGGATGCGAGGAGGGAAACCCAGGAGATGCTTCCTTCTTCCAGCTGTTTGTTTTTTTCTGTTGTACCTTGTTCAGTTGTAGTTGCACTTTCTTTTGGGTTTGTATTCTGGCCCTTTTACTTTTCATCTTTTCTTTTGTACTTAGTGTTTTTCTTCCGCTTGTACTCTGTGGTGCTTGTTTTCTTTTATAAAGGCAATGCCTTCCCAGTTATCAGGATTTTACGCCTTTGGTGCTAGTCGCCAGCCCCTGGCCTATGGAAGGCCGACTTGGGGTAGTCACGGCACGGGCCCTGAGGACGGGTCGTGATAGTTATGAATAGTAATACCCTCTTTTTAAAATTTTATAAATTTTATCTTTCAAAATGGACTTCATTTTTGGATTCTAAATATCAATATTAGCCTAGGGTGAATTTTTGGTATTTCCCTGAAAACTTTCAATTTTTGATGAATAGTGAAAACACTGGGTTACTATTTAAAAACCGACTTTTTATTTGAATAATTCTTTATTTTATTTAAATTTATTTTAGGTAAAAATTAATACATAATACCTATATATGTTCAATGTAATTCATTGGAGTCATTTTATAATAATTTTAGATATATAATTTTTTTTGAACTTTTGACCGTCTTTTACCCACCTCCTAGGTGAATTTGCAAATTTTCATAAAACATAATTTTACCACTTCTGTGAGTGGAATTTTAAAAATCCAAGAGACACAGTTGATATCAGTATGTAAAATGTGGTTCAATAAGATAAAAATAATTTTTGTTGAATAGTAACTTTTTACTTTTATTTACCATGATTAAAAGTAAATAGGGTAATTAAGGGTAAAAATGATATTACTATTACCCTAACACGTGTCCTAATTCTATTGGATAAGTGTAATTAGACTAAAAAAACCTCAGGGATAAAATTTTACACTTTAGGTCCACTGGGATTAGATTAGGGCATTTATTATTATTTTATTTAAAGAAGATTTAAAATAGTTAAAATCAATGTTTAATAACTAAAGAAAATTCATATAGGGTTATACATAAGATAAATTAGACTATAAATATTTATTAGAAATATAAAAATATTTTGTACATAATTTTATTTTATTTATAATTTTTAGAAATTAAATAATCTAATTTATTTATGACATAATGATGATGCAGTAATTACCTCATTTATGAAATATTAACATAATTGATGTTATAAATACCCAAATAAATGTAATTTTAGACCTTTTATGAATTACACTAATTATCTAGGTTAATATGAAATGATAATATAGATTTAATTAACTTTTTTCTATCTAATAATGCTGTTATGATTTTCACAAAAATCAAGTACCAAATATTGTCAAAATTGACTTAAAATATATTTTCAGACAAATATTATATTATTAATTGTTATTTTATTACTAAAAATCTAAGGTTCGGCAAAAATTCTTAGATATGATTAAATATATTAATAATGAACCACTTGGGGTTCTTTTGTCTTGTTATAGTATGTTTATTAACCATATAGTGTAAGGAAACAAAAAGACACAGTAAAAGTTAAATTATTTAACTTAGAGTTAAATCAAAATGATAAGGTTAAAACAGTAACCTAAACTTGTCTAAAACCTATTGGTTGAGAGGATTTAGACCCATCCCCACATTAGCTTTTAAATAAATCAATTTGGAGCTATTAAAAACAGAATATGACTTTATTATAAAATAATATTTTATGTTTTTCTTAAGGTGCCCCTCTCCTCCCTTATAAAAAGGGCATCGCTTCACTCTTCTCTTCACACCATTTTGAGCCTTGAAACTCGGAAAACCCCTTCCAATTACTCTTCTCAACCTCTATAGTAATATCATTGAGGTTCTGGTCTTCTCAAAAGACCAACTCTATTGCCCTAAGTATATGTTTAAAAGAGGTGCATCGAAGAAGAGGTAATCTCTTCTACCGATTCTTTCAAGTTTTCTTTCTTCTTCAACTTATTATTCTTTCGTTGTTTCATTGTAAAGTAATAAAATCAGTATTAATTATATACTGATATGTTATTATAAATATTAAACAACCCTATTTTACCTTCTATCCATCCTACGGAAAACGAAATCCCCACGTGTGCGTACGTATGGAATATCGTCTCCACGGTATGGTGTAATCAGTTTTTCCACCACCACCTTACTTGGATGGGTATAATGGTGTAAAGAATTACTATATATAATTATTATAACATCATAATAATACTAAGATATTTTATCATCCAATCCAATTTCATTCAATAAATATGGGATGATATCATCACTCATGCGTACGTACGGATCATCGTCTCCACGACACGATGAGATTCATTTTCCATGTTAACAATTCAAGAATGATTATAAGGTATATATAATAAGTAATAATGAAATATATGACATAATAATGCTACTGGATTTGTGTATATATATATATATATATGTATGTCATATACTTAATTCTGTTCAAGTCAATAAGGAAACGAAAACGGCGTTCATGCGTCCGTACGACCTACCGTCTCCATGAACGGTGTATTTCATTTAATTTCTCTATCTAGTATATATATATACTGAATATATATGATATATAAATCATGATTTACATTATGGAAGTAAGTAAATCAAGATATAAGTAACAATAATATCAAGAACTACAAGCCCAAACACGTACAATAAATAGAACGCTTTTACCCAAAAAGCTTTTTTAACATGGAATTTACAAAAGATCAGGTAATATAAAGTCATTAGTGAACCATATATGATATCATAAAAATGATTATGATTCTGAAATAAGTCAACGAAATTATTTAAATCATTATACAGGAGGTTTGGATACATATAAAGCATATCGGACCTAAGGTAAGGGATAATTTTGCAAATTTCATTTTTATTCGAGATTTCTTATACGTAAGTATTTACTAGGGTTATATTTATCATCCATGTACCTATATTATAAAGATGGTTTAATGTATTTTTGAAGTACATTTTACCCATTTTTTACTTTTACTACATGGTATGTAAGGAATATTTATTTTGATTACCATATGAGGTACTTTTTTGAATTTTTTGAAAAAAGTACAAGGAGAATGTTATTTTTAACTTATATGGCGTGAACAGATTTTTACGGTTTCATAACGCCTAATTTTTATGAAGCTTCCTCTACAAGATTTCATGATTGTTTAAAAAAACCCCTTTCCTTTTAAAATTTCATGGCATTTTGTGAAAAGAAAATTATTTTGAAGAAGAAAAGTAATTTTCCTCACGAACTCATTTCAAGTGTTTTATCAAATCTATTTTCCATCTAAGATGACATAATTTAGTATGATTATGTTTCAAGTATAATGTGTCCATTTTTTACATGGTTTGATTCTTCTTATTATGAAATTATATCCATTTGTTTTATATGGATTATTTTATGATGGTATGATGTTTATGAAACCCATTTTATTCTTTGGATTATGATGAATGATTTATGTTTATTTTGTAGCACAAGTAAGAATGATTTCATTATGAGATGTGTGGGACCTAAATCTCCCTCCAATGTATTGGGTAAAGATTTATATCTAATGAGATAGACATGGTTGGAACGGAAAGTTAATCTGGTTCAGTAATACAGGACTGGAATGAGGATTGAACTCGGTTCAGTAAGGGACTTTGTCTACAAAGATGGTCTTGGCAGCAATGCCTTGGCTACTATGGAAATCATATCATGTGCTTAATGGTTTTCCATAATTACGTGATTTCTTCCCATGCTATTTTATCACGATTGATGTTCTATTATGATATATGCCTTATGTACTTCAAAGATTTATGTCTTTGCTAAGGATTTTGATGTTTAGATTCTATGTTCATGTTTTATTTAAATCAAATGTTTATGGATTGTTTTATGTTCTCTATGTTTACCCTTACTAAGCATTTGAGCTCACCCTTTATATTTTTTCCTTTCCCCAGGATTTAAAGAAAGGTTTCAGGTAAGAAACCCAAAGGGGAAGATCTTAATGGGAGATTTTGAAGATCATTCACCAATATTAGAAGATTATATTCTAAGTTTCCAAAGACACTAAACTATTAAGGCCCTTGGGTGTCTGTTTTTGTAATGTAGTAGATATTCTGGAAAAGTAATGTAATGTCTATGTACGTCAAGCTTTGGGTCTCTACAATATCACAATTTTTTTAAATTATTCCAATATAATTAGTATAAATACACACTCTAGTCACCCATATATGATCCATCCATGTTCATTAATAACTCCCACCTCAAACACCATCAAAACTAAAGCATTTGGAATCTGAACAATCTTTCCCTTTTGCAACCATCATAAAAGAAAAAACCAGAAACACTCAACAATATTCACATAGTAAATATACTAAGGATTATACATACCTTTTAAAAAAACTAAATGGATTATTCCATTAATTAATATATCCTTTGAACAGTCCATCAATTATTTAAACCATAAAGAACCTGAAGAACTGAGCCAGACTCACTTCAAACCCAAATCCATTGAAAAAACACCACCAACTGTGTCACATTTTCAAAACATATTTCTCACCCACTAATCCATACACATTAGACATCACATTATTCACCACTCATAGGAGGTGCTTCTTTCCCAATTCTAAAACACAAAATTCCTAGCTCACCAAAACCACCAACATATTATAGATCACAGATCCATAACACCAGAACCACTACAAATAGAACAACAACCCAAGAAAACCCTTTCAATTATCAATGTACAAATTACATGACTACAACACATGATTTTAACTATCTCCAAGTTACCTGAAAACACCTCACAACCAATGGGTCATATCTTAACTAAAAGCACAATAATTAACACCATGCTATCTAGCACATCCAAACACATCAAGGACTCACAAACCATGTCCAACAGCCTCCAAGATAGAAAAATATCATATCCCAAGAAAACTATACATAGGGTAATATAAAAAACATATGGGATACCATTTATAAATATTCCTAAAGTATTCATCATTTCTAAAAACCATTTAACAATTTTTTATGATTTTTAAAACCCAATGATTCGCATTTCAATATATTTCATTAAAAACTGATTAAAAATTATCAAATTTATTCAATTCCATGATTCATTCTATTTTCTAGATTGAAGGGATTGTCTAAGATATAATATTAAGCATCATATTAGATGTGTACAATCACTTTATTAAACTATAAATGTCACATTTTAAGTCATTTAAACATACCAATTATGAAAAAGTAGCTTGATGAGTTGGTTAAGTAGAGTGCATACATACACATATTTATAATCCATATATTTAGTTTTGAAAATTTTAAATGCCAAACACCCAAAAAAATATTGTATTAACATAACCATATATGAATGGTCTTTAGATATAGATCATAGATATAAAATACAGTTCCAAAAATAAGTGAGACTTAGGAAACTATCAATCAAATGTTGCATATTGATGACTTATGAATCTTATATGCCTAACATGATTCATGAACACACACCCTCATTACACACATGGAAAATTGAAAAAAACTCATGAATTGGTAACATAAAATCTAATTACACTACTTGAGCTGAAATATCTATAAACTATAAAAGCATAAAACAAAAATATCAATTTACCACCTATATGAACTCATTCTTTTTCATTATGTGCTAGGATATAAAATCTCTGCAGTGAGGGAATTTCAAATATATAAAAAGAAAATAGTATGATTTCTACCATTCCCAAATCTATGTCAAAATAAAATACATTATATATCAATTTCTAACATCCATGATAGGGAGACACTAAATTGGTGCCCTATTTTGGTTGATTACATGATAGTAATTGTTCATCTCAATACGATAGAGGCTTCCCAATAGTATAGAAAGTATAATGTGAAAAGTGGGATATTGTACCCTCTTTATTAGAGTAGAACCATTTGATAAATCATGCAACCTAAAACCACAATCAAAATATTTGGTAAATGAAAAAACAAATAAAAGGATCAAACAATAACCAATGTAAAATAATATATAACAATGAGATGTACACTCTATATATCACGAAGTCATAAAATAAAAACCCAATTACAACAATTATGGAAACAATTGAACATGGTCCCATTCGAACCATGTTACTAACATAAAATTGTTAAACCTACCAACCCAATAAAGAACCATATGCCATGTCCCAATGCTAAACATGAACATGTAACATGTAATTTTTACTCAGGTACCCATTCTTCATGGTGGATTGAGAAAGGTGTTCTCCCTAATCAATAGGTAACCGCCAATAATGTCTAAATAAATAACTAGTCTAAATGTAAATGTTCCCAAATAGACAATGAATAAAATAAAATTGAAAATAAAAAAATAATGCTTCATAATAATTATTTATAAATATTCCATTTTTACTCTAGGGTTCCATCAATTCAGTTAACCAAACCAAATAACTTCGATAGTGAAAAAAGAATTAATTATAAAACAATGTTCATAAACCTTCTAAATAAAAAATGATGATTATTTATTAATGAATTAAATTATTGATACTAAGGTTCACCACTCAAATTAAAAATACTATGTAAAAAATGTATTTATTAATGGAATGTTAAGAAGACACCCTTTCTAGGGATAAATAAATACATGTTCATTATCTAAAATAATTATTGTAGAGAATAATATATATTCATTATAAATAATGTATAATTAGTGTCGTGTAAAACTATCCTTGTTAAATATATTGAGAATCATTTATAGCCATCTATACCCATGGGTCTGAGGCTCTATGTCCCAGTCAGAACATTTCATGAAAAATAATTTCCAGGGTAAAAAACACTTGAAAATTAAAGTCTTCAAAATATCATGGGTATACCACTTCCTTTTACCATTATTCCCAAGATATATTTCACTCATCATCTTTAACCCATATCCATAATTAATAAATATATAACTTAATAATTCTTCATTACCATTTAACATGTCGCACTTTTAAAAATTATAATGACCAAAACCAAACACTGTGTTAAAAAATTTCTATTACACCAATTAATACATGGTTATTCCAATTTTGAGAAAACAAACAATATTGATTATCATTATTTTAATAAAACAATTAAAAGAGAAATTATGGAATATTAAAAAACTTGGGAACCAACCACTCATTTCAATTCAAAATTTGAATTAATTTCAAAACCCCCTTTGAAATGAACTTGTATTAAACACATCATTTTCAAAAATTATCCATATTTTTAAAAAAATATAATTTCCCCCATTGGAACCCAAAACTAGATTAATATCCAATAGAAATTCTTTAAACCATTTTAAAAATCCTCCTGATCATTTCATAAATGTGTGTCTTAAAAACATCTCAAATAATACTATTTACATATCATAAAAACATTTTCCAAAATTATACCACATAGTCCCTTAACCATGCTAACATGTCAAAATAAAATTATAACACATTAAACCTCAAAACAATTATCTCAATATTTCAAATTTCACTACAATAGTTTCAAGGTATTTTCAAGCCCCATGGGGATACCTAGGCCTTGTATTAAACCATAAATGTACCCAATATGGTCCATGAAGTGTCTCACATATCAATATTAGTCCCAATTTCCTTTTATGAGTCATTAACCAAAATAATCCATTATGAAGTGTATTTTCACAACCAAATACAAAAGAATAATATCAATACATATGGTAAAATATACAAGACAACCTACCTCATGATTTTATGAAATCACTCATCCAACCAAAATCTATGATTTGGGATAAAACCAACCCATTAAAAATGGTGAATAACTCCCCATAAATAGGGTTAATGATCTTTCAAAAGATTAAAATAACATAGGAAATCTTCTTCTAGAAAAGAAAGTGAAATAGAGTCAGAAACAGACATAAAGTATCTATTCACGTAGAACATTTCCAAAAATGCCTATAAGTCAATGGAGAATCATCTATATAATAGAAGGGACATATTAGTTCTGACCAAATTTTTATTGAGAAGAAATAATGATGAAAATATGGGGGAGAGGTATCATAGGAGATTTTCATTAAAATATTTCATCTTAAAAGATGTATGTGTTTAGGTTGGGTGGTTTAAGTAATCATGAACCAACCATGTGATTACCTATATCCAAACTTAAACTAAGCCATTTAGATTCCATGAACACCTAAACAGTATATAATACTATGTGGGAACTGCGTTTACTCTTCTATCCAAGGCCCCTAAAGAAACATGCCCTCATGGGCCACCACAAACTGTTTTGAATTCATAATCCCTCTTCAAGTAGGCAACGTGTTCATGAATCGTAGCTATTACTAACCACACACCAATTGAAATCCAAGTATGATAGAGATTATTTTCCCTATTTCCATTTCCTAAAATAAAATCACAACCTCGTGACCTTCCCTACTCCCATTTATAATTCCATTAAATGTTTAAAAAGTGTTTAAAAAACCAAAAATACATACCATTTTAAAATAGACTGGTATCTTGAATAATTGTTCCTGTGGTGGTACCTTTAGAGAATTATCTTTTTTATAAGGAGTAGTGGGTGAAGATCATTGATCATGTTGACAATTTTATATGAAGAAAAAGAAATAACCTCGTTAAGGAATTGTGGAAGAACCACATGTTTGTGGATGAAACACTGGGTCTTTAAGTGGTAATGAAACATATGTACCCTCATCTATTTTAGCATGTGAAATAAAATTATGATTTTGAAATTTATAAAGGGGTAATAATGTAATATACTTATTTTTATACATTAAATTCACTTTTTGAGTGAATTAATGTCTTGTTATGAAATGTAGTTATAGAAAATATATTCATTACATTGGTAGTTTGGTACCATAATAATATATAACCATTGGGATTTAAAATGTTGTTTGGAATCATAATAGTTAATAATATAGTCAAAAAAATATTTTCCATTAAGATAAGTATATATTAAGGATTATGATATGGTTTATTTTAGATAGTCAAAAGAAGATATATTTTCAACCAAAATGATCATACCCTATAAATCCCATTTATGAGAGATTACAAGTGACACAAA
Organism: Viscum album; assembly: GCA_963277665.1. NCBI lineage: Eukaryota > Viridiplantae > Streptophyta > Magnoliopsida > Santalales > Viscaceae > Viscum > Viscum album. The sequence goes on along the minus strand of OY728130.1, from coordinate 1,612,185,280 downwards.
ATTATTGGATTTTCAAATTTCCAAGACAAACAAGGGATTTTTAAAATAAATATGATTGAATATATTTACGGGAGAATTTTATGTTTATCGAGATAACAACCTAAATAATTTTCATCACCAAGAAATTACCATCGGTACACACCTTAGAATAAAATAATGTGACGGTGTGATATGGGGTTATAAATTGTGACCTTAGTGGAATAATTTTTTTTATTTTTGTACAAATTAAATAATTATTATATTTATCCCTTTTTAATATTACATTATAAATGATTACATAATTAATTTTTTAAAACATTAATATTTAATATAAAAAATTGATATTCATTTAGTAATATATACTTACAATTATAACCCATTTTTATAAATTCATGATTATATTGAATACATTTTTTTAATAAAAATTTATATGAAAATAATATTTATTTCTATATAATTAATAATATAATTTAATATACTCTAATGTAATATTTATAATTTTTAGAAAGACGTAAGTGTTTTAAAAATCAGTATTTTCTAGTAAAGAAGGTATTTTATTTAAAAGTGAAAATTCATATATTTAGAAGATTGTTTTGGATTATTTTAATTATTTTTAAAATTAGATCATCAAAATTACCAAAAAGTTAACTTTTTATAATATTTTGAGGAATTCATTTTTTCGGCAAAAATTAAATAAAATAATTTTTATCCTTTATGGTTAAATAATAATAGCCTAAAAGATCTGCAATAAATTATATAAAAATAATCTGTGAACATATATAGATTTTTTCATTAAAATAATTTTAATTTGTCCACGATCCATTTTTTTATTATATAAAAAGTCACTTTTGGGAAAGTGACAACCAAACCATAACCTCCTCAAACCATCAGGACGAACACTACTTAGACGACCAACAAACAACATATTGATTTCAAAATCCACAAAATAACTTCCTTGCAGACAAAGTACCACCAAAAACTCCTTCAAAAAAAAAACGAAAATTTCAAATTTCAAATCCAAAGTCATCATCAATTGTGATTCATGCATCTACCTCGAGATGCACAACCATCTCTATTATTTCCCTAACCTCTCTAGGATGCACCATCATCACGTTGCCGACCAACCATCACCGTGTTCAGCCCATCGAAATCACTGACACTGATATCATCACCATTTTTTTTCATCCCAATGTTGCCAACCACAGCGAACATCATCGTTGTAACCCTCACCGAATCACCTTCATCGTCGTCGACCATCCTCACTAGAGCCGATAATCAGGGCACAGAACCAGCACATCCACCATCAATCACAACCGCTATCTTAAAAATGTTGTAGAAGAACTCCACCATAACTGCCAAAAGACCATTAAAACACAACAATAAAACCATATGAACCTTTGGAAGTGGGCTAGGCACCCTTCCGGAGGTGAACCACCACTTAATCATAACCTCTATAAAGACCCGCACATCGGACCGATAGGGAACATAGCGCAGGACACGGACGTCAGAGCAGGGATGAGAAAATGGAGGCCTTGGCAGGAGACCAAGCCGGAAACTGCATCGTTCCATCAAAACAGAGAAGCACTAATAGGGAAACATCGAAGAAGCCAAACAAAAACACCAAACCATACCTCGATCCTCTTCCTCAAAAAATAGAGTCATCCAAAAAGTGGAAAGAACTCGAACTGAGACTACTGTCATCACTCCTACAACCCCATACCAAGACATCCTAGAACCCGAATTGAACCTAGCCTGAGTAGATTCAAACGTGATAGGTAGGCCGTCAAGGGAAGAGGAGAAGAAAGTCACAGGACATCGTCACCAACGCTGACCCAAGACCACTTTATAACCCGCACACACAGACTCAAAATGGGGGTCTGATGCATAGGGAAATACCTAAAGAGGGGCTGTGAGAAACACACTGTGACCTCACCAGAAAGTCGCATCAGTTGAGAGGGAAGAAGAAGAGGACAAGAGAGGGGATAGGATGGACTAGGGGCACCACCGACCCTCAAAACCCTAGGAGGTGATGGGAAGGCAGCGGGAGCACTGGGAGCTGAGAGCCGAGAGAGTACATTCTATTTATTTCATAAACCATTAATGAATCCACTAAAACCAACATTATATATTAAGGATTTAAAATCAATTATTTATAAAAGTTCATCACTTACAAAAAACGGATTGTATAATTTTGATATTTTATATTCATTTAATTATAAAATATATATAAATACTATTATATTTTAGAAACCATATAAAAAAATTGGATATTTTTTCATTTTTATTATTATATTTTATTTGGTTCAGATCCTATTTTTAGAAATTAATAAAGTATTCTATTAACTTTTTTTATAAATACCCACCCATCCTCTGACTTATCCTTCCTTAAAATGCATTGAATACGATGTTATTCTCTATATACCTCTATAATTCCCTCCCAATGAGTTCCAAAGTGCATAAGTTGCAACTTCGATGCATTTAAAGGATCACTCTAAAGGGAAGGGTTGACTCTTTCTTTATTTCTATTCAAGTAAATTCATTTCTCTTATCCTTTATAATATCAATTGAATATGTTTTAATGTATCTATAAATATCTCTTTAATATATAAAAAATTTCTTTAATTTATGGATTATATATCCTCTCTCATTATAATCTATATCAATTTTAACATTATGTCAAAGAATAGGATTCTATTCATATTCCATTAAATCTAGTTAATTTTTTACTATTACTTTAAGTTTGAAGTTTATCACATTTTAATGTGTTGTTACACATTTAATTATTCACCATATAATTATAAAGTAATGAGATACCATCATTTCCCCTCATTAAACCCTTCCATGAAGCATTATGCACACTAGTTATGCTGATGAAATTATCATTTTTGAGAGATATAATTTTGTATTGTTAATACTTTTAACTATTTCAACTTAAGTTATTACACTAGTTATAATTATCCTTTATTTATTTGTTACATCCATGTATTTAACCTGGATACATAAATAATGTGATTATTCTTTATTAATGAAATTATTATAATTTATCATCTCTATTGAAGAAAAATGCATGTAAATATTATGAATTTGGAAGGTGTTCATGAAATTATATAGTATTCATTTACATTGTTTAATGTGTTTATATCATGCGATTACTTTTATAGTCTAAGATTTTTTATCCTTTTGACACTATGTTATGATATAACAATAGTTATCCTTGAATTATTCTAATGATTCCATGTTTTATGTTGTTTCCATATTCCTATGTTATTTGATGTTATCATTTTATATCATGGTTCTATTATTCATTTTTATGATTATCACAACTATTATGTAACAATGAAGTTCCTCTACACTCGGATTAATTATTTTCACCATGTTATTCTTTGATTATTCCATTATTGGGATTTATATGTCACCCATTTCTAATTATATACCTTGGTTATCCCAGGAATTATTAGAAGATCAATGGAATTTAAGGGCATGTAATATATTATTAAATAATTCTGTTGTATCCTTATTTTATGTTACTATGATGTGTATATAATTCCAAAAAATTATATGCCTCTCGATCTTATGGTATGGAAGAATTTGTGTCATTATGTAATAAATCATGAATTTATATATATATATATATATGGATGGTCATGAACACTATGTTAAATACATTTATAGATGAAGTGACAAAATACTAGAAAGTATGGAGCTGTTAGAAACTACTATTATATTGGTATGATAATAAGGAATAAAATCTTGAAGTATCAATGAGTTTGGTAGTCTGGGTAAAAAAGATACATACAAAGCCCTATATTACAAATTAATTCACTATTTACAGCATGTTTGTTTTCAATTTGGAAGATTATAGGATAACATTTTTCCATCTAGAATATCCTTTAATTTATTTATTTGTATACTTTAGGGAATAATTTGAAAACTAAACATAAAATGGGTTATTTAAAATACACAGTAATGATAGATATGGTGGAATAAATAATGAATCAATGAGAATAATCAATAAGGAAAAGTAATAACTAAAGGCACATTCCATGAAATCAATAAACTGGGAAGGAATTTCATTGTAAACATGGAAATGTAAATAACTATAAACCCATTCCATTCAAATAACTAGATAAGGAAAAATCAATATAGAAAGGTAAGAAATAGAAACCACATTGTACTTAATCAATATACTGAAAATGAAATGCATCTATAGAATTTTTCATATTGAGAATTCGAGGGATAAAAAAGACTCAATAAATATGAAGTTAATTATTAATTATTTAATTCCATTTTTGGGGTACATGAAAACCTATACCTTCAGTACAATTTATAAAATAATTTAAAAACATAGGTAAAATCCCATTTATTTTGAAAAAAATTTAATGGAAACCAGTCAATGCATTAAGGGGATATATAATTTCTAAGCCATACCTATCACTGACATTATCAATAATTTCCCATATCATGTAATTAATTTAACTAGTAATAAATATACCTTAATAAATATCTGTAATGAATAAAGAATATAGATTCATCAATATTTTCCTTAGTGGAGGATAACTAACAACAAGGTTTGTTGACATTAATGAAATGGTATACCATTAGAATATCATTAAAATATTATTGAGAAAAATATTCGATAAACATTCCAAAGTGACTCGTACCACTTTGAAACATATGAATCATAATTTCCCATGAATTAAGTGAAAAATGAAATATCATGTGAATAAATATAATTTTGATATAACATGTCAAAGTAAATACCATAAGAAAAAATTATATATATATATATATATAGAAAATAAACATATCCCTAATAAATTATATGGAAAATTTGGGGTAATTCAATGTCAAATAATCGAAGGAACATGAATATTTCATTGGGGGATAATAATCGAATTGAGGAAGTGAATGTCGATACTATCATTGGATAAATCAATCGTAAACCTCCTAGAAGAATAATGTCAATGGAATAAAAAAAACTCAATTAGAGTAAAATAAAGTGTTTTGTCATTGAGGAATATAAAAACAATAATAAGATATTTTAAAACAATCTTGAAGAAAATATCTTTTTTATTTTGATTATTTTGAAAATATATATTTTTTAAAATAACTTCTGAAATCTCTTTATTTAAAAAGTAAACTTTTAAACATTAAAATAAAGTATCAATGAAATTATGTAAGGTGAATTCTTAAGTGACAAATAAGGTAAATAATAAGATTCTTTTTAGATGGTAAAAGATTATAAAAATTCTCTGTTCAGAGATTGATAAGAAGGTTCTTTTGAAAATATATGTAAAAATTAAAGTGAAAAAATTTATTCAATAAATTATTTTAGAATGGATAAAAACATATTTGAATTAATTTTTGGAAAACATGGTTTTTATAAGAACACAAGTTCACCGAATAAATAGAGAAATTAAATATGGTTTCCTTAAAAATATATTTAAAACATTTTGAGTACCAAAGAGTGAAAAATGGTATTCTTACATGAAAAAGGTAAATATTAAACAAAAGATAAAAAATATAAGGATATATTTAATAATTATCCTATAATTTCATATGATTGAAATTCAAGTGTAAAAAAATCTCTAATAAAATGATATTGTGAAATAAACCATTAAAAAGACCACAATGTTGATGTGAGAATAAATAAATAAATAGAATACGTGTTTCAAATATAAATATGCATAAATAAATTGTAAATAAAACAATATGTACTAAAATGTGATCACAAACATAATCTTATAATATTAATGGCAATGTGGAAGAAATTTAATCCAATGAAAAGGAATTGGGATATAATGTTCTTTACCACTTGGAAACTTTTTAATCAAACCCCATAGAAGAAATAATTCAAATTGAAAATAAAAACAGCATTAATATAAAACACTCAAGATATAATTTATCAAAATTGGAATTATATATACCATGAAAAATAAATATGTGGTGATAATGATATATATCTAACCAAAAGACATGTGTGAAGAGAATACCTTACCTTACACATCCTTTCAAGTGATTGTCCTTTACATTCTTGTATAATGGTTTCAAAAAATTTATCAGATTATTCAAGGACCTTAATAATATATAATGTATCATATATGATCATCTTATAATATATTATTACTCATTTGTTAATAATTATGTTCACTATTTTGGGTGCTAATTTCTTATTCGTTCGTGTTTGTTTTGACATGTTACATGTTGTACTCATTTCATAAATCATAATATCATCATCTCCATAAAGTAAAATAATAATAATTATATATATATTAAGTAACTATGTAGTAATAATAATACATATTATTTGGATATAAAAAATGAAATTCCCCATTCATGGAGACAGTATGTCTTACATTCGCAAACCCACTAACTTCATTTAATTGATATATTAAAAGAATAAAAATTATATGATATATATTTATAGTATAATTCAAATATCACAAAATATTTCATCAATTTATTATAGTGTTATTGAATCCTTGAGTTATAAATTCTATGTATAGTGTGAACGAATCATATCACTTTTAGGGGGAGGTTTTCCACACTTCCACAAATAATGTCATCATATTTACACAAAATGGATAGCATAAGGGAATATGTTATATAAAAATAAAATAAGAATAAATACATTAAAAACTTTTTAAATATCATGTGAAAATAGTTCTTGTATCATAATTACCAACCATGATTGGTGTTAATGTAAATAAAAAATATCATTTTTTGAGGTGGAAGTTCAACGCACACATAAACAGTAAGTTCATTTCACATTTGATGGAAGTGTGTGTAAGTGTGGGTCAAACCCATAAAATAAAAATATGTAATTATATTTAGGATAATTCTTTTATTATATATACATTTAATAAGTAGATTTTAGGGGGTGGATGTTGAGAATAAAATAAAAGAGAATGTAGGAAGGATGTTACCTCTTCGTAGGGAAACCCCTTTTTGTTTGTAGGAAAGGGCTTCCTTGGATGAATTTATTCCCATGGTTATGCTTCTAGTATTATAAGATGTATTTCAAGTATATATTTTGTTAGTGTTTTATCTATCCCAATTTTATTTATAGGTTTGAGGAATAAGGAGGGGTTATTTCATTTTCATAGTGGAGGAGGGGTGGAATTCGTGAAAAACAATTTAAACGGAATTCCACCCACATTATTCCATTGAAAATTGGATATGGTAATGGAATAAAAAACTAGCAGTATTGGGTATAAATTTTCCTAAAAATGGATTTTGGAAAATTTTATAAGTTATTTTTCCCTTATAATTTTGGTTTAGTCCCATGTTAATATAATATTTCTCTTAATCGCATTAATTAATTTTATTTACATTCACTAATATTTTTGGTTAGAAACTATGTTAAACTTATTAGAAATTTTAAATTATGACTATTAAAGATATTTTATCCACATATCAAAATTCCAGTCACCTATTCAGATGAAATTAATTTAAATTTAATCCCATAGATAGAATGACAAAAAAAGGTTTTTAATGTAAAAATGTTCAAAAGTATGATATGTTTTTATATCCAATTTCAATGAGAAATTGATTAAAATTGCGTAAATTTTATAATTTGATTTATATTTTATCAAATGAAACTCTAAAAAAAATACTAATTTAAAATTATAAATAAATTAAATGATATATCAGTTTTGAATTAATGTTTAATAATTTTCATTATTCATAATAAAATAATACCTCACATAAAAATAAGAAAAATTAACCATAACCTAATTTTTATGTTTCTCATTCAGAAATTAAATTTATTTTGAAATATATAATTTATAAATATCCCAAAAAATATTTTTAAAATTAGATCTCTGTTAAAGGGGTGGAAATAGTATGTTTATCAAAATATATGATTTATGTGTGAAATTGGGTTCTTTCTCATCTTATGTTTATCCAATCCATTGGATGAATGTAAAAAATATTATATTTAAAATATAACATTTATATTTCATTAATATCATTCACGTATTATAATTAATTTAATTAATTACAATAAAACACCTATGTGTGCATAAATACCCTTCCTTTATATTGAATTGGTTTTTATATTAACTTCTAATTAATTAGTAACCATTGAATTCATTTTACATTACTACAATCCATATATTTTCATAAGTTAGTTTATAATATTCATAACCACTAATTTAATATCTATTTTAAATCTTATTATACTAAACATTAATTTTTATTAATATATTGTTGTGCACAAAAAAAATCATCCGTGTAACATACCCCATAAAAGAAACTCATTGTTACATGTGATGAAAACTAAATCAGTATCACCTAACTTTCAGGATAGATCATGGGTCAACTTTACTAAAATAGTAAAAATATTATAAATACTTGAGATGTAATATTCCCTTATTCTCTTGGTGTTGAGTGTCATACAAACTATTGAATAAAATGTTTTTAGTTTATAATTTATTAGATTTTTATTCTCTCCACCTTAATTAAATTCCATCCTTGTGATTTAATCACAATATTGGTAATAGATTGTCTCTTGTATCTTATTTTTAAATCCAACACTGTGAGCAGGTTTCATAAAACATAATCTAGAAAATATAGAATGTGGAGTATAAATGTTAGATTGTAAAACATAAATCTAGTTATCTTAGTAGGAAAAACGTGGAATTTGGAGATATGTACATTGAAGAAATGTGTAAATATTTATCGGGAGTGGCTGAGGTCTTCAAACAAAAATGAGTGAATTGTAAGTGAAATGTTTTGGGACTCAAAGCCTTACATTAATGATGATTCAAAACGGAACCGATTAAATAAAAAATAATGTACTAGGATAAAATTTTATTTCTAGATAATTTTTATACTACTGAGTCATTATTTTAATGCCTATGAACATAAGTAAATATACTTACATAACATATTTTTATAAAAATAATTTTCATCCTTTGTGATTTAATAAATTTTTAATTCAACCATTAATTCAAAAAATGGATATCGAAAAATTAACTTTGATTTTTGAAGAAATAAAACAAACATTTTGATTGATTATAAGGCCCATAAAACAAGTATTTACATTTTCTATAACTATTTTACAAATATAATAAGGTTAATACCTTAATATCTAAACCTAAAATGTTGTACTACTAGTTTATCATTAATATGTATTCATTAAATTTTTTAGATAAAAAATGACATATTAACTAGTACATTACGTATGTCAATGGTTGGAATTAATGCCCCATTGGCCTTAGGTCATGTGTTAAAGTCCTACGGTCATGCAAGAAATGATGGTTCATCACCCAAAATAGAAGTTTCCCTTCTCCAAAATTATATTAATATTATTTTCAACATAAATATGAATCACATCATTTAATTTTAAGAAATAAATAGAATTTTAAATAAGTTTTTCAAAAAAACCACAATACTTAAATAATTCATCCATTTATTTTCATATAAGTCCTTCCATGGTCTAATTATTAACCTAGGAAATTGATTTTCACTATCTATTAAAATCATTGATAATTGTTTTTAATGAAAATTATAATTATTCAAAGAATATCCCCCATGAGTATCGAACTATGTGTGTAGTAAGACCCACTGTCATGTACCATGTTATGCCAAGACAAGCTGAATGTACCTTTTCAGAGTTGTTACCCCTATGTACGTCTATAAAAAACCACATTTACTTGTAATATCCAGCCATGGATTTATTTCAATGAAGAAACCTATAATCTATACAATAAAAAATTCAAGTATTTTATTCTATACTTATCCTAAAATTTGATCTTAGGGATATGATATCCAATCAATTTTTTCTATTACAATTAAATTGAGATTATTACAAAAAATCAATTATCTATGGATCCTTGATTTTACTAGTCCGGGTAAACCTAATACATTCATTAGTCTTGTATTAAAAATGATTGCACTAATTACAACATAATTTTTTTCTGTCATGGATAATAGGATAAATTAATTCCATCTAGCATATCCTTGAATATATTTCTTCATACACATTAGGTAATCCATGGGAAAGGAAATATAATAAGGGTGAGAAAAAATGATCAGTGGGGTTAAATATAGTAGAAGCTATAATGATTCAATGAGAATAATAAATATGGAAATGCAATAACTCAAGACACATACCCAGAAATCATTAAACTGATAATGAAAGGTGTGCATAATATGGAAATTTAAATTTCCAAAAACACATTCCTTTCAAATAACTTTACAACAAAAATTCAATATGGAAATGTAAGAATATAAATAAAAAACATGCCACATGATCAATATAATGATAATAAAATGCATCCATAGGAATTTTCATATATAAAATCCCATGAATAATAAATTCTGAATCAAAATAAATGAAATGATTAATTAATGGATTTCAGGTCTGACGCACATGAAAACACCTTTAAAACATTTATAAGAAGGTTTAATACTAAATGTAGAAACCCATTTATTTTTCATAACTAATTTGTCTCATGAGAACCTATTTATGCATCAAGAGGATATATAATATCAGGGAACCACCTATCCCTGATTGTCCAAATAAATCCTCATGTCGGGAAATATATTTAATTTAGAAACAATATTCCTTACAAAATATTTCTATGGAATAAATAATATAAGCATATCAATATTTCATCAGAGGAGGAAAACATAAAACAATGTTTTTGGATGTTGATGAATGGTGATATCATTTAATGATCATTAAATAATTATTAAGGAAAATAATATTTAAATATTCCAATATGTCCCATAGAAAATTTAAAACTTTGAATCATAATTTCCCATGAATTAAATGAAATATATAATTTCATGAGAATAGGGAGATTCATGATATATCATATCAAATTAAACAATATAAAAAATAGTATATAGTTTAGGAAATAAAAATATATATGATAAATGATATGGATAATTAAATTAAATCAAATATCAAATGATCATAAGAATTGAATATTTCAATGGGTACTATAAAAGGAATCAAGGTAATGAATTTCATCAATATCCTTGAACAAATAAATAATAAACCATCAAGACTAAGAATAAGGAAAGTGTCAATAAAAATTATTCTAAGTGGAGAAAAATATAACGGTTGTTGTCGTTGATAAATATAAACACTATAAAAGTATCTTTTCAAAAAAATCTTTAGGAAATGTCATTTTCATTTAAAAATTAAATTTTAAAATCTTTTTATATGAAATAAATATTGTAAAAACATTATTAGAAAAATATACCTTTTTAACATTCAAAGTAAGCTTCAAATATATTATGGTAGGTAAATTCATAAATGTTTTTCAAGGGAACATAATCAATCCTTTTTCATGGCAAATGTTTTGGGAAGTTAATTTTTTGGATAGTGATAACGAGATTATTTTGAAATAAAATATAATAGAAAAAAGGGTGAAATTTAATCTAAGAAATAATTTTATAAATGTAAAAAAAATTTGAAAACCTTTTTATTAAATAGTGTTTTTAGAATAAAATATGTTCTCCGACTAAAGATAAGAATGAAGTCAAGTTTTCTTTAAAAAAATTTCATAAAAATTTTGAGTACTAAAGAGTGAAAATATGGTACTATTTATATTAAAAGGTCATGAATAACTAAAGGAGATGAAAATGAAAGGGTATACTGAACAATTCTCCAATAATTACCTCTCGTGGAAATTATAGTATAAACATTCTTGAAAATAAATAGATTGTGAAGTAAAATATTGAAAAGAACATAACATTGATTTGAGAATCAATGAATAAATAGAATATTTGTCTCAAAATTTAATCCAAATATATCAAGTGGATATAAAATATTATATACTAAAAAGTTACCACCGACATAATCTTGGAATTTTATTGACAACGATGATGTAATGAAACCAAATGAAATGGAACCAAGTTTTCAAGTTCATTACAACTTGGTAACTTTTAAATCAAATCTAATTAGAATAAATAATTTAAATTGAAACTAATAATACAATTGATATAAATTTTAAAAATATAATCTATAAAAAGGGGTAGTAGATACACAATACAAAATAAATAAGTAATGATAATGGTGTATGTGTTAAGGAAATATAAGTGAGATGAAAATCCCTTACCTTGAATTTGCATTGGGGTAAATATCTATAAAATTAATGTATAATGGGTTATAAAAATTTAATAAATTATTATAGAACCATATTAATATTTAAAATAACATATTTAATTTTATTATAAAATCTTATTACTTGTTTTTTGTAATTATTTTCACTATTTGGGGTGTTAATTACCTTGTTTTCGAGTATGTTTGGACTTGCCAATTTTTTTCTTAGAAAATCTATAATTATTTAATCATAACCAAAATGTAAAAACTGATTTAATTATAATATATATTAAATATTTATGTAATTATAATAATACATAATATTTTTAGAAATGAATTGAAATACACCATTCATGGAGACGGTATGTCATACGTACGCATTAACGTTGCTTTCATTTTTTCCATATTAAAACAATGAAAAGTAAATGAAATAAATATATATATTATAATTAACTTATCATTTATATATAATATATTTTATATAGGTTTAATAAAACCATCATTTGTATGTTTCATGTATATTTTGAACGAATCTCAGTACTTTGAGTGGGTGGAAGTCCACACTTCCAAAATTGATGTTATTGTATTTACAACAAATAGAAAGTATAAGGGTATGTGTTATATAAATTTGAAGAAGAATTATTAAATTATAAATATCATATATATCATATATAAAAAATTTCGTTATCATAATTCTCAATCATGGGATGTGGTAAAGTGAAACAAACGAAATCGCTTTGTGAGGCGGTACTTCACCGTATAAATAAAGGGTAAGTTTTTTACCAATTAAATGGAATTATTTGTAACGGTAGTTATAATATATATGATAACAAAATAACATTATATTTAGGATGATTTTTTTACATATTAATTAAATAATATAATTTTGGGTCTTGTAAAAATAAAATAAAATAAAAGAGCATGAAGAAGGATGTTTCCTCTTCTCTGGGTAACTCTTTTCAGTTTTAACAAAAGGGTTTCATTGTATGGATTTGAGAACATGGGGTGGCTTATAATATTGTGGGATATATTTTTAGGATATATTTTTTATAATCATTGTTGATATAAATTGTCTTGAGAGGTGTGAGGAAGTGGGAGGTGCAAGTGCCTTTTTATAGTGGATGATGAGTGTCATTCTGTTAAATTTTTTAAAATGGAATTCCACTAATGTTTTTAGTATGAAATGTGGATAGAATAATAGAACAAATTCTATAAAATTTATTATAGAGTAAAAATATCTCCAAAAATGGTGTTTTTTACAAGTTTCTATGTCATTATTCCCCCTACATTTATAGGTTGGTCCCTTGTTATGTTACTTTTCACTTAATTACTGTAATAAATTATAATTAATTTCATTAATAAATTTTATATAAAATGAATTTTAAAATATTAAAAATTTTAAATTATTATGTAACACCCCAAGATTTCATAGTGTGTTATTTCTTCAAAATAATTCAATAACTTTCACTACACGCAACACCGAGTTCAATCACACCATGACTTACAAAAAAAAACCATTCAAAAGAGGTTATGAATAGTATTATCTAAATTTTAAACTTTATATAATCCTTATAATTTTAGAATCCATATTATGAGTTTCTTAGATATAATGTAAGAACAAATTCATTTTCAGTATTGCACTTTTATCAACTTTTAATAGTGAACCCTTTTTAAATACAATATTTTAAACTTTTTGACTAAATGGGGACATCAAAAATTTAAAATGAAACATCCCAAGCTTCCACGGTACGCTTCTCTTTGAATAATGCGATAGCGTGTGTTGTACGCAACACCGAGTTCTAACAACCAATCAAACTAGCCGTTATGAATAGTAATACCTAATTTTTAAAATTATATATATTTTATATTTCAAAATGGACTTCATTTTTGGATTCGGAATATCTAATTTTGCCTAAGGTGAAATTTTGGTACTTTTCGGATAACTTTCATATTTTGATGAATAGTGAAAATTACTAAATTTTAATTAAAAACAACTTTTTTAATCAAAATAATTAATAGTGATAAATTATGAATTTTAGTAGTTTTAAAGTATATTTAGAATATATTTTTACCATTTAATATAATGTTGGTCATTGGACATAATTTTACAATTAAACCGAACATAAACAAGTGTCAATCTTTTGATAGTTATTATCTCTTAAAAACACACTTTTTGTTTTGACAGCGGGAATTAATTTTAAATTAATTTCTGCCACTTCTGTGTTTTGAATATAGGAAAATGGATTCCATATTTGGAATCAGGATGTTAAAATTGTGTAAATAGGTAACTTTTATTTTTAGACATTTTGAATAATTACTGCGGTAAATATTTTATTTACCATGGTTAAGGGTAAATCCGGTAAATAAGGGTTAAAAAATAATATTATAATAGTACTAAATTACCCTAAAACGTGTCTTAACCCTATTGGTTGATACATGGTCGACCAGGGGCATCTTTGGGTCGATTTTGGGACCCCATGGATCCACTTGTAAGTGATAATGACACTTTATTTTAATTAAGTTAAAATGAATACAAAAATGACACAAGCATATATCTTTTAGAAAAACAATTGTTACATAGGGTTATATATGTTGGATTTTAGATTATAAATATTAATTAGAAAGATAAAATGATTTCCTACATAATGATAGTTTATTTATAATTTTTAGACATTAAATAATTTATTTTATTTATGACACAATGATGATGCAGTAATTACTATAATAGTGAAAAATTAAAATAATTGATATTATAAATACCCAAATAAATATAATATGAAACTTTTAATGAATTAAAATAATTTTCTAGGATAATATGATATATTAGGATTGATTTAATTAACTTTTTTCGAAGTAATCAATTTGTTATGAGTTTCACAATAATCAACTATCGAATAGTGTCAAAATTGACATAAAAGTGTTCTTAAAAGAAATATTATATTATTAATTGATATTAAATTATTAAAAATCTAAGGTTCGGCCAAGAGACTTATATCATGATAGGTTCATCATTAATGGACCACTTGAGGGTCTCTTGGATGTATATAGTATGTTTATGAACCATATTACATAAAAATACAAAGAGACATTGTAAAAGTGAAACTAATTAACTTAGAGATAATACTTAAAGATAAGGTTAATATAAGTACCCAAACCTGTATAAATTCTATTGGTTGAGTGGTTTTAGACATATCCCCACCTTAACCTTTGATTAATCAACTTCGGAGCCATTATAAACCGAATATAAATTTATTATAAATTAATATTTCTAGCTTTTCCAAAGGTGCCCCTCACCCCTCTTATAAAAGGGCACTCATCCTTCTCATTTATTCACACCTTCAAAGCCTTTTGTTTCAACAAAAATCTGCAAAAATACATTCCCAACATCCCTCACTACAAACTAGAGGCCTTAGTTTGATCATAAAGCCAACCTAAGGAGCCCTTTTGATCAAATCAAAAGGAAGAACCCGAAGAAGAGGTAATGTTTTCACCAACCCTTTTCAAGTTCCTTTCTTCTTCCACTTCTTATTTTTTGTTCTTACCATTCTAAAATAATAACTCCAGTATCTAACATATACTGTGATGTTATTTAAAATATGGTAAAACCATATTCAGTATTCTATCCACCCTTTGAATAACATGTCACCATACGTGCGTACGTACGGCTTACCGTCTCCACATCGTGGTGTAATTGTTATTCAATATATTATTATTTGGATGGGTATAATAATGATATGTAACTCATGTAAATAATAAATATAACATGTTAATGATTCTTTATATTTGATATACCATCCATTTATATATTATTTTAATATCAAAAGAATGATATTGTCGCTCGTGCGTACGTACGGACTACCGTCTCCATGAACGAGATGAGATTCATCCTCCATCGTATCCATTCAAGTATAATTATCATTTGATGATTTAAAAATGATTTTTAAGGACTTGATATCATTCTGGATATGAATAAGATACAATAAACATGGCTTATGTAACAAAACATATAAAAGAAAATGAGTAAGTTAACACCCGAAACGATGATAATTCTAAGATATTATTAACAAATCAATGTTAAAAGATCATAGATGATATCATATTAATATATATGACTCTTGTATAATTTAATAAAAATTATTTCACCATTATAAAGGAGGTTAACCTACCCCAACCAAGGAAAAGTACAAGGTAAGGGTTATTTCACAATCTCTTCATTATCCGAGGTTGTTTATATGTAATAATCTACTGGGATCTCATTATCATCCACATCCATGTTTTTTAAAAATGTATTTCAAAACATTTTTATTATTTACAAGAATATGGGTTAAATTCATTTATACCCTTGTTTGACTTTTTATAAGAGGAATATTTCCGTCGTTTTCAAAACAAAGTCCTTTTTACCCTTTTCGACAGAATTAAGGTAAGAATGTTTTTTTTAACTTATACGGCGAGTGCGGTTATTTTCTGCCGTTATAAAATCTTCAAAGTTTTCCTTACAATATTATAAGAATATTTTCAAGAAAATGTTTTATTTTATATGGCTCTTAAATGATTTCAAAAATATAAAGAGATATTTCTCCAAAAAGTGTTTTGATTTCATCTATGTCAACATCCTTTGATGGATTTTACGCTTATTTGAAGTTGATTTATTATGATACAAAACTTCTATATTGTATTGAAGGTTTTGTGATATGTTTGACTGTGGATGTGCTATTTTTATACCATTCATAGTTTTTGGTGAAATTATTGACATTTCATATGCTATTTTTAATACGAATGTTTATGTTATGTTTAAACCTTTTCATATGGGAATGAATTGGACTTAATATTTGACGGGTGGATCCCGCTATAGCTCCTCGATGCATCGGTAGGTCTCATGAGAAAAACTAGTGTCTTGGCATAAGGCCCTGGCAAAATATTATTTGTAGTCTTGGCACGAGGCCTTGGCTATGTGGTTATGATAGTCTGGCATTATGAATTCCAACCTTATGAAAGTGGTTATTGATATTGCATGTGATTATTCGATTAGTAGAATATCCATGTGAACAAGTAAATGGCATTATTTCATTTTACTTTTTCCATACTATGTTGAAGTTCAAGTTTAAAAGGCTTTTGTTTTAGTTATACATAGCCTTAAATGTTTATTCTTATTTATGAAAGTTTCCGGTATATTGTTATCCTTACTGGGCATTTGAGCTCACCCCTTTTCTATGCTTTATTTTACCCAGGAAGTGAAGAAGTAAATTATGAATGACCTGCAGGGATATTATGTGGGGATATGAGTGTGGTTTATGGATACAATATGTTGTTGTAGTAGTTTTTCATTTTATGATGTAATGTAAGACTTATGAATATATCTAGTGTTTCCAAGGCTACTAAACCAATCGGTCATTCGAGATTTGATATTTCTTGTGATCATGCCAATGTTATGTAATAATGCACCGACTCTGGGTAACTGGGGTCGGGGCGTTACAGTTGGTATCATAGGAAGTTTAGTACAAACCTTGGACGCTAGATTTAGATAAACTCTGATTAGAGCACGTAGACCTAAGATGAACTTTGAGGATTAGTATAGAATAACTTCCTAGAATTTTGGTATTGTAGAGATTTTGTGAGTTTTCCGAGCAATACATCCCTGTCTGGATACGAGCAGGTAGAGGCGGCTCTGGCACAGATGTACCTAGGGGTAAAACCCGAAAACACCGCTTTGAGCTAGACTCGAACGGGAACTGGTGCACGACAATGGGCCTTGCGGCACTCTTGGTTACGACACTCCCGGGGGATATGCTTAGGATAATTCTCATTTTCTTTACAAACCATTATGAAGGTTTTATGAGTATATACATCCTCAAAGGAGAAATTTTTATGATTATGGATTATATCCATAAATAGTTCAATTTATATTAAGTGTTTTATAAGTATGGGATTATGTATTTTGATTCATAAACTGATCTAGTGTATGCCATTGTTTAGAAATGGTGCCCAGTAGAAGGAATGAGAACTCCAGAAATGCACATGATCCAAAGAGAAGGAAGGATTATATCTTTCATGGTCTTAAGCTAGATTTTATAAGAGAAATAGTCTCCCATGTATTATCATCATATGAAGAAATAATATCATGTGTTGATAAGATAAGTAAAGAGTTTACTGAGTCCTATGTCTTTGAAGGGAAGCAAGAGAAGAAAAGGATGGAAGAGAGAAAGATGGATAAAGGGGAGAGGGAAAAGAAGAATTTTCCCATATGTGGTAACTGTGGAAAGAAACACCCTGGAACTTTCCTGAAAGGAATGGGAGTTTTTTATAAGTGTGGAGGAAAAGGGCACAAAGTACGTGACTGCAAGGGTAAGAAAATGGTTTCAAATGTACAATGCTTCATTTGCAAGGAGTTTGGACACTACGCGAACCTATGTCCCAGTCATCAGACTATGCCTCAAATGATGTTATTGGATAATAATCAAGTTATGATACTACCACAGATGAAGATGAATGATTAGAGTTCTTATGTTGATTATGTAAATTGAGTGTTGTATCAACAATGTACTTGTTATAATAATTATGGAGTATATAAGGATTGTACTGCAGTACTATTTCATTAAGGACTTGAGATTGTGTGGAACAAAGAAAAGTGACTCAATAGCAGGATAAATTTTTGGAAAATATATGGTTGAGAGAATGATAAATCATAATATAGTTCTGATAATAAGGTAGTGATTTTGGAATAATATGTGATTGTTTTGGATAAATTATATTGGATATTCTTGACTACCTTGGAACTGATTAATGATTTGTATATTCCATCATTTTTGGGGTTTAAAACATTTTTGGATTAATGAAGTATATCCAGCATTCTATATGGAATAAGGGATCATGAAGGTAATCAATAAGGAATATGGTAATACATGATGAAGGTATTCATATGCTATTACGGGGTAAAAAGGATCTATATTATGTTTACCTTCCTTATAAATGTTGGACTGTGAGTTTGGACAGAATTATTTTGGATAGTTCTAGTTTGGATTATTTTGGATTGCCATAAAAGGACAACCCGGAGGTCGGGCGGCAACCCGTTGCATCCGGCAAGGCTGCGAGACTTGAACCCACAACCGAAGGGCGACAAGGGTGTATCACCTACCACTGGCCCACGAGATGTCCTGGATTAAATAATGTAGTTTTTATTAAAAGATCTTGTAGATGAATTATAAATTCGTTTATTTTGGAACCCTATACGAATAGTGTAAATAGAATTTTTTTTACATTCTATTATCTTTTAGAGTGAAAGATGAGTTTGTGGTAGAAATTTATTAATGGATAAAACTCTAATTATAAAGTAAGTATATCTCCTTATGATCTTAGTAAATCTCATAAATAAATTACTCAATATTAATAAAAGCAACTTAGAACAAAAATGTTTTCCTAGATGGTACCTTAAATCATCACTAATTTATGGCTTTGGGATTGTTGGCCTTTTCATAGCCATGTTCTCTACCACTCTCCATCAGATAATTGATGGTTAGATCTTTCTTCCATATCCATATTTTCCTACATGGAACCCTAGTATGTGCTATTTTCGGTAATCTTCATACTTTTGACTCTTTATTTTAAATAGAGGCCTCATTAATTCATTTTTCGATGTGGGATTTCAACTAAGATATTTTGAAACGTCAAAAATGTGTTATCCTAATACCCAATGTTTTGTTGAACCGATGGTATTTCAAATCATCATAGATTGATGAATTTAAGGACCTAAATTTTATACTTGTTTGTGATTGATGACCTCAATCACTACCTATAAATATTTATGTTTTTCCTCCAATTATATGTCTCTAATTGCCACCAATGTTCTCCTAATCGAGATCATAATTTGGTGGTGACCCTTTCATTTCTCTTTTCCTCATATTAAGACTAAATTTTAGTAACCCAATTTCCGATGTGGGTTTTCCCACAAATATATTTTCTATTTTCAACCTTTTATTTTCGAAGAACAATTTCAAATTGCGAGGACGCAATTTATTGAAGGAGGGGAGAATGTAACACCCCAAGATTTCATAGTGTGTTATTTCTTCAAAATAATTCAATAACATTCACTACACGCAACAACGAGTTCAATCACACCATGACTTACAAAAAAAATCCATTCAAAAGAGGTTATGAATAGTATTATCTAAATTTTAAACTTTATATAATCCTTATAATTTTAGAATCCATATTATGAGTTTCTTAGATATAATGCAAGAACAAATTCATTTTCAGTATTGCACTTTTATCAACTTTTAATAGTGAACCCTTTTTAAATACAATATTTTAAACTTTTTGACTAAATGGGGACATCAAAAATTTAAAATGAAACATCCCAAGCTTCCACGGTACGCTTCTCTTTGAATAATGTGATAGCGTGTGTTGTACGCAACACCGAGTTCTAACAACCAATCAAACTAGCCGTTATGAATAGTAATACCTAATTTTTAAAATAATATATATTTTATATTTCAAAATGGACTTCATTTTTGGATTTGGAATATCTAATTTAGCCTAAGGTGAAATTTTGGTACTTTTCGGATAACTTTCATATTTTGATGAATAGTGAAAATTACTAAATTTTAATTAAAAACAACTTTTTTAATCAAAATAATTAATAGTGATAAATTATGAATTTTAGTAGTTTTAAAGTATATTTAGAATATATTTTTACCATTTAATATAATGTTGGTCATTGGACATAATTTTACAATTAAACCGGACATAAACAAGTGTCAATCTTTTGATAGCTATTATCTCTTAAAAACACGCTTTTTGTTTTGACAACGGGAATTAATTTTAAATTAATTTCTGCCACTTCTGTGTTTTGAATTTAGGAAAATGGATTCCATATTTGAAATAAGGATGTTCAAATTGTGTAAATAGGTAACTTTTATTTTTAGACATTTTGAATAATTACTGCGGTAAATATTTTATTTACCATGGTTAAGGGTAAATCCGGTAAATAAGTGTTAAAAATAATATTATAATAATACTAAATTACCCTAAAACGTGTCTTAACCCTATTTTTTGATACATGGTCGACCATGGGAATCTTTGGGTCTATTTTTGGGACCCCATGGATCCACTTGTAAGTGATAATGACACTTTATTTTAATTAAGTTAAAATGAATACAAAAATGACACAAGCATATATCTTTTAGCAAAACAATTGTTACATAGGGTTATATATGTTGGATTTTAGATTATAAATATTCATTAGAAAGATAAAAAGATTTCCTACATAATGATAGTTTATTTATAATTTTTAGACATTAAATAATGTATTTTATTTATGACACAATGATGATGCAGTAATTACTATAATAGGGAAAAATTAAAATAAATGATATTATAAATACCCAAATAAATATAATATGAAACTTTAAATGAATTAAACTAATTTTCTAGGATAATATGATATATTAGTATTGATATATTGGACTTTTTTCGAAGTAATCAATCTGTTATGAGTTTCACAAAAATAAACTATTGAATAGTGTCAAAATTCACATAAAAGAGTTCTTAAAACAAATATTATATTATTAATTGATATTAAATTCCTAAAAATATAAGGTTCGGCCAAGAGACTTATATCATGATAGTTTCATCATTAATGGACCACTTGGGGGTCTCTTGGATGTATATAGTAAGTTTATTAACCATATTATATAAAAATACAAAGAGACATTGTAAAAGTGAAACTAATTAACTTAGAGTTAATACTTAAAGATAAGGTTAATATAAGTACCCAAACCTGTATAAATTCTATTGGTTGAGTGGTTTTCGACCTATCCCCACCTTAAACTTTTAATAATCAACTTTGGATCCATTATAAACCGAATATGAATTTATTATAAATTAATATTTCTAGCTTTTCCAATGGTGCCCCTCACCCCTCTTATAAAAGGGAACTCCTCCTTCTCATTTCATCACACCTTCAAAGCCTTTTTGTTCGGCAAAAATCTGCCCAAATACTCTCCCAAAATCCCTCACTACAACCTAGAGGCCTTAGTTTGATCCAAAATCCATCCTAAGGAGCCCTTTTGATCAAATCAAAAGGAAGAACCCCAAGAAGAGGTAATGTTTTCCCCACCCCTTTTCAAGTTCCTTTCTTCTTCCACTTCTTCTTTCTTTGTTCTTACCATTCTAAAATAATAACTCCAGTATCTCACATATACTGTGATTTTATTATAAATATGGTACAACCATATTCAGTATTCTATCCACCCTTTGAATAACATGTCACCATACAAGCGTACGTACGGCTTACCGTCTCCACGTCGTGGTGTAATTGTTATTCAATATATTATTATTTGGATGGGTATAATAATGATATGTAACTCATGTAAATAATAAATATAACATGTTAATGATTCTTTATATTTGATATACCATCCATTTATATATTATTTTAATATCAAAAGAATGATATTGTCGCTCGTGCGTACGTACGGACTACCGTCTCCACGAACGCGATGAGATTCATTCTCCATCGTATCCATTCAAGTATAATTATCATTTCATGATTTAAAAATTATGTTTAAGGACTTGATATAATTCTGGATATGAATAAGATACAACAAACATGGCTTATGTAACAAAACATATAAAAGAAAATGAGTAAGTTAACACCCGAAACGACGATAATTCTAAGATATTATTAACAAATCAATGTTAAAAGATCATATATGATATCATATTAATATATATGATTCTTGTATAATGTAATAACAATTATTTCACCATTATACAGGAGGTTAAACTACCCCAACCAAGGAAAAGTACAAGGTAAGGGTTATTTCACAATCTCTTCATTATCCGAGGTTGTTTATATGTAATAATCTACTGGGATCTCTTTATCATCCACATCCATGTTTCTTCAAAATGTATTTCAAAACATTTTTATTATTTACAAGAATATGGGTTAAAGTCATTTATACCCTTGTCCGACTTTTTATAAGAGGAATATTTCCGTCGTTTTCAAAACAAGGTCCGTTTTAACATTTTCGACAGAATAAAGGTAAGAATGTTTTTTTTAACTTATACGGCGAGTGCGGTTATTTTCTACCGTTATAAAATCTTCAAAGTTTTCCTTACAATATTATAATAATATTTTCAAGAAAATGTTTTATTTTATATGGCTCTTAAATGATTTCAAAAATTGAAAGAGATATTTCTCCAAAAAGTGTTTTGATTTCATCTATGTCAACATCCTTTGATGGATTTTACGCTTATTTTAAGTTGATTTATTATGATACAAAACTTCTATATTGTATTGAAGGTTTTGTGATATGTTTGACTGTGGATGTGCTATTTTTATACCATTCATAGTTTATGGTGAAATTATTGACATTTTGTATGCTATTTTTAATACGAATGTTTATGTTATGTTTAAACCTTTTCATATGGGAATTCATTGGACTTAATATGTGACGGGTGGAGCCCGCTATAGCTCCTCGATGCATCGGTAGGTCTCATGAGACAAACTAGTGTCTTGGCACAAGGCCTTGGAAAAATCTTATTTGTAGTCTTGGCACGAGGCCTTGGCTATGTGGTTATGATAGTCTAGCATTATGCATTCCAACATTATGAAAGTGGTTATTGATATTGCATGTGATTATTCGATTAGTAGAATATCCATGTGAACAAGTAAATGGCATTATTTCATTTTACTTTTGCCATACTATGTTGAAGTTCAAGTTTAAAAGGCTTTTGTTTTACTTATACATATCCTTAAAGGTTTATTCTTATTTATGAAAGTTTCCGGTATATTGTTATCCTTACTAGGCATTTGAGCTCACCCCTTTTCTATGTTTTATTTTTCCCAGGAAGTGAAGAAGTAAATTATGAATGACCTGCAGGGATATTATGTGGGGATATGAGTGTGGTCTATGGAGACAATATGTTGTTGTAGTAGTTTTTCATTTTATGATGTAATGTAAGACTTATGAATATATCTAGTGTTTCCAAGGCTACTAAACCAATCGGTCTTTCGAGATTTGATCTTTCTTGTGATCATCCAAATGTTATGTAATAATGCACCGACTCTGGGTAACTGGGGTCGGGGCGTTACAATTATGAGTCCAAATATAGAATTATTGTTTTCAAATTCCAATCAAATATGTGGAAGAAATTAATTAACGTTTAATCGTAAAATGGGAACCACAAATCAGGCCTTTAAAATAAAAATGTCCAAATATTTATCATGTTTTTATATAAAATATCAATGTGAAATTGATACTAATGACCTAAAATAGATTATATTATGTAAATTGTTTTATATAAACCATATAATCCAATATAAATATATTTTATGCTAATAAATAAATTAGATAAAAGAGTATTGTTGAATTAAAAATCAGTATTTTTCTTTATTTATCAAAAAATGAAAACATTTATAAAAATACCAATATTTCCCCAAAACAAATGTTGATAAATCTATATCAATAAACAACCTTATTTTTAGATGTAAATTTTATTAAGGTCCAAAAAAATTATTTAAAATATGTTTTACATTAAATTGTTGTAAATGTGTCTATAAAAATATAGGTTGTTATACTTGAAATGGGTTTGTTCTCATGTTATGACCATCAAATATATAGGATGCATGTAAAAAATATTTAATTTAATATATAACTTATATATAATTAAAATCATTCAATATTGGTAATTAATTTAATTTATTATTATAAAAAACTATTATGAAGATAAAAATATTTCTTTATATTTAATTGGGTTTTATATTTTTTTATAATTAGTTGGTAACCTTTGAATTCATTTTTATATTTTTCAAAAAAGTATATTTGAAGAATTTATTTAGAACTATTCATGAACACTAATTTAATATCTAGGTTATATCTTTTTATATTAAATAATAATGTTTTATTAATATATTTTTGTTCTGTAAAACAGGATCTTGCATTAAACACATGTCATCAAAGAAACTCATTATTATGTGTGCCATATGATAAGTTAATATAACGTGCATTACAAGTTACATATTATTTTAAATTTATTTAAATATTAATAATATTATAATGTATCAGGATATTATATTCCCTTACATTCTTCGTTTTTTGTGTCATACACACCATTGAATACAATGTTCTTATTTTAAACTTTCGAGGCATTACAATACTCACATAAAACATCAATGAAATGTTTTATGTGTGTATTGATCAAAGACAATGTAATTTTTTATAATGGGTCTCCTATCAATGAATTTGTGAAATATTAAATATCCATTGAATTTCTCTACCTGGTCCATTAAGAATAATAAATCATAGCATCATAATTCAATTTTCATGGTTATATAGAATTATAGTATGCAATGTTATTAAAAATAATGAAAATCATATAATATGTGAATGTAAAGGAATCATTCTCAAAAAAAAATAATATTAATGACATTAATTGATAATTTATATGATTCATGTGGTTTAATTACAATGAATATGATCATTTAGAATATTCATTTAACATGTATAATGGAAATGTGGTGGTAGCATATTATATTTTTATAAAATATTTAAGCATTTAATGAAATGTAATATGATTAAAATTCATCAAGACCATGATCAATTACATAGATGTGTCATACATGGATGGGTATTAATTAACATTGTTAGGATAGGAAAATAATTTAATAGTTATCCTAATGTTTTTTTCAATCATACTTTACTAGGTATTGTAATCTGTTTTATAACTCGGGGAATATAGGTTGGAATATTCTTGATGTTTATAGAGAAAGGTGTTACTAAATAAAATACAAATTGTAAAACCATTTTATTTTTCTCATGTGTGATACTTTTAATGTTTTATCTTAACCTATTTCTAGTTGTTTTGGTTTATACTTAGATGTTTGGTAATTAAGAGTGAGGCATTGGGTGGAGACTATAAAATTTTTGGGATATTTGGTGGCTATTGATGGTCACCAATAAGCCAGTGGAACTCTACATGATTATATTTCCTATAATAATTTTCTTAGCCAATAGTTCTACACCCACTAGCCAATTAGTGGTAATTCCAGGGGATCGTGATTACATCATGAAATCATCGTACATTCAATGGCCTTGGGTTGGACAAATTTTAATTAGGAACGATTATTATTTTGTGACCTCAAAGATATGTTTAACATATCTAATAACCACCTTAAACCCAATTTCCATTTTTATTAATCTAATGACTCTCTAGGGTTTTCTTGGGATATCTCCATCAAATTTTCATGGTTATTTGATCTACGTTCGAGTAGTTTTTCCTCCTTTGGTATGTTAAATTAATCTCTTCTCATATCTTCCATTTTTATTATATTTAGAATAACGTATATGATATTTGTTTAATACACTAATGAATTTATGATCTCTCTCAACTCCCTTATAGATTAATCATTAATTTTTCTTCTAATGGTCAAATCTATTCTTGGTTTTTGTGTGTAGAATATAACCATATATATATATGATGATATAACATTTTTGAAACACTTTTTTAAGGAAAATTGATTCTATGATGTTAGAATAGTTTTTTCATCATCTTGATTGATATAGTTATTCATTTTAATATGATGTGTCAATCATGTTATGGTTATAATGTGACCCATGTTTGATTTAGGTGGTTTTATCTCTATCATATGTCTTATGAACTATATATTCACATTGTTTATTAAATGGTACTCTATATGATAATTATTGTAATCAATTATTTTTTAATGATATGTCTGTGTAATTTTTTTTATAAAATGTTCATTTACCCTTGTTTTAGGAAATAGATGATAGGATTCTTTAAAATAAGTAATTGATTTGGAATTAGGTTTTCAATGAATGATTTTGGGATGGAAAATGGTTATTTTGAAACAACTTTTTGAAAATGTGATAATCCATTTCGATATGTTTCGACATAATAAAAATAAGGGATCCATAAGTATGTTTGAGGGATCCTTTTATTTGTAATTTTCCATTATTTTTTATGTGGGTTAACAGTATATTGTATTCCTATATCCCTAGTATTTATATGTGTTGGTTATAGAGAATTTGTTATGGAACTGTAAGGGAATTCAGTCAAGGGTTATTTCTCAATTCCATATGACCTGTTATTATAGGGGTATTCATTAGTGAAATATCTCATATAATGATATTACGGTGTTATTTACTATTGTATACCATGAATATTTTATCTTGTAACTTATATCCATTATTATTAAACATTCATTATATTGTCCTTGATGTGATATATAACACATGCCATGATAAATGTAAACTATTCATTTGTAATGTTACTTGAAACAATTTAAGGTGGATTTTATGAAAGAATTTTTAAATGGGAGGTTTTACTAAATTCCTTTATAGATAAATGTAAAAACTATTTTATTATGGAATTTCTTATCATGATCATATTTCTCTTTTTTACCAAGAATTGTTATGGGACACTAGGGTGGGATCATACTGAGCCTATTTAGGTAACACATCGAACAATCCATTTTGGTTATATAAACCATGTTTATTTATTAATTAATAGAATGGTTACATACATATGAGTAATGATTCATTTCAAAAATTCTTGAGAAAGTGGTCAGATGATTCCCATGTACCGCACAGAGTTGCACTAGATAGATTCATGTATCTTTTTTTTTGCCTTGTTTTTATGACATGAAACATGTTTTGTTCATTACCACTATAATTATTTTGACTATAATATAACAATTTTCTAGATATATTATTCTATGTAAATATCATATATCATGTTTTAGGTTGGTAAAATTATTACTCTTACCATTTTATATGTCTGTGATCTTATCAATTGCCTATGGGGATTGGAAACACCCTTTTATTCTTTTCATGTGTCGATTTAGACCCTATATGGATAGTTTTTTTGCCTATGTTAGGACAAAATTATATCAATTCATGGTTGCATTCAGTCTTGGGATGTCGGTAGATTTGATAAAATACTGATGGGAATTTATTGGATTGTTGAAATGAGTTCTGGTATTTATCTTTTCTTGATGAGTATCAAGTAACCAAGTGATGTTACAGTGAGTTCTGGTTTTTTTGTTATAAACATATATTATATTATTGTGTAATCATTTAACTCAATTTTTTCAATGTTTCATCATTCATAAAAAATTTATTTCTATGATTCCATAGGACGATTTCAAGTAAAATACCCTTAAATAGAACCCTTCTATTTGTTATAATATCCAAAAATCTATCATATTGAAGATCATTCCGAGGTCTATAATTTATCAACTCTTTTAAATCCAGCTACTAAGGTACAATAATGATCTAGATGATACAAGTATTGAACATAATAGTTCCTAGGCCATAGTACCACATCATTTATGAAAAATAATTACATTGAATAGGTGATGGGTTGGTTGGATAGGTTTCATGAAGTATTTAATTTTTTGGAGACACCTAAATTTGTCTAGTTGAAGTGCATGACCAATAAGATCAAGGGTCCTAATAATATGTGATAAGAATTTAGGGCCTTGGAAATTTACTATTTATGATGCTAGTGGAAAGACATAAAGACCTTATTCTATTAAAAATTATACCTATAATCATTAATGATGGAAAAGTGTATGGAGTTAAACTATTTTTAGTATGAATAGAATTTAGAAAAATAGTACGAAATCTAGTTTTCTATGTTGGATCATTATCACCTAGGGAGTATTTATAAGAGAAGATAAAGGATTTAAATTAATGACGAGAATTGTAAAATGATATATGAACATAAGTATATATACTGAAGATCACCAGCTATATTGAAATGGTCACCAGGGCTATGATTATAGAGATTGATATGGAAGTAATGAAATGATTTTCATATCATCACATCCACCCATGTGTATTTTATGTGGGATAAAATGGAATAATATGAAGTGGCATAATAATTGAAATGGTTTTAGAGGTAGTTCTTAAAAATTGGATTTATCTTCTCCATCATCATTGGATATTAATACACTATTAATCTACTTCTAGTGTGGTAAGGTAGGGAAAAACTATTTATATTTTCTCATGCCTCAGAATAATTAATTTGCATGATTTCACTAAGGCCATCTATAATGAATCTACTAGGATTTATATGTACCTTGTTATGGTTAAGGATCATCAAATCTAAAATCCAATATAGTTTAGTAAAAATATTCAATTTTAATAGGGCTTAATTTATATGCCTCAGGAGTGACCCAATTTCACACAATTGAGTTGTTTCTAACAGAAATTGGTGTGGTCTTAGAAATTGGGATATATAAAAATTCTGTATCATCACCTATATCAGCTACATCGATATTGGTTCCTCACATTATTTCATATATACCATTTTTTTAATGTGTTGAAACATTTTATGATTCTCATATTCTTTATTATGGATATTGAAATTTATACTGGGAAGTGGAAGGAGTCTGTATTTCATTTTCCTTCATGTACTCTTTTGATAACAAATGTTAATTTAGTTTGGGAAATAAATTTTCTTGATCTAAATATTGTACAAATCATCATATATATGGGTCCGCTAGTTTCCCAAAAAGATGTCGTTCGTTTTTTTCATCAATAAGATTAATTTTTTTATACTTATGGGAGCTTATGAGGGTATTAAAGGAGACAGTGACCTGACTTCTGGTAAACAAATGACTTATCATTAACAAATTTTTGGTCTATTGTCTTCCATTGAAATTAATTTTTATGATGTTTCCTTTCATGTTTCCGTTATTTTGGTAATTTTATGATTTTCTCAAGGCATTTGGATGGCTTCTCTTGCCTTCTTCAAAATTAGAAGGTAAATATATCCTTATATATGTTTCTTGGAGGTCAAATATTTTATATACCCCTTTATTATATTGAACCAGATGTGATGTATGAACTTTGGATACATTTTGATGAAATATTAGAGAAAACATTTTTTCTATCTAGAATTTCTAAAAATAATTTCCAAGAATGTTGATGGTTCTATTGATCTCTTTAGAGGTTATCAAAAAATTAATCATTTAATAGTAATGAAAATATATTTTTTTCATATATTTTTTACATGTACAGTCACTTAAATTTGGAAAAAAATTTATTAATAATCCACCATCAGTTAGTTGATCATCAAATCAAGTTTAATCATTTGGATATCCCAAAAATCACATTCAGGATTATGTTTGGCCTCTATTAATATCTTGTAAATAATATTAACCTATGTAATGATCCTGAAATGTTTAGGGCCTTAACGAACTGTATATTACACCAGTATCTAGATACCTTTTATGTGATATTTGTGGTATATATCCTAGGATGTTTTTGATATTATCCTAATGAGAACAATCTGAATTTAATTATGGGACTCTTTAGTATTGAACATTTTTATATAAATCTATCAAAATTAAATATTTTTATCCAATATTTGATGTTCTAAGGGTCTGTGATTTGAGAACATGGTTTATATATTGATCCTATAATGGGTATTTTTTTCATGTAATGGAAAGAAAAATGGAATGATATTGATATTTAGATCTTCCAGTGTCTATTATGGTATTATTGGTAGTTTAAGAAGTTATTCTATAATATTGAATAGTTATTGAATATTATTTCCAAGAAATGGGTTTAATTATCATAGGTTGTAAAATTATAAGCCACTATTGATCTGATAAATTGATATCTGACATCAACTCATATGTTTTTCTTTCTAGAACTGAATATTTCCTATGTGTTTTTTTGAAATGATAGTAGTTATATTCTATGTTGTGTGATTATGTAGGGTAATGATGTGATGCTGTATGGATCTCATTGACTATTTACCCTTGTGAAGAATCAACCCACCGATGACTAGGATCTAGTAACTATTATCTATGTTCTTTTGTGTTGGAGAAAATATATTTTCCATGAGAGGTTCACAGACTATTTTGGTCAAAAGTTCATGGTTCATATCTTTAATTATAACAGCCTAATCCCCTCGAGGAGGTGATTATTATAGTACCTTAATAATATTGAATTAATCATTACTTACTCCCTAGGGAATATAAATTTTATTTATAATAATGGTAATAGGAATTTTTCTTCTCAAGTTTTCATTAAAATTAAATAATAGTGTATACTTATGGTGATTTTAAGATAGTTTAATCATGATGAATATGATGTTGATTTGGGTAATGTTCTGACCAATGTTCAATTTTAATCACACCTCCTTGAGTCTATTCTATATGATAAGCTATGGAATAAGAGTTTAGAGTGTAGTATCATAGGCTTGACTGGCCATAAAAATGGGATGGTTGAATCCATTTACCTTTATAAATCCATTTTATTTTCAACTAATAACTTCAAATGTGTTGAGGTTCTCAACCCACAAAATATTATCTATTACTATCACCTTTTGTGAGGTTTTAATGATTTAGAGAGGGAATCACATAGTAATTATAACACTATACATCATCACACTCTTTATGGAAATAATTTATTCCTCTATTGTACATTCTTTACCATCAAACAAGACATTTAACTCCTCCCAGGAAAAAATAAGAGACTTCTATATATTTTAACACCAACTAAAAGCATTATTCTCCATCTTTAATTGAGAGAATACATTTTCTACTAAATAAAATAGAAATAAATTTTGATTTGTGCCCAACTAAGACACTATTTCAACACCTAGCTTTAACAAGAATACTTCACCACCATCTATCACCAAAAAGAATAATTCACCTTCATTTAAGAAATGATCCATTAGAAGGTTATCCCTTTATACTACTTCATTATATTTTAGGATCATACATTATATTTTACATGTTCATGTACTTTTAACATAGAGTAGTAAGTAAAATTAATCTTGATCAAATAATTTTGATCACCTATACATGATCAGTTTCATTAATGAAACTATGATCAGGCTGATATTTCCTTCTACTGGAGTCCTAACCTCACTTAATTTGTGCAAGAGGTGATCATATTCTTTTCGCATATTATTTTTTAAAATAATAAATTTCTCAAAAAAATCTTATTTTAGTAAAATTCATTTATAATTTACATGTGATTCTCATACATGTAAAACCTGTCATAGATATTGTTTTTGGAATTATAATTTTATATTTTATTATTCACTATCTACTTCAACCGCTAAAATAATTTATAATTCATAAGGATTGTGTATTATTAATGGATTCCCATATGAATTTATTATTCCATTGTATCTAGATTCATGTGAATTTAA